>CP135566.1:5085095-5389329 GCA_032401905.1 Swietenia macrophylla
TCCCACGAGCATCCGATCTCGGATGCTCGTGGGAACCCCCCCAAAAAAAAAAAAAGGAATTTATTGCAATTACGCAAACAAGCTAGTGATGCATGGATAGTTTGCTAATTTTTCAAATGGCTCCGATCGAAAGTGAGAGGTCGGCAATGGTTTTCAAGATAGAATCAAGTTTGTGCTTGAGAGAGCATAGCCAATCGATTTAAGTGTTGTTTTAGCAGCTCTATTGCTTGTGAACTTTTGTTGAAGTATAATGCTTTGAAATTGGAAAGATCCGTTGTATATTCAATTTTAGTGACAAAGTGTTTTTGAGACTAGGATGTTGTTTGTTTATTAATTTTTGAATTAAAAATTTTTGAATGATTAATTAAAAAATTTTAGGAATAACGATCTTATTATATTAGTATATGTGATGTAATAAGACCATTCAATCAATAAATAAAGAAAAATTTATTTATTGATTGTTAATGAAAAAAATAAAAAATGATTTCCACTTTTAATTAATGCAGTGAGAGAAATTTATTAACCTCATTTTTTATTTTTTTATTCATTATCAATATATATATATTTTTCTTTGATTGATTAAATGGTCTTACCATCTTATTTAAAACTTTTTCATAATTAATTGATGAAACAAGTGGTTCACATAAGCAAATCAAGTTTTCTAATAATAAACATTATCAAATTTATTAAAATACCATTGAATTTGCAGTCTCTCAAAGCTTTAAAAACATGACAACCCACGATCCAAAATCCTTAAATCCGTAGCATTTGAAGGAAAAGAAAGGTGGCTGTTTAGTTTTGCAGATGGATTTATTAGTTTTGTAGATGAATTTGGCAGTTTTTATGGATTTAGTAGTTTTGCTGGTTTAACACGAGGATAGAATTCTCTATTTTAATATAGATCAAGGTATAACTAATTTTAATAAAATTTATAAATTATTTATAAATTTGTTATATAAATTAAAAAATTAAAATATAATTTAAATAATTTATTATTAATTATGTTTTTTTTGTTGATATTTAATTAAATTAAAAATTAAAAAATCAGAAAAAATTCTGATTTTTGCAAAGGAGTTCAATAACAAATTTACAAGTATTAAGATAAGTTGTGAGATACAACGAAAGAAAAACTTGTTTAGAATTAGTGTGGTCAGATTTATGGGACTTTTTTTTTTTATTTGCCTATATTTTCTCACAAATCAACAACAGCCACAGCAAACTCAACAACGTTCACCAACTCTATTTTAGCCAAGAACAATTCAATGGCTCTCAGTTTTCAAGCACGCTAACTCAGATTTCAATTATTTATTTCGATTCTGGAGGTAGATTGGCAACTCGGAAAGAAGAGGATGAAGATGAAAAGACATCTTGATTTGACAAAGATGAGTTTCAGGAGAATAGCTTTCCGATTAATAAAAGCTCAATAATTTTTTTTGTTTTATTTTTATTCTTTTTATAATCAAGACGAACATGGATTTTTTTTTCCATTTTTTGATACGCTTGTCAATTTATTTTTAATTTTAATTTTGTTGTTTTAAAATACAATTTTATCCAAAAAAATGCATAAATTAATGATGACTGAAGCAACGTAACTCCAAACTACAAGGAATGGCAGAAAATTTTCTTTTTCGAATTTTTTTTTTTAAAGGAAGAACATATTAAAATAAATATATTTTGAACTGTTGTACGTTTTTACGTCATGGTAAAGAGAAAAACGAAGGCATATATCAAGAAGTGATTTAATTTCTTTTGGAACCTGTCCAAGGAATAAATGTGAAACTCCACTAATAAATGGGGACATTTAAATATGGTTACGAATTTACGTCAACTTGTGTAAGAACTACGAAATCAAGGAAAAGATTTTCCTTTGATATGAATATATTGATTTGGAGCACGGACATGTTTACTAAGTTTGTATTACACAGTTAAGATTTTGTGGGGTTAAGTACTATTACAAGTGCGTGGGTTGGGGATATATTGTCACATGCATACCTCATCTCTATCTCACGCAATCGCATTTACATGACCCATGCATTTAACATTTTTGTTGGCAATAAATATACGGAGCCGGTTTCTTCTGACGTCATAGAAAACTAGCGTTGATATAATTATGGGAGAGTTGTAATTTGAATGCCTCGAGTACGGAACACTCTAATATTTCGTCATTTCTTCCCTCATCTTCTTTCTTCTTTTAATTCGGGCAGCATCACCATAACGTACCGATGACAACGATCATCTTTTTCATTCAATTAATGGCTTGTCTAAATTGCGTGGTTCGATCTTGTTTTGGAACATGAATGGTTGTAAGGGCATCGCGACAGCAACATGATCGAAGAATGACATTTCCAATGGATATGATAAATTGTTAGAACATTGCGACAGCAGCGTGATCGATGAATGACATTTCTACTGTATATGATAGAAGATTTGGTAAGTTAGATGACAAAAGCTTGGGATACATAGCAAGCCCATAATTAAATTCGGTTGTTTTGCGTTGCTGCCTTGGTATCTGTCCATTACAGAGACAGAAATAATAGTAGTTGGCCATAGTAGTTGGGCATATATGTCTTCTACTTATTTTATATGTCCATCATGAACGTTTATAAATAAGCTTTGTTAGTTGGATATTTTGCCAGTTGAGAGAAAGTTGAGTTGAGTTCTCCTTACTTATCATGCACGGCCTGTACAATCCATGGCAATGGAGAGAAATGCTATTATTCTCACCAATACCAAACATGACAATACGGTTGCATGCTTGCTCTAAACAAAATATGATAGTACAAATGTATAGATAAATGAGTAGTTATGTTTATTATGGTTCAAATGAGAAATAAAGTCAACATATATAGTAAATGTCACGCTTCAGTTTACATACGATACATATTATAATATAGCCGGCGATTACATAATTAGTGTGAGTCCGAGAAATGAGATCGTATTGGAATTTTCATCATTTTTGACTTCAACATATAAGCCCTACATGATAGTGTGTGTGTGTGTGTGTGTGTGTGTGTATTACTACTCATACCAGGTCATAGGCCCAGAGTAAATCTAAAGAAAAAAATTTAAAAGCTTAAACATGTGTCCTCGAATCATATGGTATTAATTTTGAGGTATAATAGAAATTCTAAAATGTAAATTTAGGGTAAACTCCCCTTTTATTCTTTTCTCGGTACTTCGGTTAAACATGGTAGTATTTTTGGTAACAAGAATGCAAGTCAGTCAAAATCACGTCTGTTTGGGAAGCATGTACCAAACATGTAACACGTAACAAATTTTTTTTTGAAACACCAAATGTTTAGGATTTTTAAATTAGCAAAAAAAGCAATCTTTGACTTGGAAAGAAAGGAGAGTCAAATAATTTGATTACCTTTGAAAGCACTCTAGAGTTGTTCCTAACAAACTGATTATGCTTCTTCAAGTAACTTGTCAATCTGCTCTTCAAACTACACTAATTTTTCTCACCTAATCGACCAATTTATCTCCTCTCAAGTTTATATATAAAATATCGAATAAGCTTTTTGTCACATCCTAAATTTAAAAGAGTTTGAAATGTGATTTTTTTTTCATTTACAAAATTTAAAATATGCAAAAATATTAAAATTTTATATGATTTTATATACATTTTTTAACAACAAAAATACATTTTGAAAAAGTTACGAAACTCAATAACATTGAAAGTTTTAAATCTTGAGGAAGCACAAAACAATAAAAGTTTAGTCAAATTTTTTTACTATGCAATTAAACCTTCAATTATTTGAGAATCATAATAAATTATAATAACTTTTAAACTTAATAAGTATACTAATTTTTTATATACATAAAATATATATATATATATATATTTATATATAATCCAAGAATATAATTACATGAGATAAAATTATGGTCGTTTCAAAAATTTCGTAACACTTAAATATATTAGTAATTTTTTTTCAAAATTTACTAGAAATATCTTCTTTTAATTACTATTTAGTAGAACTTTACTTATCACTTGTTATTAATAGGTTATTGATTAAGTAATTATTACCTATCAATAACATACCGTATATAGAATAAAAGTAAGTGTGGTATATAATTTTTAAAATAATAAACGTTTATACTTAAAGGTAAGGCCACTCTCTCTCTCTAATCACAAATGAGTGCTCTCATATGTACAAATATGTTTTCATACAAATATTAAGATATATTATATCCAAAGATAACTCCAAAGATTTCTCCCATATTATATAAAACAATAAACAATACTTAATAATAATATCAAACTCAAATGAATTACCACACTTTTGAGAACTCTTTGTACACTTGTCATTACTTGCTAAGTAAGCAATGATGTTTGATATACTAACATATAAATCTTAACTTTCATGAACACTTTTTTACAAAATCATTTTCTTATCATTTAAAATCCAATGCATATGTTCATAGTTCAATGTTACTGCACATAATCTATAAGTAATCACATATATAATCACATCATCATGAACAACTACATAACACATAAAAATATGAAAATCAATACTTTTATAATAATATATGACTAAAAATCTTTAAATTTCACCCAAAAATAATTGACAATTAGTTATGTTCATTCAAAATTTTATAACAATTCGAAAATAAATAATTTGATTCTAAAATTTTAGGATGTAATAAACACAATTAAGAATTAGTAAAAAAAAATTTATAATTTTTTAAGATGATTTGGTTAACTAAAACAATTTCGTTATTTAATTACTACAAAAACGAGTAGTTTTTGCATTCTAAGATCAAGTTTGAAAATTCATTAAAAATTATAAACTTAATATTTTTTTAATGAAATAAAATTTATGATAACTCTACAAATATATAGTTTATTCACATAAATTAGTTTTGTCAAATTTATAATAAATGATTTTACAAAATTTAAGAACAGAGCTGTTATCATATATTATCGATGTGAAAATTTTCTTTTTCTCCACTATATCTCCATAAGCAATAATTCTTAATTCTTAATTATAAAAAATTAAAGCCTAAGCACCCGAAATCTGAATAAAGAATTCTAATTATATATTTTATGAAATTATAAATAATAAAATTGCTTGTTAAACTTATAAAAATCATCAATCCTGAAAATAAATAGTAATAAAGAGAAAACTTACAATTTTTTTGCTTTTACCTTCTTTTCTTTTCATTTCTCCGTATCTTTCTTCTTCCAAAATCTATGAAATCCCTAACCTATCTAATTTATGCTTTGTGTATAATTTCAATTCAATTTCTAATTTAGTATTTTTTTTTATCTGTTTTATGCTAAAGTTATAACTTATTCATAAAACATTCTAATGTTTTCTATATTATATATTTATCTCCATAAAAACATAACATTCATTATCTATACATAAATATATAATATATATTGAGGTAAAAATGGGCGTTACACTTTCATAGAAACGTATTCAAGAAGTAGGTATTCCAGGTTCAACCCATTCCACTGTCTTAAGCTCGTGTAGAAGAAATTAAGAAGCGGGAGAAGAGAGAAATGGGTTCTTCACTTCTTCAATTAGAGGAATTTTTAGCAGTTTTTCTACTCTCTTTTACCACTTTCTCACTCCCTCCTGAGCCTGCCATTGTGGTGACCAATTATTACAAGTTCGATGTAGATGTCACATGCATATTGCCACACATTATATGCGTATATAGATTATACTTCCTCGGAGTTTATGATTATATCATTTAGCAAACTGTTAAAATATGTTGCCGATCAAATTACAAAACATGACACGTCTGTGCCACACTAAGAGCATTGTATCAGCAAATAGGAAGCTTCCAGGGCCTTACATTGTAGCAAGGGAGGGAAATCAACTTCTTATCAAAGTTGTTAACAACATTCAGAATAATATTCCCGTTCACTGGTATAAATATGCACTTACATTAAAAATATATGTTCTCAAGTTTAATAACGAATACCATGAAATATGAATTATTAATGATTTCCTCAGAACAGGCATGGCATTCAACAACTACGAAGTGGATGGGCTGACGAACCAATATGTATAACTCAATGCGCAATTCAAACAGGGTAAAGCTACGTTTAAAACTTCACCATTGTTGGGTAGAGAAGGTCCCTCTGGTGGCATGCCCATATATCATTGCTAGGATCAACTCCCATCATCATTCTTCTCGGAGTGTGGTGGTACTCACCCATTTTGATTGCATTATTTTTATATAATTTTGCTAAATATTTATATTTTATATTTTACTAGTTTATCTTTTTATTTATTTATTTTTAGTATAGTTCTATTTATTTTTATGTAAGAGAAAATAAATTCATGAAATAATAAAATTTAAAATGAAAAAAAATTTTGGATTGCACAAAAAGGATGTTGGATAGAACAACTAGCATTGTGGCTCCAAGTCTCCAAAACTGCAGCATTGCTACAATAATTTTAAATAGTTATGTCGCTAGTCAATAATATTACTACAGTAATTTGAAACATTGAAAACAATGACTCTAAGACTACAGGCCAGAAGTTGCAGGGCCTGATTGTAAATTTTTAAAATGAGAAATAAAGATAAAAAAAAAATGAATTGTGTTTTTTTAATGAAAGTATAAAAAGTACCTTTTTAATGTATAGAGGGGGAGATTACAGTGCCACTAAGGGAGAAGAAAAAGAGCAAAAAAGAAGAATTTTAGAACTTGAAGAAAATGAGATAAATCTTATCATCTTGATTATGCAATTCATATTTATTTTTTTATTGTTCTTTATTAAACATGCTCAATATAATGAGCATGATACTTTTTTTTTATTATGAACTAAATTTATTTTCTAGAATTATAATGTAATTAATTATAATGTTATGACTTTTTTTTATTTAATATAATTAAAATTTATCTCTATTAGTTAGATATTTTATAATATTTTTAGATAACTAATCAACATTTAAATGATTTAGAATTCATAATAAAAATCTAAAACAAAAATACTTATAATTTAATTCTTACGTTGAATCCTATAAAATTTATGTAATATAAAAATATACTTGGATGCATTATGTAATCATTATTTGAAATTATAATATTTAATTTATATTTAATTATTTTAATTCACATAGAAGTATAAAAAAAATTTTAAAATAGCTTTATTTGAAAGGCTATGTAAATAATCAACCCTAAAAGATTTCATCAAAGTAGTCAGGATTACAAAATTTGGATGATTTTACCCTCAATAGCTAGTCAATTTAAATCAGAAATCAACTCTTACTTTCTCTCACTTTTACTTTCTTTCACTTTCACCAACTTTTACTATTCTCAACTTCTCTCAACTTTTCATCCAAAATCAAAGACAGCACAAAGAAAGGTGAATGAGTTATTTATTATTAATGCTTATAAAATTTAAATTTATTTATTTATAGAGCTTTAGATATGTTATTCAAAGAGGAAAGTTTGAAGAAATTTGAGAGAGGAAAGTGCCACGGGTAAAAATTATCAAAAAAATGGTTGGAGAGGAAATGATCGACAAAATGAAATTGTTGAAAACTAAGCAACCGCAATCATATTGCCGCCTCCACAGCAATTTTGTTGCAATCACAGCAATTTTAACCATATGATCGTAGCAAAAATGAAATCTTGTGATGGGATTCTCTTTCCACTCGATCGCATCAAATTTAACCGCATGATCGCAGCAAAAATGAAATCCCGTGATTCCACATGATTGCAACAATTGTAACCACATGATTGCAGAAAAAATGAAATCCTATGATTGGAATTTCTTTCCACGCGATCGCAACAATTTTAACCACATGATCGTAGCAAAAATGAAATCCTGTGACGGGATTTTCTTTCCACACGTAATGATTCCTGTTTTCAGTAGATTTTTGGCGACGGCTTAATGGATAGCATTGATATGTATGATATTTGCTGTGTTCTCTGGTCTTTATCACGTAACTCACCGTATGAATCTTGCATGCATATAGTCAAAATTGTCTTCATGTGCACTATTTCTTACTCACTTGAATTAATATCTCATTAATATTTAATTAACATTATATTACTACAAATTTTTATATGACATTCCTCACTTGGATTACTTTGTTGCCAAAATTGGCTTCTATTAAAGGCCAGTTTTATTGACTATGCACCAATATCAAAATGGGGTCCATTTTTGAATTGCAACATGGGACACTTGGCATGCTCTGATTGATTTGGTTCCATCATACGATTATATAAGATTAGTTTCGGTCTTTGTTTGTGGGCTTTCCTAGAAAATCGAGTAGGGATTGCCGGCTTTTGGCCGTGAGTTTCCTAAAAAATCGATCAGCGAGTGCAAGGAAATGCTGCGACCGCATGCTCCGATTGCGGCAAATCACTGCAAGGCAGCAACATAACTGCGTCATTTCATTTTTTTTTTGGGTAATTACATCTTTTTTTTTGATAATTTCCTCTCTAATCATTCTTTCCGTCTTGCTATGGTGCTTTCCTCTCTCAAATTTCTTCAATTTTTTTTCCTTAATAACATATTGAATGTCTTATTAACAAATAAATTTAAATTTTATAAAAATTAAAAATAGACAACTCACTCAACTTTTCTTTATGTGATCTTTGATTTAAGAAAAAAAAAAGTTGAGAGAAGTTGAGAATAATATAAGTTAATGAAAATGAGAAAGTAAAAGTTGATTTTTCGATTAAATTGATTAGCTATTAAAAGTAAAATTATTCAAAAATTATAAAATTAATTATTTTAATAAGAATATTTTGGGATTAACTATTTACTTAAATAGCATTCAAAATAAGATTATTTTGAGAATTTTTCTAAGAATATAATAAGCTGATATTCTAAAATTATTTTGTTATAATTATTTAAAAAGCTAATAAATAATTATAATGTTGTAGACTATCAACCATGAATCTAAGTTTCAAAAATTAAAAATATATAAAATTTTGGCAAAATAGTTTCGACAAAGTAAGATGTCCTACAACTCTTTCTTTTTGATTACTTTTATATTTATATTTTCTTTTCTTTAGTTTAGTCATTAGTTTATTTTAGTATAATTATATTTTTATTCAACTTATTTAAATAAAATTAAAATAGTTTAACTTAATAGTTAGATCACAAATAACCAATTCTTATAGAAACAATGTTGACTCATCATTTTCTTACTCATTTATGATAATTTACACTTGCGCTTGCATAGTTATTTTCAACAAGTTTTTTGACATTGTTACTAAAGATTTAGTCATTTATTTTTTTCTAATATCAAACCAAGCTATTTATAGTCTTACTCTGGATTTTACTTCCTTTGTTTTCATTATTTTTCTTAGAATTTTTTAGTTAATGTATGTGATGTTTAAAAAGTAGCCAACTTGTGTCTTTTAATTACAAAATCAAGAAAACAAGTCGATAAAGTATGAAGGAAAAAAGAGAAGTTGCTTAATAATCAAATAAAATGACTAAACATCTTAGAGAAGTAGAAGAGAATTGAGAGTTGCGTGACTACACCATGCCCAATTTTGCAAACAATTGTATGGTATAAAATACCCAATAATTCAAGGAAATAATTTTAAGATCAAGCTAGTAATTATTCAGATGGCAGCATTCAGTAGTTTGGTAATTCCTTGAGTGATGATCCTATAGCTCAAATTTCAAACTTTTTGAAGATATGTAATACTTTTAAGAATAATGGTGTCTTTGACAATGCCATTAGGAATAAGGTAAAAAAACTGGCTTATTTTTTTACCATTAAGGAGTATTACTACTTAAGCATATTTAAATAAAAATTCTTTGTTAATTTTTTCCACCAACAAAGATAAAAAAGATAAGCAATGACATTATCACATTTGTTTAGCATAATGTGAAAATAATTGTGTGAAACTTGAGGAAAGGTATAAAGATGTTTTAAAAAGATGCCCACGTCACAAACTTTTAAGTCCAAACCTTCTACAATAGATTAAGGTGTTTAATAAAGACTCTGGTAGACGTAGTGGTAGAAAGGGTTTTAATGAACAAGATACATAATAATGCTTATGCATTGCTAATATAAATGAGAACAAATACTTATCAATGGCCAACTAAATGCTCTGCATCAAAAAGAGCATTTGGAATTCATGAAACCAATCACATTGTAACTTTATCTTTTCAAGTATCAACATTATCTAAGCAATTAGGGGTCTTATCAATTAATGCCATTCACACCCCACTTTTAGTGTGTGAATAATGCAATGGAGCCCATGCTAATATACTCAAAGCTAGGTTTGAAATCATTTTGTCTCATCTCAAGCTGAGCAAGTGTAATTTATGAGAAATTTCAATGGGTAAAAAAACAATCTTTATTTTAAGACATACAATTTGAGATAGAGGAATCACTTAAACTTATTATAGAATAATGATTAAAATATAGTGAGACCATTATCAAAATTTTAACAATAACCATTAGGATTTCAACATCAATAATTAGAGAAAAAAGTATCATTAGAAGATGCATTGGCATAACTCATTGTAAGTACTTTTTAGTTTATAACAAAAACTAAGACAACATTTCAAAATCAAGAAACATTTATCTAAAACTTAGATGTTAAAGTAAGGCAATTAGCTAATGTGATAAACAATAGACCTCAAGGTACTTTACCTTCTAATAAAAAGAAATCTTAAAAAGGGTGTAACTACTATCACATTCTGTAACAACAGAGAGCTAGCAACATCACTTAAGAGAAACACTGTAGATGTCAAATTAAATGCACAGTCTAAAGAAGCTCAATATTTTGAAAATTTAGGTAAAGAAAAGGAATAAAAAGTCAAGATCTAAGCTCTTTTCAAATGATCCTCCATTTTATATTCGTTAGTTCCATATTTTTGGTGGTTTCAGAAGTAAAATTAGATAGGCAATTTTTTAAATTCTTTTTTTTTAAAAAAATTGTACATTATTATTTTTTTGGCAGATGTTTTAGAATAAATGTCTAGTTATATAAATTTTATAAAGAAAATCCTTTCCAACAAGATGAAATTAAAAGAATATTAAACCATTACGTTCATTGAGGAATGCAATGCAATTCTACCAAATAAGTAACTACTGAAATTAAAGATCTTAGTAGCTTTACCATCCTTTGCATTATATGGAATATCCATTTTAACAAAGCCCTATATGATTTAGAGGTGACCATTAATTTAGCTTTTATTTGTGTTCAGGCAACTAGATATAAAAAAAAGTAAAATCTAAAAGGAATCATTAGGGATATGCTAGTAAGGCTAAATATGTTCATATTCTAGACGAACTTTCTTATTTTGAAATAGAGAAACATTAAGAAATTACAATCATTTTCGATTGACTATTCTTAATTATTAAAAGAGCCCTCATTCATGTGTAAGAAAGGACAATTTATTTTAAGGATTTAAAATGAACAAGTCTCAATCATTTTTAAGGTAATTGAGCACTCAAGCAAAACAGCTAATTGTTTTCAATTAGATACTGTTAATTGTTGCACTGCAAATAATTTTAAAAAATTATAACAATTTAATGAGAGAGATAGTATGAAAATATATAGTAATATCGAAGATTCAAGATAAATGGACGACTTAAGGTGTACATTATTCAAAGTAGAAGGAATATTCAAAAGTTTGTAATCATTGCAGCAGACCAAAGGTAATAAGCGTCATCAAATACTCAAGTTAAAGATTATAAAACTAGCACTTCTTAAGGGATCCAAGCATTTTAAAACTCTTAATGTTAACTTATGTTTATTTTAATTTTTGTTATTAATTAGTAATTTTTTATTTTTATTTTTTTATAAACTATTTCTTGATGAGATATATTTTTTCAAGAACTTAAGCAAATGTAAGGCTTATTGCAAAGTTCACATGCTGAGTCAAGCCTAAATGGTTAAAGAATACACAAAAACTACCAACCAGAGCATTGTTACTTCAATTCCTAATGTAGCAATGCCAAACTTCTAAACATAAAAATTTTTCCAAAATGCTTAGCACTGCAACCCAGCTTCGATGAATACACTCTCACAAAAAATTGTAGCTTCAGCATTCAGATTCCCTTTAACTTTATCTACTGAAAGAAACAAGGGAAAGAGACATTGGTGTTTCTCTTATTTGCTCACCAGCATTTCTAGTTGTTTTCTCATTTATTAACTTGTATTTGCTTGTTGAGCCTACATTTGCCATCACCAGGTACTACAAGTTTGATGCATATGTAATTTAGTCCTCAAAAATAATTTTTCATGCGATTGTTTTCGACTTTTTAATTTATTATCTACCTATTTTATAGATCAAATTATAAAATGTAACTCGATTGTGCCACCAAGAGTATTGTATCAGTAAATGGGCAATTTTCAAGCCCTCACATTATAGCAAGGTATCAAATTTGAAATTCCTTACCTTTAGACTCTATAGCACCTAAAAGGGGTTAAAAAGTGTTTTATGCTAAAACAACTTGAAAATTAAAAATTAACAAATCAAAACACGTTAAAATTTACTACATTTTAAATAAAATAAAAGTGATAAGTCTCTAACTAATCAATCTAATCCTACTACAACTAATCCAAAAGAACAAATCAATCAATTAAAATAAAAGCAACAAGAAAATGAAAAAATCACAAAAACATACTATAATCAACTGTAAATAGATGAAGATGACAAGATTGAGTCAAGGTTTGGACAAAAGAGAAAGAGAAATGTGGTGGCATGAAGAGAAAAGAATAAATTAAGGGTTTTGCAAAACCCAGGTCATCGCTTAAACAGTGATCTAGCGCTACTCGAGTGTTGGCCTTCCATCAAGTGTTCTAAGACACTTGAGGCCATTCGAGTGCTTAGATGCTAGTTAAGCACTTACTCAACACTACTCAAACATTGGCCTTCAGCTGGCCAAAAAAAATAAATAAACTATAAAAAACAATCATGAAGAATTTTCAATACTAATTGCTAATCTTGTGTCCACAATGCACAACCTATAAATTATTTTATGCACTCAAAGTATTCGCATTCAATATAATCATTGTATGATAGTATGCACAAACAACAAGCACACATAATCTATAAGAAAATTATATTAAGACTTAATTTAGGAATATATGGTTCAAAATCTTGAAGTATGAGATAAATAAAGTTTGTATCGAAACCACCGAAAAAAAAAAAATTAATGCATTAGATGTAACTAGTGAAAGTTAAGCCTAATGCCATAAAAACTTAAAAAAAATATATTAAACATTTGTGCATCTAAGCAACTCCCCTTATCAAAATAATAATAATATTTATTATTATTATTATTATTATTATTATTATTATTATTATTATTATTATTATTATTATTATTATTATTATTATTATTATTATTATTATTATTATTATGTCATCTTGCAATTCATCAATTATTTTTTTGTAGGAATTAGTTCATTTGAACTCACATTTTTCTAAAGAATAGTTATATATTTAATAAAATGTACTAGCCAAAGGTTAATTCACTAAGTAATCTTAATGAATTGCGTCATAATTGCTCTCTAAATATCATACAAGTGATCAAACTTCATAATTCCTTTTTCAGTCAATTCAAAATCACATTGCTTCATAATAATACTCATCATATGTGCACATAAATAACACAAAAGCTAACTTTAATAGATTTCATTGAAAATACAAATAGAATATGTTTACACTTAATGAGTACATAGGAAAAATAATTAATACGAATATCTCAACAACAAATCAAACAAAATAAATATAAAATGAATACAAACATACACACACATGAAAGGACGCAAGAATCCTACAAATTAAATGAAAATACAGCATTTTAATTTTGAACCTTGTGAGCTTTGTAGGGCATTGACTTAGAATTAATAATTAGGCATAAAAGTGTTCTTAACAATCTTGAAGTGAACATCTTAAGCTTTCCAAAAAGATCTTGTTTGTGGAAATCTTGACTAGAGAAGGATTTTTATTAGATTGTTAGAGTTTTAAAAAGATATACTTAGAGATCCTAAAGTTCAAATCAAGTGATTCAAAAGTCTAAACTCATGTACACATCTAGATCCATAATTATTAAGAAAAAACCATAGCCAAAATCATTCAATTGATTGTTCGAAAATGGCCCATCACTTGATACAGAGTTCTAGTTATGCTAGAAGTATTGCTTTGAACCAGTTTCGGTACATAGCCTATAACTTGAGCTACAGACTGTGGTTTTGGGTGAGACTAGATGCATTAGAAAGATAAGAAGTAGATCTACAACTTTTATAAGACATTGAAGCCCAAAAATGATTGTATCAAGCTCAAAATTTATTAAATGTCTTGGCAAAAATTAAAGGAAAAATAAAATAAATTCTAACGAAAAAAGAGAAAAAAATAAATAATAATTTTTCTTTTGCCATCTCTTTCATCTCCCATGTCTAGCTAACTCTTTTCTTTTTGATTCAAGGAATTCTAGTAACCCGTTTAGTAATATTATGAGATTTTGTTCTCTAATTTAATTATTCCTTTTATTCGAATATTTATGATCTTTATTTTGTATATTGAATTCATGGCTAAACTGAATCTATAATTTGTAATTGTTATGTTATTTAGTTAACAATAGCAATTAGGCAAAAGAATTATGATCCAAGTTTTTGTTAATTGATTAAAAAAAACCACAATAAATTAAATAATGCTTATTAGGTTATTATTCATCTTTAGCTCCTTACTAGTGTGCATGACCATCAACAAATCTATAAGAATTGCTTAATACCAATTAGATTATTAATAAAAATTAACTGGTATGCTGAGCTTGAATTAATTATTATAAAAAAGGTAAAGATTACCTTTCTTGCAGGTATTTTTAGTAAATATTTATAAAAAAAAATTATTAGAAATTGATAATCAATATATAATCATAGTTAATATTCTCTTGAATCAAAGTTTTTTACATTTGAATTTTCTTATTTAATATTCAGTTTTAATTATTTCTATTAAGTCCGTTACAAATTTTAAAAAAAAAAAAATCCTTTTGCATTTGCTATAATTTGGTTAACTAGTCTTTGTAGATTCATCATTTACTAGTTTAAGTAGAGTAATTTATTTTGATGCATTTGACACGCATGTGTCCAAGTATCATTCAATAGCCAAAACAACTTCATCGAAATGGAAACTTGAAAACTTATTTTCGTTAAAATTTACAAGCGGCTGTAAAAGGTAACGGATAATAGATACCAAATTTCCTTTGGGACAAGACAGAATATAAAGTGGCCCAAAGAATTGTTATCAACGACCATTGCCCAGAAAAAAAATCTCTTGGTAGTTGCTCGTTTGCCGTCCGAAAAGCTAAGCTAGGCAACAGAGTAATCATCTACATTGGCATAATCTCTAAACGTTTTCCTGTGCCCGACTCTACATTGAAAGGATCCATCCACCCACAACATATTCCATTCAACAAATAAGTTCACTGTTTCTCTTGGAAGCTTGGATATGAATTCCAATCAACGAAGTTATTGAATATAGAATTTCTAATGATCTGATTAATATAAAATGGATTGATGAGAGTGCTTTGTTCATTGGAATCCATGGATTTAAAATATGATGCAAGTTGCAATAATTCTGTAAGGATCTGGTCCTTACGATGGAATGACAATCCACGTATAAAGAAAATAACGATGCAAGTGCTTTGAGGACTTGCGTCGTAGAACTTGGATCAGGACTCCTGTGAAAAAAAAGGTTGATATTCTCAAGACGCCCAAATGAAAACAAAATATCTTGTAAATTTGATCATAGACTAAAAACCATTATTCACTTCCTTAAATGCCTTTTCTCAGAACTTAGCTTCTGCTCAATTTCCAACAGCCACGAAGTCATGCAAGCGCTTCGCCTTCTTCTCCTCAATGTTGTCTTGACCTTCTTTTCATCAACCCAAGCAGCTTCCCTAGCAAACTCAAAGCTCTTTAGAGAATAACTGGGAGCTGAGGACAAAGGAGTAACATTTTTAGAAATACCCATAATTTCCAATGTTGAATTTCACTTCATTCTCTTCTTTGCCACAGACAACACCCCATCTTCCCAACCATCCCCTACTAATGATGACTTCAGAGTATACTGGGACAAAGAAAACCTCAGCCCTTCTCATGTTTCCTCCATCAAAGCTCGGCATTCAAATTTCAAGGTGGGTATGGGTCTTGGAGGTGATACATAAATTACCAATCCGTATTCTTCAGCCCTAAATCAATCAACTCTTGTGTTAAAAATGCTATTCATTCAATAACAGAGATATAGACTGTATAATTTAGATGGAACTGATATCGACTACGTGCACTTCAAGACAGATCCCAATACATTCGCCGAGTACATCGGATGACTTCTGTTCTACCTTAAACGGTATCGGATTGTATGATTCGCATCAATAGCACCATATGATGATGATTCTGTGCAACCACGTATCTTTGCTCTGTGGAAGAAGTATGTTCATCTCATAGATTACGTTAACTTTCAGTACTATGCCTATGAAAAGTGGACGACTATTTCTGAGTTTATGGAACATATTAAAGAGCAGAGCTTAAATTATAACGGAGGTAAGGTCCTGGTGAGTTTCGGTACTGATGGAAGTGGGGATTTGTCACCTCAATATGGGTTCTTTGAGGCTTACAGTCAGCTTAAAAGTCAGGGCAAGCTTCATGGCATATTTATTTGCTCAGCAGATGACTCCAAGAAGGACCGTTTTCGTTATTAGAAGCAGTCACAAAACTTTCTGACTCACGCAAAATGATCTGTTTCTTTCTCTTCCTGATCATGCATTTTGAAGTTACACTGACAGACGTTAAATAAAACCAAAGGCATTAACGTCTAAATAGTGCATAAAAAACGTTTTAGATTAACGTCACAAATTGCATATTGGTTTTTCGTGCATCAATCTGCTCGAGCTCGACTAACGTGCCAATCACAAAAAAAGGAGCTCAACTCACCAAAACAAGCCCAACAAGTCATATAACAACGACTAAAATTAATATTTTCAGGCAACATGCACTTTGTACTCACAATAGGGTCCAATACCAGAAAGAAAATAACACTTGCATCTAAAGAAGATGGGGACGGTTAGTAATGTACTGGGTGTATTTTCCTTGCCCAACTCACTGGTTATCCGTTATTGGTAACGGGTTGCAATTTGAAAACCCTATGGCCGAACTGAACATTATCACAATTATTTTATATAAAGATCTTAGGGCAACCTCAACACTTTCTCTCTCTGGGCATTGGCTCGTAATTATCCTCTCTCTCTTTAACAGAGGTCCCGTGTTCGAATAGCTGTTCTAATTTTTATTTTTGCCGTGCCCCAAAGAAAGCATAAAAACAAGAGTCTGTCGCCTTCCCCCGGCTCAAAACCCTCTCTGCCTCCATAAACCCCTCCGGCTTTTTGTCGACTTCCTGCAACATAACCCTTGATTCGTTTATCAACACAGTAAGCACTGTACATTTTAGTCGACTATTTCGTTTCGCCATATACACAAACTTAATTGCTTATACCTCTTTTTTTTCTTTTCGCTCCAAATTTTGATTAGAAATGCAGCAGCAGCAGCAGCAGCAGCAGAGATCGCACAATATACTGTTTACGAAACAGCCCTACATCGAAGATGCGGGGCCACGAAAAATGTGAACTAGCTTTAACCATAAAAAATCATTTAAAAAGTATTATTTCTTTTTCTTTTTAATTTCTTGTAGTTGTTTTTTATTACTTTGAACTTTACAGAAAAAGCATTCAATTCTCGATGATGTCGTCCTCCGAGATCATGAAAGCGGCGGAAGTACAAGTGTACAAAGGCCAATACTACAATTCCAATCGAGTGCCCATTGAAGGAGGCTTATTGGATCCTCGCATGGTTTGTATAAGTATATATACGTGTTAATTTTGAATTTCATCGTTATGTGTAGTTCGTTGTGTGATTATGGGATGGAGTAATTTCATTTTTATATTGAATAATTGCTCAATTTTGATGATATTTTCTCAATTTGGTTAGTTGAATGCATTTAGCTATATATGTTGATTGGTTATGTTGAGAAAGGGTAGCTATCCTTGAGGTTTGGCCAAAATACAGATGGGCTGTATTGGTTTAGTTTTTCATTGGTGATCTCAACTGCCAAAGATGTCAAAGTCGAATATTATGAAACCATAGAAAGGACTATTTGGCAAATTTTAAGAGAAGTTGATGATGATTTTCAAAATTACAGGAAGCTTTCCAATGAACTTTGAAACCATTTTTTCTATTTGTATTTTAACTACAACATTGTGGAGGTTAATAAAATCTAGGCTTGATAGGAGATTGTTTCGACCTTTATCTCTTGATGACTGCTTTCAGTTATTCTTTGGATTTTGATGCCTGCATTCAAGTGATTCTTTTCTTTCCCGGATATATTCTTTTATTTTTTGATGCAATAAAGTTGTAAAGTTAAAACATATTTCTCTATTATTGAAGATTAACAAACATGAGTTTATTTCATGTTTAAAAAACTAGTGAGTTATCATCTCGTTCAGAGCAATCTAATATTATTTAAAAAATGACACCAAAAACTTATTTAAAGAATGACAACTTATCAAAAAGGCACTAAAGGTGGCTTTCCTTAGACCATTTTGTTACTGTTCTTTCTTTACCTCTTTTTTTGAAGGAGAAAGAAAACAAATTTGGTTTTTTGCTCTCCATGTTGTCCTCTTTATTCAATTGATTTTACGATTATGAAATTTGTGTTATGGAGAGATAACAAATGCCATGGCTATGCTGTTATGGTGGTTTAATTGCAATTTGTTTTGACGTTACCTTATCTATATTCTTTCTTCTTTTTTAAGGCAAAGAAATTATGTCAGAGAGTATGTCTTACTAATGGTCTTTCATTGTGGGTTTCAGGGTCCTGCAAATAAAAGTTGTACATGCGCAACATGCCATGGTGGTTTTGGTGATTGTCCTGGGCATTATGGATACTTGACTCTTGCCCTCCCTGTTTATAATGTTGGATATCTGAGTACCATCTTGGACATTTTGAAGTGCATATGTAAGGTAGTAGAAAAATATATTTCATTTCTGCATGACTTAATTTCCCGTTATGTTCCAATGTAGATAATTTTCTCCAATGTAATGGAGTGAGGTGATTTTCAGCAATGTAATGGAGTGACCTGATTTTCAGTTTATTTACATTCTCAATTGGTGGATGTTTCTCAATTGGATTGGGTTGAGGTGGGTTAACACTAGGTGTCTAAAGCAAGTCTTAACCTTGTATTGACCTGGCATTATTGACCTGGCATAATAAGATCTTGCAACCATTGACACGAGCTCATCCCACTTTAATAAGATGAATGTGTCTGTGATTGTCTTTGTACTGTTACTACTTTGTGTTGTCTGATACTAGTTTGTCCTAAGCTAATTCTTTTTACTTTCAGATTTGTGCTGCGCTGCTTTGCACTGCTTCTGGCAGTTTACGCCTACATGTCCCTCCTCTCAATTAACATGTACACAGATAATATGTATCAGTATCAGGACCATTTTTGAAGTAACAAAAATGAAGCATGCAGTGCATTTTGGGTGCAGTATGTAGAGGGAAACTGGAAGCACAGATGTTACTGAAGTTATGAATTCATTGGGCTTATGCTCTTTAAAAATGCTTTCTTAGAGATCTAGAACAGCTCTTTGAATGGGAACAATAGATAAAATGGTTTGTGTGTGCATCTGATTTCAAGTGTTATGATAAATTACATGAGTCTCATTTTTCTATGGGGAAAATATTAAGCATGCATGGATAGACTCAATGAAATTAATGACTTCATGGTTAGTTTGTGCGCTGGAATTTTTTTTTTGTCTTTTCATGAAACTCTTGTAGGAATGTCAATTGATATTTGCTTAGTGACTCATGTTCTGGAAAAAAAGTGCTTACTATTTTTCCTTTGAGCTTTGCCTGCAAAGGGCGCTAGGGTGTAGGTGTTGCACACATTTCTGACGTACACATCTTATTTTATTTCTTATTTGGTTGGTTAAATTGGTTCATCCTGCTTATGGTTTCTTTACAGTCTTGTTCTCGTATACTTCTGGAGGAGAAATTAAGTAAAGATTATTTAAAGAAAATGAGGAATCCCAAGATAGAGGCTCTGCGGAAGAGTGATTTGATGAAAAGTATAGTAAAGAAGTGTAGTACCATGGCAAGTAAGGCTGTGAAATGTCCAAGATGTGGCTATATAAATGGTTTGGCTTCTTCCTTTTCCTGTGGCTAAATATTTTCTACTGATATGATTCATTGTTGTCAAAGCTCAATTTTTTCACTGAATCAACTGCACACAAAGTAAACTCAAAGTCTTTAACGCAGATTTCCACTATCATTTATAGTATTCTAATAGTATATTTGTCAAGCTGGTTCATGGGAATGGTCCCAGTCTTTTGATGTTTGCCAATGCTTCTATTAATTTGTGTCTCTAGTAGTGTATCTGGACTATGAGAAACAGTCTACAAGCATGTTTCAATTCTTGGACTATACGTTCAAAGACTGATGCCATAGAATAGTTTGTGGAGATTGTAGTCTAGTCTTTCAACAGCTCATCCAAACATAACTGCAGAGTGCCAATTTGTATATCTGTTTTTGATTTTACTATCCATGTAACAAATCCTTGGTACTTTATTGTATTATTTCTAAAATCATCGTTCAATATTTCAGCATTAGTTCTTAGACAATGGAACTTTTTTCCTTTCTCTATTTTGAATATTTTTTATCACTACCTGTGTCTTAAAGTTTACTCCCTTAATCCTTGGCGTTTTCAATAAATTTCTACTCTTTTCTTTTATGTGCTGGAAAGGGCTAGTTATGTTTTGGAAAAAAAAAATTAGGACAGAGGCAGTAGATACCTCAAAGAATCTACCTCTACATATTCTTCCTCCCTCTTATTGAAGAGGTGCAGGTGTGGTTGAAGTGGGTCTTGGGTTTTAGATCTTGCTTCTGATGTTTATAACACAAGGAAGAAGTAAGAAAGCCTTCTTAAACTTTAAAGGTTAAACAATGGCAATCTGGTAAAGTATATTTCAATATCTAATCTCTTTCAGGTATGGTAAAGAAGGCTGTGGCTATACTGGGCATTGTTCATGATCGCACTAAAGTAACTGATGGAAGTTTGGAAGAATTCGCATCTTCAATTTCTCACACAAAAGAGTCTAAGGCACCTGTTAATGTGGCTACTTATATTCTTAATCCTGTTAAAGTGCTTTTCCTTTTTAAAAGGATGATTGATGAGGTATATTTCCATGCTGATTGAATCTTGTTTTCTTGCTTGAAGTTGGAATAGTCCTAAATTAAAATAAGTAAATGAGGCATGAGCATTATTGATGTTTTAGGTATTATTTCATCCTGTAATGAATTTTTACTAATACAAGAATTCCTTGTTTCATTTGATTACAGGACTGTGAATTGCTTTATCTTTCTGATAGACCCGAAAAACTTATTATAACAAATATCGCTGTTCCACCAATAGCTATTCGCCCATCTGTTATTATGGACAGTTCACAGAGGTTTTTATGGCATCTCTTAGATTGCATTATGCATTAAGCTTTATTATTTTTTTCTGTGTTCGTTGGACATTATATTTCTTATTTGGAATCTTATTGTTCTGCTGTTGTTATCTTTAAAAATGTGTTCCCTGTTGCAGCAATGAAAATGACATTACAGAGAGGTTGAAACGAATTATTCAGACAAATGCTAGCCTTCAACAGGAGTTACTAGAACCTAACTCTGGCCTCAAATGTTTGGTACTATATAAAATGAGTTGATCCTTAAAGTTTTTGCCAACATAATGGTTATTATGATAAGTTTTTTGCAAATGTTGGTTTAATTCCATTTTGAGGATTATATATTATGTTATTTTTTTAATTATCTTTTGCAACCACTTGAGCTGAGCTTGATATCTGTCAACCTGCTTGAACATATCAATATATATGTACTTTCCAATACTCTAACTTGAAATAATGCACTTATAAGTCACTGTGAAAATGTTCTATTTTATTTTGACACATAAATCTATTCTATGCTCCGTAGCTCACCGCATGTCTTCTATTTGGTTGGGTTTTTTCCTTGTGATTACTTCTTTGCCCATCAAAACTCAATGCTATATTTCTCCTCGCAATTTTAATTTTGCTTCATTTACATATTTGTATTCCTTTTCCAGATAAAATTTGTGAGGAATGATATGTTGTTAATTCACAAATGTGAGTGAATCAAAGCCTGATACTGATATATATCCTGGTTCATACCATGTATTTGCATTCTTAATCATTTTCTCTATTTACTTAAGATAGACAAATTAATGAAACTAGCAGATATATTTCTTTGGGCCCCATAGCAACATCATATTATTTCTCATCAGAAAATTTTGGACAGGCTGGTTGGGATACCCTTCAAGTTGAGGTTGCTCAATATATAAATAGTGATGTTCGTGGTGTTCCATTCTCCATGCAAGCTACGAGGCCATTGAGTGGTTTTGTTCAGCGCCTCAAAGGGAAGCAGGGACGCTTTCGTGGGAATTTATCTGGGAAGCGTGTAGAGTATACCGGCAGGACTGTCATATCTCCTGATCCTAATCTAAAAATTACTGAGGTCAGGCTATTTACTATAATTTGAACTATTGTTCAACTCCTCTCATGTGCGTTCTATTTATTTGTCATCTGATGGATTCCTGTGGCTTAGGTAGCAATACCCATCCGAATGGCTCGGATTTTAACTTATCCAGAACGTGTCTCTCATCACAATATAGAAAAGTTGAGGCAATGTATCCGGAATGGCCCTGATAAGTACCCTGGAGCAAGGATGGTCAGATATCCCGATGGTACAGCAAGGCAAGGCTAACAATTTGTTATCACCTTCTTGTTGCAAGTGCTTCATATGTTAGTAATGTGTGATTTATTCTTTTTATTATGCAGGGTCTTGTATGGTAAATTCAGAATTCGCCTGGCAGATGAATTGAAATTTGGTTGTACAGTTGACCGTCATTTGGAAGAGGGGGATGTTGTTCTTTTCAACAGACAACCCAGCTTGCATCGGATGTCTATCATGTGCCATAGGGTGATCAACGTTAATTTTAGACATTTTAATTTGTTTCACATTTTTTTTAATTTTTTGTACTTTTCAATTCATTTTTCTTCTCATACAATGCATGCAGGCAAGAATAATGCCTTGGAGAACATTGAGATTCAATGAATCTGTTTGCAATCCATATAATGCTGATTTTGATGGTGATGAGATGAACATGCATGTTCCGCAAACAGAAGAGGCTCGAACAGAGGCTCTTTTGTTGATGGGTGTAAGTTCCTTTCAGTCAATATTATATGGATTCTTGTGTGTGGATATACCTGTCATCTTTTTAGATTAAATTTCTTGATTCACTTTCATTCTTCATTTTTAGTTGATATTATCTATTGTTTGTAGAAGATCTTGTACAGAAAGGTCACATACAATAGTGGCAGTTTTAAGTGTCCATATTGAATAGATATGAAACTGATTGGCTATAAAATTCAGTTTTAATCAGGAATGTCATTTTCTAGTAAACTGGTCCTTAATGATCATGCATCATTATAATCTTGTTTGTATGATTGTTATGTATCAGAACAGAAATAAAGAACCACCAATGTAATTTCCAAATCTTGAAGTTTAATGTATTTATGCATTGAGGTACGTAAGCAGAAAGGCTTCCTTGACCGATTTAGCAAAACAAGAAGATAGCACTAGCTGCTGTGACACCGGATGATTTTGTTAATCTTAAATAAGAATTTCTTATAGGCCTGATATCCAGGATCCTTTAGACATCAAACGGAAGATCATCACACAAAATCTTAAAAAAGATATCTTCATAGCCACTGGAAATTTTCCTAGAATCCTTTATGTGTTGAATGTGTATGTTTATGATCATAATTTCCTAACTCCTGATTTTGCCAGGATTTGGACTGTAAATTTGAAATTGAAAGTGAAATAAGTGGATTTTGACTGTAATAAGCTTTTTTATTTATTTTTTTTTTTTGGCAACTTCAAATACAATCCCAAGCCAGTCCCCACCCATTTCTTTTTTGTTAAGAAACTGCAACATTTTTGCGAATTCGGGAAATTATAAAATTTTGACTGCAGCAAACATAGAATACTCAAAATTAACAAAACCAATAACTTTATAGTGCTAAAAAACTAAAATAAGACTCACTGGAAACTCTATTAGATTGTCCTTGGGGTTAAAGAGCCTTCTATCTGAATTGGCTTGGCCTCTCATGTAACTCATTCTTGATCTCACTGTTGTGTGTATCACAATCTCATTTGACTAATTGTTCTAATTGTAAAATTGTGATTTTCTGTTTTAGTTCCAATCATTTTCCAACTATTATTCTTAATCATAAATTTTATGCATGAAAGATAGCATATGACTGTTTTTTTGGGTTTATGTTACATAACAGTTATATGAGGTTTTCTGTATTTCTCAGGTGCAAAACAATTTATGCACACCAAAAAATGGAGAGATTTTGGTTGCTTCCACTCAAGATTTTCTGACATCTGCTTTTCTTATAACACGGAAAGACACTTTCTATGACCGTGCAGCTTTTTCACTTATGTGTTGTTATATGGGTGATGGAATGGACTTGGTTGATTTGCCAACACCCACAATTCTTAAGGTTGATACATAATCTTGATATTGCTCTCTGTTTGTGTATGTGTCTATATATATATATATATATATATAAAATTAATCCTACAATTTACAATTTTGATTCTTGTGGTACTGTATGGTTAGCTTTCATCTCCATCTCCTAGCTAGCTTTTATATATTCTTTTGTTATTCTTCAATTTTCAACCATGAGTCTCTGAGCTCAACATTTGCCACATCGGTGAACTATGATCTACAGGAAGGGTTTATATCTATTTCTACTCTCCCCATGTTTAGCTTAATGTCTTAACGTACTCCCTCCACAGGAAATGTTTCTTCAATAAAATTTTATATATTTTGTATCCAAAAAAATTAATAATAAAGTTAAGAATTCAAGAGAAGCATGAAATATCACAACTGGCTGTTGTTTAGTTTTTGACATTTATGTGGGAGGCTGCTGGGTATGTTTCTTGCAACAGCTAAAAGATGAAATTTTAGAGTTTGATTGTTGTCTTGGTTGGTGGGAGCACTGACAGAAGATGCGGGTAATGATGAACAAGAAAATAGCATTTTGTCTTTATGGCTCTATAACTATTTGGCTTTGGGTTAGATTAGAAAGTTCAGATTCTTCTCTGTAACATGGAGGATTGTATATACATTGACATGGTTGTTTATGAATTAGAAACTGGCTTGAATAGCATATGCACTTTGGGTCCAACGTTATAACAGTGTAATAGAATAGGTTAGTTGACGTTTCTTTCTTTTTTGTTACTCCAGCTGCCCTCTGTTCAATCATTAATTTGAGTACAATTTTGTTATGCAGCCAGTGGAGCTGTGGACTGGGAAACAAGTATTTAGTGTTCTACTCCGTCCACAAGCAAATATGAGAGTCTATCTCAATTTAACTGTGAAAGAGAAAATCTACTCCAACAAATTAGTTAGAACTGAACGAGATGAAGAAATTCGAATAGAAACTATGTGCCCTAATGATGGATTTGTTTATTTTCGGAATAGTGAGCTTATTTCTGGGCAACTGGGGAAGGCAACTTTAGGTGAGTTTACTTCTTTGTTTCTAAATCTTTTGGCACTGACTTTTAATTGATATTCCTATTTTATTTCAGATTCTTAGTATTACACAAATGGTGATGTTTATTTGATGGATTCTAATCCTTAGAACAGGCAAGGAAGTCAATTTGATTGTGGAATGAATCTTGGTATGCCTACTATTGAAAAATAATTTGAAGAGAAGTAATTATTAAGCTGGCCAGTGGTCTGGAAGGACCTGGTTTTGATCTTTTATTCATATGTTATTTTTTTTATACTGTTCTTGTGTATATCTTGAAATTTTATTAATTTTCTTATTTATTACAGAAAGTTGTTTAACAAGGTGACAGTTGCAAGTACTATAACAACTTCCTTCATTGAATTTTTATAAGCATCAAATGGTCAGGATGTATAATTAAAGAATGGCCTATATGCTTAGTTATACAGTATGAAAAATGCTTGTTCAACTAAATGATTACTATGGCCTTGCTCTACATTGGTGCAAATCTCATCCATAATTGTCCAGTTACAATCTTATAGCTCTACTTTTTCTTGATGACTTAATTGAAAACATATTTACTTTATGTGAGTTATATGTTGCATGGGGTGACATTGGTTTCCATCAGCATGTTATCTAGTTCAGAGGCGTGATGTGTGATATATTTGTGAATCTTTCTTGGAAAACAGTTGTAGTGGTAGTGTCAGTCCTGTTATATATTTAAATATAAATGGTCTAGACCTGTTCGGTGGTAGAACCCACAAATTGGAAAAATGCTATAAAGAAGCTGAAGAAAAACTGACATGGTGCTTCAGTTTTTTATGAAGAGAAATTTTGTTGTTATTTATGAGGACATTATCTGCTGATCATGTATGGTATTAGGTATCATCTTGCTATCATATTCGTTTGGAAGATGGTTAGTGGATTTGCCTTGTTTGATTCGTAGAGTGGCATAGTCTCATGAGTCATTGTGTTAAAAGTCTTCCTAAGATAGTAAAGAGAAACTTTTCTTTTCTTTTTCTTTTTCCTTCTAATGTCAATCTGATTGCATTTCAATACAAGTTCCCTGTTTCTAATTCTTTCTCAAGATCCATTACTTTTGTAGCGGGGGTTAGCATCTTAGAGTTTGTCATGGATGCTGGTTTTTGTTTTCATGTTTTATTGGCTTATACCAAATCCGATTACATGTTCTTACATTAGGAAAATGACTACAGGAAATGGCAACAAGGATGGACTTTACTCTGTTCTTCTTAGAGATTACGGTGCACATGCTGCTGCAGTTTGCATGAATCGACTAGCCAAATTGAGGTAATTTTCCACTGCAATTTTTTTTTAATTTGTTCGAAAAACTTCTTTGTAGTTTTTTTCCTCGATTATCAAATGAATTATAATTTTATTCAGTTGGCACTTCGGCTTGATGCCTTCTTCATTCATACGTATCCTTGCTTTTTCTTGTTTGCTGGTGGGTCTGTGGTCTTCTCTGCTAGTCCTAACCCTATGGTTTTCTCAAGGGAAGATTGGCTTGATGAACCTTGTTACGATAACTTTCTACTAGTCATATGTTAATCAGACCTTAGTATGTCTACATCTTCCTGCATCATCTCTCTCTTTCCATCTGTCCATCCATCTATCTATTAATTTCCAATATACTTTGACATTGTTGGAGGTCTGATTTTCTTTTCGGTATACTCGGTTATCTTTAGTTATCCAATAAGCCATACATACAATGTCATTGGATTGATCTTGGAAGCAAATTTTGGTTTTAACTCATGATAACAAGAAACTTAATGATTGTTCATACTTTGAGGAACGAGATGAATCCTGGAAGTGGGCTTTATTTACTGCAAATAATTGATGCTACCCAATCTGTTTGTTCTCATCTGTTAATACGGCTTATTGATGTAGAATATCATTTTTGTTACTCTTTCATTGTTTGGCTGTCTAATCCTTCATTGACAATGGGGCTTAGAGTCCTGATTCAAGTGAATCATGCTAGCTTCTCTCTAATTATATAGAGAGTTGATCTGCTTGCCTTCAAACTGCAGCCAGATCATTAAAATTCATACAATGTGCTAACAGATAATTATCACATTTTTTGAAATTGGAATATTTGAATGTTAGACATAACACAGCTGGGGTCGAGCAGAGATGCCTAGGCTTTCTGTTAATTGGAAACATTTTAGACATTAAGCTATCACTTATTGATGTGACACAAGCTATACTTATTTAGGATTTTACTGCTTATGTTGGAATAGGTCATTTATTTATTTATTTTACTTGTTTATTAAGTTGGATTCTGTTTTAAATTTTGTTGTCTGATTTGATTTTTCTATTTTAGCAGGATTTGTGTTAGTTGGAATAGATTTGTAGTTCCATATTGTAACTATGACTTGGCCACTCTGACTAGGGCCATATGTTTTGTATACTTATTTATTATGTTATCATCATTTCAATGCATTTTTTTAATTATTTTGTGGAACAGATTGATTCTAATAATTGCATATGAATAGTTTTCACTATATTTGCTTGTATGCAGTGCTCGATGGATTGGTAATCATGGCTTCTCAATAGGGATTGATGATGTCCAACCCAAAAAAGAATTGAATGATAAAAAGGGGAAATTGCTTTCAGAAAATTATGAAGTTTGTAATCTCAAAATAAAAGAGTACAATGAAGGAAAGCTACAGCTTAAACCTGGTTGTGATGCCGCTCAAACGCTAGAAGCTGTGATAACTGACTTGTTAAATAGGATTCGAGAAGATGCTGGAAAGGTAAGAATATGATTTTGTTTGGTAGCAAAGTCTGTTGCTTGATTGCATCCCTTCAATTTCTAGGTTTAAATCTGGAGGCTGAGGCTAAAACACATGATGTTTTATCAGGTGTTTTTTCTTCGTTTGTTGGTGCATTGATGAACTGACAACTTCTCAATTTCTTTCAATAGGCATGCATGGGAGGATTACCTTGGAGAAACAGTCCATTGATCATGTCACAATGTGGTTCAAAAGGATCTCCAATCAACATTAGCCAAATGGTTGCATGTGTTGGACAGCAGTCTGTTGGGGGTCGTCGAGCTCCTAACGGATTCATAGATCGAAGCCTTCCTCATTTCCCTAGAAAATCAAAAGCCCCTGCTGTTAGTAGCTCTTTAGCATTTAATCTCTTTTTCATCACAATGCAAGAACTTGATCTTATGAGGAATCACACATCTTCTACCAAGGATAGCATATGATGACTTAGATCTTTTTGTTGATCTATGTCGACACCTGCATCTTTCTTCTTAATACACTTCCTAGTTTCTTCAAAAAAAAGATGTCATATTATCTTGCCATAAATAATTGTTGCCTGTCTTACTAATCTAGATATCACAGATTAAAATTATAGCTAGTAATTTTGTTGAGAGAAAATGAAAATTGATGTGCATGTCTTAATGTCAGACCTTCATCTTAAGATTTGCATTTTTGATGTAAATGGAATTGCGGTCATGAAAATATGGCTTACATTACAACTTACTTTTTGCTTGTTGGAACTACTGAGGCTACCTTTTTGGACACCATTGCCCCACCTCTGCAATGCTATCTCAACCCTAATAATGCTAGAACAACTCATATTTTACCTAAGCACCAAACAGTTTATGCTGGTGGTAGATGATGGTTGTTCTAGACAAAATGATTTCTTTTAATGCTGATTAATATTGAAGAAACAGATGACTTTTATTTTTCTATTTTTCCAAAAAAAAAAAAGAGGGAAGTGCATTTACTTTTAAGAATAATCAAAATGGTTGCTTTTTCAAGTTATGAATATATTTAGAAAATATTGAATGAAAAAATTGCAAATTTCTGAGGCGTTGAAAGGGAATTTTATAATTCTTTATGCAGGCTAAAGGTTTTGTTGCCAATTCATTCTATAGCGGGTTGACAGCTACTGAGTTTTTCTTCCATACAATGGGTGGACGTGAAGGTCTCGTGGATACAGCGGTACTAATTCTCTCTTTTCATTCTGTTTGGTTGTCCATTTAAATTTAGATCGGTCAGTATATTGCTTTACCATTGACAAGAAAGGGGACTTGAGACATACAATTAATAACTACACTAAACTACTGTAGGTGAAAACAGCTGATACCGGTTACATGTCTCGTAGACTGATTAAAGCATTGGAGGACTTATCCATTCATTACGATAATACTGTGCGGAATGCAAGTGGATGTATAGTTCAATTTCTTTATGGAGATGATGGTATGGATCCTGCAAATATGGAAGGAAAAGGTGGAGATCCTTTGAATTTTGACAGATTGTTAATGAAAGTAGAGGTTTGAAACTTTGCCTCTCCAATTAATTTTGTGTCCTTGTTTGGAAAAAATTGAACACAATAAGCATATTTCATGTCCTCTTTAGGCTACTTGTCCTGCTGAAGGAAGTAGATATCTATCTCCTAAAGAAATCTCTCAGATGGTTGAAAAGCAGCTAGCAGGATACAGTATGCAACCAGACAATTGTTGCTCTGAAGCCTTCATAAATTCTCTAAGAAAATTCCTTGAAGGACGGCGGGATAAATTGGAGAAGAAGGTTAAATTTGTTGAAGATTTCGTTGGGGATGAAAAATCTGAGATTATAGAGAAAGTAGCCCAGAAAACATCCGGTATCACTGTAAGGCAGCTGGAGGTAATCAATTTATATACTTCATATTTTCTGCTGATGAAAACTTCATTATTTGTTTGTTTTTTCTTGTCTTTCTCAATGATTTTTTTCTTTTTAAGATCTGTTTCAGTGAACAAGATTGTCAAAAATTAAACCAACCTTCTAAGTTCAGAGGGATCTGAAAGACCACAACCACCACAACTCCATTGCCATGTTATTGCAATTAACACTACCATGCCATGAAATACAACACCATCATGTCACCGCCATTACCAATTTGGAGCTCTCACTACTCTGTACGCCACTGTCACTTCATTACCACTATTACCAGTATCCTTAAAAGAAATTTAAGACATACAACAAATTCTTTTTTTCCTAAATATTGATACAAAACAAAATAAGTGGTTTGTGATTGATTATCGTCTCCAACCTTCAGACCCACAAAATGAATAACAAGAGAATAGATATATCAACCCAAAACAAAATTATTTTTTTGATTAAGAGAATATTTTGCATTTTCAATGTATTTTCTGTAACTTTGAAATAGACAGGGCCTCAAAAATCCTACGCATGGAAAATTGTTGTTTATGACTAGAAGTGATGAATGGATGTGTAATGCATGGCATTGGCTTTAACAATCATTTATTTGTTATATTTTTGGGTTTTCCAATACTCTTGATTCTTGCTATGCTGTTTGTTATTATTTTACCATTGCAGTTGATGAGAATATAGATTAAATGACATGTCTAATTTTTGTCTGATTTATTATGATCTGGACTTAATAAGTACCCTTTCTTTAACTATGCTAGGTTTTCATGGAAACCTGCTTTTCTCGTTATCATTTGAAAAAAATTGAAGCTGGTACTGCAATTGGAGCCATTGGAGCTCAAAGTATTGGCGAGCCAGGGACACAAATGACATTAAAAACCTTTCACTTTGCTGGAGTTGCAAGCATGAGTATCCTCGATTTCATTCATTTTGAATTATCATAGATAGTTTATTTACTTAATTTTATTCATTGGCCATTTTCCAGATTAAATATAAAATGCATTTCGGTATGTTCTCTAACTCTATATTTTAGATATAACACAAGGGGTTCCCCGTATCAAAGAAATAATTAACGGAGCTAAAAGGATTAGCACACCTATAATTACTGCAGAACTCGAGTGTGATGATAATGAGAATTCTGCACGGGTAGTGAAAAGTCGAATTGAGAAAACTGTTCTAGGGCAGGTATATAATTAGTTCATTAAAAAGAGTTTCAGTTACCTTTTCTTTTGTAGTTATTGTCTCTTGTAATTTCTGTCTCATTTGGATGAATGTGAAATTAAAATGCAAATTGATTCCAGCATATTACTGCTTTAATTTGATAAAGAATCACTTATGTAATATAGTATGTGTTCAATTGATACTCATATAGATATTAGTGCATTTATATCTTCATGGGCTTTGGTTTCTGCACAGTATCAGTCTTTTCATCCATTTCTTTCTTGTCACAGACCTCGAGGATCTCTAAAACATATATTTTGACCTTAACAACTATAGAGTTCACCTGCTAGTCAATTATTTGTTTCCATTTTTTTCTATTCTTGATGTAAGTACATGGAAGTTATCTCCCTCCAACTCTCTCCTTATGTTGATTTTCATCTACCACTTCAACCTTCTCATTGTTTTGCAGGTAGCTAAGAGTATCAAGATTGTAATGACTTCTAGATTAGCATCGATAGTTGTCACGCTTGACGTGGAAATAATTCAGGATGCACATTTGTGTATCAATGCCGATATTGTGAAAGAATCAATTCTACAAACTCCAAAAATCAAATTGAAGGAACAGGTATAACTTTTCATCAATGGGCTTCAATTTTTGGAATCCTTTGTGTTCTTGACATCTCTTATAATTGTCATGTAATCCACAGCATATCAAGGTTTTGGATTTCAGAAAGTTGGAAATTTTTCCTCCAGTTGACAAAAGTAAAATTCATTTTGAACTCCATTCCCTGAAAAATGTGCTTCCAATGGTCGTAGTAAAGGTGAAACTTTTGGAAATTTCAGTAATTATTTTTTTCTTGATAATGCCCCATATTTATCTTCTCTGGGAACTGTTGAGAGAATATGCAATCTTACTTTGTTGTCTTTGTATTTTGGAAGGGCATAAAAACTGTTGAACGTGTTGTTATTGCTGAGAAAGAAAAGGAGAAAAAGAAAGTGAAAGAAAATGGAGTTAAGAAAAAGTACCGATTGTTGGTGGAAGGGTTAGTCTGTTTTGGCGTTAAACTATATTCTACTCCATTTAATCAACATTTTAGATGAAATTCATTTTGCATACCCATGTGCTTCATTTTGTAGTTTTTGTTCTCAGTGTAAACTTTGGTGATCTGTTTGTTTACCTTAAATTTGAATTTTGCACTATGTCACGTCTCACACATTAGCGAAGATGAGCTTGGGATAGGTTATAAGCCTTCTGGGTTCTCTTTACTAAATAGACGTGTTTTGGGTTATAAAGTGCAAGAACAAAACTGTGCTGATTTTTGTGCCCAGAACAGACAATATCTGCGTGGTTATTAGGCTGGAGCTATTATACACTATGTGGACATAGTGAAATATCATTGTTTTGAAGAATACATGATAGAAGATGTAAAGCAATAAAATTTTGCTACAAAGAAAATTATAATTTGTTTGAGTAATCAAGAGGATAAAAGCATCATGTGCTTCAAAACCCCAAGAGTTGATAGTTGTATAAAAACTTTGGAAGCTTTAATAGAATATGTAAATCCATTATTTCTTTGCTTTTTATGAATATAAAAATTTTGTAGCTAAAGTTATCTCTGTAAGAAACAATGAATATGTGGTGGTCCAACCTTTTCATTGGTACTTGTTATTATAAAAATAAACTGTTTTGTCTTCTATGATTACAAATAGCAGTTATGGATACTTTGCTCGAACATAAGTTTCTGGTTTTCTATTCCTCAATTAAATTGTAAAGCATGTGTTTGCATGTGTGGGTATGTGTGTTTTGTCTCTGCTAGCAGATCTTATCTTCTAGGATTATTGTGCTTGCAAAACTGTATTGTTGTCTGTTTCGTTGCCATAAAAGCTTTGTATCATTTCAAACTGTTGTTTTACACTATTTCTAATTTTACTATCAAGAAAAGCTTATTTAAGTGGCCCACTTTTCAGATCCCAGTTAAAGCACATATTGTTGATCTAAACTGAAAGAACTAACTTTTCTCATTAGGATATTCTTTTTGAGACCTAAATATCAAATACTGTCAGGCATGCCACAACTATCATGTCATCAACTGTATTTGAACTCTGAAAATGCTAGAATCAGAACAAAAAAAAAATGTTTGTTTTATAACCACTGTTTAGCAAGGAAAGAGTACAGTGACTTCTGGTTTGTTGCTTGATATATATCCTTTAATCATGATATGAATGGACACTTTTGTAGTTAGTGGTGTTAGCAGTCACAATAGTGTTTCTGTATTTGTGCCGTGAATATATGATGAATTTCTATTATGTTCTGTATTTCCCAATTTTCTTTATTGTGTCATGTACATATTTCAGCACGGACCTCCTAGCAGTTATGGGCACTGAAGGAATTGATGGACATAAAACAAAGAGTAATCACATATTTGAAGTGCAGCAGACTCTGGGAATTGAAGCTGCAAGAACTTGCATAATTGATGAGATAAATGAAACCATGAAAAATCATGGAATGAGCATAGACATACGCCATATGATGCTTTTGGGAGATCTGATGACGTTTAGGGTGAGTTGTTTGTAATGTTTACTGTGATTTATTGCATGAAACTGAAACAAAAAAGTTTGGAGTATGGTTTCGTGCTTAAGTGTGCAACCAATAGTAGCATGCACTATAACATGTGATTGATTGTTATAACAGGGTGAAATACTGGGAATCACAAGATTTGGAATTCAAAAAATGGACAAAAGTGTATTGATGTTGGCTTCATTTGAGAAGACATCAGATCACCTTTTCAATGCTTCAGTAAATGGGAAGGAGGACAAAATTGAGGGAGTAAGTGAATGCATCATTATGGGTATTCCAATGCAGATAGGCACTGGAATACTCAAAGTCAGACAAAGGTAAGCACACAATATATGTTAACGCCCATATGTTGCCAATATGTTACCAGCACAAATGCTTTTGTAACTTGCAAATTTAATAAATGGGTAATTTTGTTGACCTCTTAAGGTTTCCCTAAAATATAGTAAACTTGACTAGTTCAATTGTCAGTCAGTGAGTTTGTCTGCAGGGTAGTGTTGTGACAATTTTTTTGAAAATCAGGGGAAGTTTCTGAAATGAATTCTGGGAGAAACAGGATGGTGCTTTTCTCAGAACCTTTAGTGCCTTCCACAGAATTTTGGGAATATATGAAGTTCAAAAAATTTAACCTTGCTTGTGTGCTGCATGCTATGTTGTTCGAGTTATTTCTCATTAGCTTATATTCTTAACAAAGCTAACACATTTGATGATTTCATCCATATCTGCAGAAATACCATGCAAACTACATTCAATTCTTCATAGCATCATTTAGGATTTTAGTAATTGGTTAACAGCTCTAAGTGCTCAAGATATTGTGATCACTCACCTGAACCATGAATGTTACAATGGTTTACCCAAGCCTTGGATGATTGAATTGAACAGCACAGAATACATGGCTCCTCTTTCCTCTCATGTTTTTTGCTTTTTTGGGTATTTCTATTTTCTTGAACACTAGCATAAGAATTTGAATTTATTTCCTCTTGATTAATCTAACTTTCCTAGATCATTATTGGCTATCTAGAATTTATCTGCTTGATTGATCAAATGTACTTAGATTATTCAACTGGTGGTTGTGATTGACCACTGTTTGTCATGTCAAAATTCTCCAGTGTTTTGGATGAGTTGGTCAGCTAATTTAATTTCTGGCTGTGCCTTTGGATGTGATAAGCAGTCAATTTGAGGTTGGGCTTTTCTAATTGTTCTCCAAGGCATTTTCTTTGCCTGGAAAATTGGACTGGCCAGCAGTACCTCTCTTATTCAGTGATTTTGATTTGTTTCCTGTAGATCAAATACTACAGGACTTGGCTTGTCAGATTACTTCTTTATTTTTTTCTTTCTTTTCCCCATTTTTAGTGACTGGTTTGCACAACTAGGGGTTCCTTTTATCCATCTCAAATGATGTGTCTTCATCATTAAGCTAAGCCGGTACTCCTTGATCTGTTCTGCATTCATTTATTTAAATCATAGACGTGATTTTCAAGATTTGGACACATTTATAGAAGAAGTGTTGCTTATGTCTTTTGACTAGGGGACTGATATGAAAAAGTAGTAGTGGAGTAAGGAATGTGTACTTCTACCTGCAGACCGTCCATTAATATATTATTAGTGTGCATGCTTTATGTTGCTTTTGTATCTTATGAGAATAGTGGTTCGAGGAATTTTTTGGTTTATCTTTTTTAAGTTTTTATAGCTTCATGTATGTCCAATTTGTCGTAGCTGCAGTATATTAAACAAGCAGTGGTTTCCAGTTTATACACAAATGTTATTTTGCAATTGAGGCTTATTGTGTTTTCCTGTTAACAGAGATGTTGTCCCTCCAATGCTGAAATATGGGGCCCCAGATCCAATTATTCGATGAATTTTCAAGACTATGAATCAGAACTTGGGAGCATAAGAGTGCAGTATGGTCAATGCAATCCAACGTGCAGAAGGTTGCAAGATGTTGCATAGAGGCATACAAGTTCATAGTTTTCTATGCCAACTTTGTTCCTAAGATGTTTCGTAAAATTGGCTGATGTCAAAGTGGAGACCTGCCTTCCCCCTTCAGATGCCTTTGTTAGCAATTGGTAACATTGCTTCTGGTATTGGATTTGAAATCATTGTCAAGCACTTTGGCCTGGAGATATGATATTGACTCTTCTGGATGGCACAGTGACTGCATGTATATTGCACCAGTATGTATTGATGATGTAAATGCACCCTTTGCCTGGATCTAGATTGATAAGTTTTTTCCCACCCATAGTTGGGCAGAGGGGTGCTGCCCCATTGCGAAACTAGCCCTCTGACAGCCGCCCTGGGGTAGTTTGTCAGCAAGATTATCGTGTCTCATCTACAGAAAGACATTTAGGTTCTTGCCTTGTGAAATTTGTGTAAAAAGCACGTCTGATTAACTGTAGTTTTAATTGCTGCTATTGTAATTTCTTCAGGCCTATGTTATTGATGTGGCAACTGTAATTCTTAGGAGCTTCAGCTTTTGTGGACCTTAGTGGTGTCAATTTTTTATTTATCTGAGGCTACATATTAAATTTAATTTTTTGAACATTAGCCGCTGCAGGTGTTATACTAAATTCCAAAACCAACCTGCATGAGATGGAAATAGGGATTTGCAGACCAAGGAGTGCGGAATGAATCAGTAAATTCCCTCTAGGCAGCTGCTTCACCAAAAATGACCGAAGATGACCACCCAAATTTAGTCTATTGCTATTTAGTTCAGAATTTACCTAAAATCAAGACCGCTAAAGGAATGGGGAGCCTCGATGCCTAATGCCTCTCGCAAGCCTATCCATTCTTTTATCGAGATATCTAATTTCTAACAAGTTTTATCATCTAAGTCATGAGTTACAGCCTGATTACAAACTCGCTTGCCAGCGCAGTAACAGGACTTCTCTACAAGCGTTGTAAATGTAAGACCTAAGACTTTGCTCTTCTTTCTTATGATTGAAATGTCAGATTAGACTCGAAAATAATTTGGTGAATTCATTGTTTCAACCAGCGTTCAGAGGCTCTGACTTGCCGGACCATGTAAAAGAAATTCTGTGTGGCCGTCAGACAACATTATAGTTAGGTGCATTTTGCAATCTCAGCCATTGCCACTATATTCATCTTTATTTTCACCTCAGATCTTCGTGCAGAAATATACTAGCGAATTTTCAACTGGTAGCATCCAATTGCAAGCATTGGAAGGAACAACCTTACAATATAATAACTGCAAATCATAAGAATAACCAAAGATACCTTACAAATTTAGTTTATCCCCAATGCTCTTATCCCATTCATGTCACAAACTTACAAGTTCTCTCCATTGAAAAGAAAAATTCAAAAAATAACAAAAACAGAAATCCAAATGGGTTAGAAACCAGAAATTTATAGAACATAAAGCTCACCAATAAGAAAAATGCCGCTTTTTATGTACAGATATATTTTGAACTTCTTTAGATTGTTTGATGTACTATTTATTTTTGATAATCACAAACAGTTATTTGCAAATGGGAACTACCTTGTTCTGCAGCATATTGTCTGATGAAAGCTCTTCTCCACCAAATCTCAAACGCTTTCTGAATATTGGGACAATCACTCCCTTTACTAAGAAATCGATCAAACCAATTAAGCAAAATGGCCTGTTGTTGCAGCAATGGCAGGGTGAGAACTGTCTGGCTCAGGCCATCCTCAACCAACTTCCTATCTATAGATCTACAAGACCTTTTCATCCATCCAAAATCTTCATATAGGGCTTCCAACCATGTGGATAGCAAAGAAAACCGGGTATCTTTTGGCACCAAGATATGTCCTCTCCCGATTGCAATGCACAATTGTGCAGTGATCCTGCTGATCTCGTGCCGATACATGGTAGGAATCTTTGAATGGAGAATTGCAAGTTCCTTTTGATCTGCCCATAGTTTCACAAATTCATCACCCATTTTTTTTTCAATTAGGATATCTACAAGCCATTGCATATTGTCAGCTTCTCGAGCTATTTCAGCCATTAAAACCCCCCGATCCCGCCTGCTATCATCCATGCATGTAGCTTCTGATAAGCAGAGGATAAGAGTGCTAAGGCATCTATGGCAGAGACTATAAAGAATATCTTTAGATACATCAAGTCTATTTTCATAATCAGGTCCATCTTCTCTAAGCAACCGAGAAATCAGAGTTTTCATTTCTCGACAAGCTTTATCATCCTTGGCTTGTAGAACACCACTTAGCAGTTTCAAGAATATATCATCAGCTCTTCTAGAGGTAGACAGTTCGGATGTTAGTCTCTGCAGAACTTCATTTGCTGAGTCATGAAGTTCAAGTTGACTGAGAAGAGAAGTGACTTTCTCTTCTTCATCCACGGACCATGGAACAGCTTCCAAATACTCCAAGCATGACAGAATCCCGGTGTCAAACATGATAGCTGCAGAAACCTACAATGGAACATTAATATTACAGAATTTTACAAAAAGGAACATTCTTGTGTGGCATATGGACAATAAAACTGATGTTCAAAGCAACCGGATATTCGCCACTAATTTCTTCCTTTTGTTACTGATAATAAATGTATGTTAAATCATATATGCCAGACACAGCACTAATTTCATTAAGCAAGAAAACAGATAATACTGTTTCATGTTTCTACCGCTTTAGGAGTCAATCCAACTAATAATGCCAGACTCATTTGAATCGGTTTGTTGTCGTGAGTAAACAGAAGTTCCCTTTATACTAATTCCCGTCTAAATAAAAATGGCCCTTTCGGCCCATAGTAAACAGGCAAGGAACCCTATGAAAGCAGAATTCTATACCTCATTTGAAGAAAATAGTAGCAGAAGTTTCGAGTGCCAAACATAACTAAACTTGATGCAATTCCTAAAAATGGCAATATTAAATTATCTACCGTCACCAAATTAACAGAATTCAGACCCCCAAAAAAAAAATCCAACTCCATTTTCCTTTCTTCCACCAATTAAACAAAATCCAACTAGAAAGAAGAGCAAAGAAATTAAATAAAGCACATATGTAAACATATGATAACAGCGTATGCATATACCTTGAGCAAAGCCAGGATCTTATCAAGATTCTCACCAAGCAATCTCCTCTTCCAGTCCTCACAATACATCAACACCACTGTCTCTACATATACCTCCACATCATCACACTCACTTATCTCCACCATATGCAACATTTCTCTATTTTCTTTATCTTTTCTCGCCAGTTTCTCTGAAAAAAAACGGCTCTTCTCGGCCAAAACTTTCTTGTGCACATCCATGCACACTCTAAATCCATCTTTACCTACCACCGTGAGCCTCACATCACCCGGACCCAGCCCAAGATAGCTGAAAGATTCTCTACTATTGCATTTCGGGTTATTGAATTCAGATAATAGTTTAAAGAATCTTGACCGTGATTTGATGGGTTTGGTAGTCTCGTGGAGGTGTTCTTGGGACATCATTTCGAAGAGGGTTGGGTGGTGAGTTGACCGAGTATGACTAGGGCGAGCTAACGCTTGAGTCGATTCAGTAAGTTGTGGTTGAGATTGTGGTGGCGGCGGAGGTGGTGGTGGTGAGGAGGAGGGTGAGTAGATTCTTGACGCTGCGGTTGCAGCGGTTCTTGACGGTGAAAATGAGAGAGTTGGGTCTGATATGAACCCTTGTTTTATCATTGCTGACACTTCCCTTGTCGACATTGAATTGAATTTTTAGAGAGAGAGAGGTGGGATTCTCTTGAATTAACAAGAAAATTTTCAGGGAAAGTTGAGATTTTCAAGGGAAAACAAAAATGGAATTTTCCAAAGAGAAACGAAGATGAGAAGTAGGATATTCTTGATGACCGGAAGAATGGGGATTTTCAGGGAAGCGAAGAGGTTTTCCGGGGAAGTGGGGGAAGAAAGAAAGAGACAGAAGAACGGGAATCCAAAAATAAGTGAAGTGCAGAGTGGACCTCCGGGTCAAGGGAAGTGAGAGGGAAGCAGTAAATTCAAGTGGTAACTGTGATTACTATGAAGTTCCATTAATATTAAAAAAAAAAACTGTTCGTTTTAAAGGAAAGAAAGATGGCGGTTGTTGCTTGCACATGCTTTCTGATCATCCTCGCAAGCACAACACCGCACAATGCGGAATAGTGGAGCATTGAGTAATTTGACAAAAGGAATTTTTGCAATCAAGTCCCTACTGTTTTTATTTTAGCAGATACATTAAACATTCTAATAAATAGACAAACTATTCTTTCTTGTTTCACAAAATTTTTCTTAGGTAGGTTGATCTAATGAATTTACTTAGAGATAATAATTTTTTATACGATTTATCAAATCAATGTAAAATTTATAAATTTAAATTGATATCAAATAACATAATTATTAATAATATCAAATTTAAATTTAAAATTTTTTATACATAAATCTATTTATAATATAATTAATTATTTAAATAATAATATCATATTAAATTATTTATAATTTAATAAATTTCTTTTATATTTTATATTTAAAAAATTATTTTATTTATTATATTTTAAAATATATTTGATTATATTTAGAATAAAATTAATGTGCAATTAAATATATGGTACATAAATATTATAAAGCTATTTTAAAATATAGAAAAAAATATTAAGTGTGTGAAATAATTGTGACCCATTTTATCATTTGGTAATTGTATTATGTTAAAGTTTTAATTTTTGATATAATTATTAAATAGATTGTGTTCGAGTTTGATTTTATTGGACACAACAAAGATATGATATAAAATTTTAAATTATTATTTTTAAATACACAAAATATTTGTTGTTTAAAAAAATAACGAGAAAATAATTAAGAAAAATAAAAACATATTATAATAAAAATGTGACGAGAAACTTAGGAGAAGGTAGTTTAAAAATAAAAATAAAGGGATGGAATAGTCTATAAACAATAAAGAGAGTAATAAAAATGGTGTCCGACAAAGTTAATAAGAAATGTATCAGAAGTATTATGAACAAGGAACATTGAAATAGATTAGTTTGTGGAAATAAACATGTTGGTGTCTTACTGTTTGTGCAGAAGAAGCAAGGAAACACAGTTTAATGATTTCTATGAAAATTTCTGGCAATGAAATTTAATTCTTACCCGCAAAATTGGCAGCTTATTTGTGTTTCATTAATATACAAGTTCATATCAAGAGGGACAGAAACTTAAACATGTGGACTGGCCATGCTTGGGTTTCCTTCAAGAACCTTTTACTTTCGTTGTCAGTTGTCTAACAAATGCATGCCAATTGAGGGAAAGGAAGGCGACTGCATTTAATGTGAGAATTGCGATATACCCAAATAATAATTGCGACTGCATAATACAATAATTCGTCGAAAGGACTACAGGAAAGTATATGATCTAATAATTTGCCCAAATTATCTTGTTATTGTGTGGAAAGGGAAAATTTTCGAGTTCTGCATAGTTTTAGAAATTTGAGCAGGAATTTCTTAATATGGGTTATGAAGAACAGAGAATAGTACTGGCGTAACATGAGAGAAAGATGTTAATTAGAAAACGAATTAACTAATTAATTAATTGATAACAAAACTTACAAATTGAGTACCCAAAGAGACAGATTACAAACCAGCAAACAATGCATCCAGATATTACACAAGGCATAAACGAAATTCTCAGTTTCCTTCTACAAGCTCCCTCCAACCAGTATTACCAAATGGAACTGTTATAAAGGCAAGTTGAGCAGCTCTTTGATCCAGAGCCTCTTCTTTTCCTCTACTAAATGGGATGAATTTATCATGATACACAAATTTGCAGCAGAGAAGTTGTAGAAGACACTACAAAAAAAAATACAGGAAGCACATTTCTTCACAAATAACACAGAATGAGACTTCTCAGAAAACGTTTACTTGCAAATCTTGCATTTCGGAATCCACAACTTTATCTTCCTTTTCGGCATCAGTTGCAAACAGTGGAGCGTCGAGCTCGGGAGGGTCCTGGGCATAAGTTCCCAATTCAAAAATCTCAGAAAAATTTACATCAATATAAAGTTAAGTTTGCATATATCTATTTCTGCACTAATTGTTGAAGGAATTTGTTGTTAATTACCATGCAGCGAACTAGAGCCCAGTTGACACCTTTGAAAAATGGATGCTTCTTAACTTCGTTTGATCCTTCACGAGAACCTAATCTGTTCTTTGGATCTCTGTGCAGCAACCGGTGCATTAGCTGCTTTGCATGGAGACTTACCTGCAGACAGAGTAAATTGAATGCCGTCCAAAATTTGATTGCACTGCTAGCCGCTTAAAATTTCCTTAAGATAAAAATACAAAGACCGAAGATCTTACAGGTGTACTTGATGGAAATTTAAGGCCTTTGTGAAGAATGTTTGCAAATGTTTTTTGTCTTGTCTTTCCTCTAAATGGTGTATATCCATAAAGCATTTCATACAGAAGAATACCTGAAATTAAAATTAAAAAAAAATTGGTCAGAAAAACCTACTACTAAAGAAAACTCTCTTCTATAGCTGATAATGTTGCTGCTTTTCTTAAAAGAACATGGAATTACCAAGAGCCCACCAGTCCACTGCACTAGTGTGACCAGCACCAGTTATAATTTCCTGCAAAGAATAGGAAACAGTGGAATTCAATAAATAAAAAGGGAAACTTTTATTTGAAAACTATTTTGAAAATAGAACTGCAAAGTTGTCTCCACATGTGGGATATGAAGTGGAAATAACTTCCTGGAAAGTATGTGGGTTGTATAAAGTAAAAAGTTACAACAAAGATGACATAGAGTTTATATAAAGTCACTAGCCGGAGCTATATATTCTTCTGTGCCAACAAAAGAATTTGATGCTCGCATAGGTTCAGCCATAAAGATTGGCGTCTGCTTGCTTTTGTGGCGTTTTTTCTTTTCGTCTATAGCAGGCATCAATAGCTGCAAAGAGCAGAACAAGTACTTCAGGTTTCACTCATATAACACTCTTCAGCAGAGCAACAGCAAAAGAAAAAGTTGTTTAACTAGCTGAAAACCTGTGGCTTGCAAGATGTTAAACATGACAAATCAAAATCCGTCAAGGACACGTGTCCAGTGCTCTGGAGTAGAACATTTTCTGGTTTTAAATCCCTGTATATGATTCCTGTAAGTAAAACAAATTCTTAGATTCATTTTTGAGATAGAATTTGGCAACCGCAGATTTCAGAGGCAAGGCATAATGTTACACAGAGCCAATTAGGCTAAGATATTTTCTTTTAATTGATCGTTTGTTGACTTAACAAAGTCTGTTTGAATCAATTTGAATTACAAAATTTGTCTGTGACAATGAATGAATCAAGTTGGCAAAAATACCAAATAATTCAACCAAACTCTACCTTGACAGTGAAGATACTCCAATGCCACGACTACTTCTGCAGCATAGAATCTACAATCTCCAACAACTTTATGTCAGTACAGATATAAAGACTTCAAAAGATCAAGATTCAAGCAAGTAACTAGGCAGAAACAAACAAGTAGACGAAAAAAAAAGGGGGCCAAACTTAAGCAGAGAGCAGCAAGCATGAGCATAGTACACAAACGTGGTTCTTGCATGGTTAAAGTGGCACTTTTAACTTGCAGTATGTGGAAATGAACTTAAAAGCATGATCAACGAAAAGTGACTTTCAAGAATTTCACAAGCAATTTATGAGTCCTAATTATTCTTTGTTTGCGATAAAATTTGGTACAACTGGAATTACCTGACAGCTTTTTCCTTCAGGACTTTCTGGGGCTGTCTGTCCAAAAGCAGGAAAAGCTCCCCACCAGGGCAGTAATCGGTTATCAGACAAATATGTGTTTTGGTCTGCAAAGCATTCGAATGTGAGAAATCCAACCAATACATTTTATAGAATAATTCAAATATTTAAGATTCGTATCCATTTGCAAAGTCATAAGCTTCCTTAAACTATATGCCAACTGTCAACTCATAAAGTTCCTATAGTTATCAATTACTGTTAATTATTTAAAATTTATAGATTCCTGAGACCGATATCAAGTTGTCTAACCTGAAATGAAGCGTACAATGCAGGAAGAAAAGGGTGGTCCAACATGTCAAGAATTTCTCTCTCTGCACAAGCCCTGTGCACCTGCAGCAAAGGAGTACCCACATAAAGGGATAACAAAGAATGAAAGTAGTGTATGATCTACAACATTGAAAGTTACTAGATAATGCTGAGGGAGCTGAAAAAGCTGAGTGATTTTGAAAACTGTATGTCCTCAAATTTTACGGGATTTGACAGCCGAGTTTGAATACCTTGTTGCGGTTGAGCATAACACCCTTTTCCATGGCTTTCATGGCAAAGTACTGGCCCGTTCCACACAATTCAACCAAATGCACACTGCCATGCCAATCAATAACTCTCATAACTTAGTTGAACTTCCAGGAATAGAAAAAAACTGCCAGGATCTAACATTCAGGTCTGAGCAGGAAAAAGAGAGGAGCAAACACACCTGCCAGTGTCACCAGATCCCAATGGTTTAATTGGCCTAAAATGTTCTAGACCTATCTGTTCTCTGCCATCAAGAATCTGCAATGTTATGTGATCACACAATTAGAGAACACAAAATTGAAAATAAACCAATTAATACAACTGCCATCTCCTGTCTATTCCTCAAGTTGCAGACATTCAACCCCATGCATAAATTATAACCATTTTCTAAAAGATTTGATGACCTGAACTTGCCATATTTAAGTTCAATCAAGACGCCTGAGATATTAGGGTATCTAGGTTGTACATACATATGTAATATGAACAAAGAACTCCAACAAATGGTGGACCCATGACCTCTGTATTCTTTTTAGTTCTTCCCTAGCTAATGTTTATGCGTAACATTTTATGACAAGGACCTCAGGATTACCTTTTGAATAGCCTTCCAAGAGGGACTGTCCTGCCTATGAGGCTTTGGGCGAACCACTTTTGAATGATTTGCCCACAAATCTTCTGGTTTCTGCAGTATTAAAACTTGTTGTCACAAATTCACAATTGTAACCCAGATCTTTTAATGAATAGTGGTTTGGCATTGGTCATTTACCAAATTGGCGTCTGGAAGTTCTCTCACAGCTTCATCAACATTTTCTGCTGTTTGTCTCACCTGATGATACTCATCAAGCTAACATGTTAAATAAAAAACTTATACTAGGCTCCTAGAGGTAAGGCCAAAAATGAAATGCAAAATTCTTGACGTAAATGGAAAGGAATGAAGAGAGCTGAGACCAGTTTTTCACTCTCTGTTGCAGTATCCTCAGGAATACTTTTGCGAAGTGGCTCAACATGTTCGCTTCCGTCTAGTTGTACTCCAATGAAATACTGCACTTCTCCCTGTTCGTTGACCCAAATGGAAAGTAAGTTAGAACTTTTCCTCCATTAAGGGGAGCAGAGTTACAGTTCTCCGACGTCTGATTTTTTGCTAACAAAGAATTCATAAAGCCATGCCATAACATCAAATTCTGTCTCGTAGTACTGCACCTTTTGGTCACGCATAGGCTGCAGATGGAACAAGTTCCAGAATTTTTTGCCTGGATTAAATTCAAAGGATATATAATTATAAGCTGAATGATTCAAAATGTAGCATAGCAGTCATAGCTATGTTGTAAAATACAAACAGCCATAGCCGAAACAAAATGAATGCAATGAAATGTTCTATATTTGCAATAGAAAGAACACATACCACTTTTTGTGTAGTTGATGAGCTGCACAGTTACTTCAGTTTGGTTATCAATTGCATCCCTTATCTTTCTCACAGTAGCAGGATCAGTTTCAGGACCTTGGAGGAATCTATAAATTTTGAAACAATCACCATAAATCAATTGAATTACTACAATTCTAGACATTAGTTATATCCAAAATGAAAAACTTGCCTTTCACGTTCCAATCAAAAAACAATGTATGTACCCGGATAAGCGAGTTGTGTACAAGTATTTATAAAGAACAACTGCACTATAATGTTCTAATTTCTCATGTTGATCTTGTATGTCATAAAATATTTTACGAGAGAATTTAGGTAAGATGATCGTATCAAGTCAGCATTGTTGACATAGTAAAATTATTTAATTAATGAAATAAAATAAATATATTTATTAATAATGATAGAAAAAAAAATCAATGAAAAGTTTTACTGTTCAATTAACATAATAAGATAAATTTATAAAGTACTCTATTAATTTTTTTATTTACTATTAATAAATATATTTTTTATCTTATTAATTAAATAATTATATCATGTAAATAATTTCTCTCTGGTTTTCAACACTTAAAATGAAGATTGATTACACCCACTAACAAAAAAGTTTTCATCAAATGTCGCGAAAAGGGCAGTATTAATAGAGTTTAATGCCTCGTCTGTCTCTTTGTAACGATCAAAAGGTGACAAATTTACAGATCCCCAAACATTGTTAACAAAAAATGTATTGTTCTCGGAAACCTAGGGCTTAATGCATGGTGTTGCTTTAACCGGGACGACGAAGGTGCATGCAACCTTCCCCACTGGGGTGCGTGCCTACTTATGTTATCTCCTCCCGGCCAATTGAGGAGTTGTCACTTGCTTTGAGACAGAAGCAAAGCTATGTAGCGGAGCAGACCGGCGTAAAACTATACACATTCTTGCTTATAATTCAGTGCTATTCAATTATGGTGCACCCACTACTATGTCCAACAAAGTTGCTTCCTTTTGTAATAACCCTAACGAGGAATCCACTTGGACCAATCAGATGAAGATTGGACGGAATGTAGGAAAGATGTATTTTATATTTTGAAACTCAAGCAAACAGAGGTAGATTTGATTAAATAATATTGAATAACCAGCCAAAGTCCCGTTGTGATGGAACTATGTTTTACAGCATACTCTATTTTTCTTGTTAAATATACATCGAAATTGATTTTTGTTTAAAAATATGATATATCAAATACTTCTTCATTAAACATTCAAGATATTTTCTGACTTTATTTAATTCAGTTCAAATGTTGGCTACTGAAAACGTTGATGAGCACAATGTACCACAAGTTATATCACTGGAGGAAGAATTTTTGACGCATACCTGCAATTTCTACCCAAGATTTCTTCACGGCTGTACTCTGTCAACTCCAGGAAACTATCGGATGCAAAAATCTGAAATTCAAAAAGTTAAGAATATGAAACGTTTTGCCACTTATTATTTAACAAATTGCAAGCTCAGATTATCAGAATGAAGAAATCTTACGATAGGATTGTCGGGCAGCCTTGGATCAGTAATGACAAAGTTTTTCTCAATACGTTCAAGCGTCGTAGCGAGATCAATACCCTTTCTCATTTCCTTCTGTCTCACTTTGTCGTCAACACTGTCAGGTCTTTCATCATCGCTTTCTTCATCATCATCAAGAAGAACTACATTATCAAAAGTATCATTCGTGGATTGAGTACTCTTCCTGCTAAGCATCCTGAACACATATATGCATGCACAAAAATAAATATTCAAGTATAAATTTACAGCATTTGATATATTTTGTTATAGTATAAGCTGAAGTAGTGTTTAACTAATTATACCCCATGAAAGAACGACGACCAGATTTTTTCTGTTTCTTTTCAGGAACTTCACTGATACGTTGCATGGAGGTTCTTGGACCGCCATGCGAATTGCGCCTGGGAGGAGGCACATTTTCTGAGTTTCGTCTTCCTACGGCTCTTGCTCTTTCTTCTTCTCTACCACCTTCTGATTTTCTCAAGAAATTTGGACGATTTGTTGATTCGCTGAGTGACCGAGGTTTCTTCACAGCTTGTACAAGTTCAGTCACTGAACTTGCCGCCTTTTCCTTCTGGCGGGCTGCCAAAATTTGCTCGTTAGTTTAATCACTAATCTTCTTTATTAAATTGTACAAAAATTTATATTTATGCTAGATTTTGGTAAAAAAAAAAAAAAATCACTTAAAATTAGTTATCTTAAATGGATACACGTGTGTGCGCGTGTGCCCGTGTCTATCCTTTTTGTCCGAATAAGTGGCCATCATCTTTTTTATTCAAAGTCATAATAAATGAAATTTGACTTCTTCTTGTTCTTTTAAAGTGAATATTAAATTTTGAATATAATACAAGAGACAGCATACATATGTATGTATGTATGTATGTATGTCATTTTTTTTATGTGGCTATCATCTTTTTTATTCAAAGTCATAATAAATGAAATTTGACTTCTTCTTGTTCTTTTAATGTGAATATTAAATTTTGAATGCAATATAATAGACTAAATATATACCCTAGTTGACACGAGGTTTTGACCATCTATCTAAAAGGAAAATAAATAATTAATTAATTTAAATATATTTACTTAAATTTTTTAAAAAAATGTTAAAATATTAAAAATAAATTAAAAATAAAAAAGCCAAGTGAAGGCCCGACAAGATTTGTAAATACCGTCATATCGAATGAGAGATTCGGGCAATCCATTGGGACGAAGCATCTTATCCTTGGCACCTTCTGTATGCTTGCTCACCTCTACCTGCATCCTGCCATGTCAGCCAACAAAAAAATCAACTATTTCATCTGGAGGAATCAGACAGTAGAAAACATTGGCATCAATCATCATTATTACTTCTCATTTTCAATTCCTAGTACCGGAAACAGGCCCACGTTCCACCACCCTCAAGTCAAGAATTCAATCTCTATCGTATTGTGGGCATTTCCAGTAATTGGAACAGACAGCATTTCTTCTCAACTTAAGTTTACCGGTTGATCATTCCCTCCATCTTATGCGGAGGCATCATACTAAAATACATTTAGTGATTAAAACATTACAGTTGTTACCTTGTAAAATTACCTTTTTATCTTTAATGGCTGAAATATTGGATTAAAAAATAAAAAAAAAAAAACTAACCCAATAAATTTGAGTACTTTTCCTTCTTCGTCCTTGATGGGTGCAATAGTAAGAAGGTTCCAAAACGGGGTCCCGTCTTTCTTATAATTCAGCAACCTCCCACAGTAACTCTTACCAGCCTGTAAAGCCTCCCTAATTTTGGCTACATCTTGCGGGTCGGTACCCGATCCCTGCAAAAACCGACTTTATCCACGCCAAAAGAAACACCACGTTTGAAAGTTTCAATATTACCATCAGTACGGTTAATACAGTTAGAAAAATATCATTGGGAAGCTTTGTTGGTATGGTACCAGTTCCTGCCGACGACCTCTTTAGAGGTATAACCCGTCATCTTAAAGAATCCGGCACTTGCATACATAATAGGGAAATCCGGTTTGGTAGCATCCGACACCACGAATGTTTGTTGAAAAGTCGATAATGCATCCTTAATATCTCCAGAAACTCCAAGAAACCCGCTTTCTTTGCCTCCTTCGTCCGACATTTCATCGGAGATCCGAACCGAATTATTCGAATTTCTTTGAGAAGTACCCAGTTTTCCATCTGGCTCATCCCCGCCCGACCTCCGAACCGCCACCCCTTGCGGTTTCCCAGTTTCAGTGTCGGTTTTCAACACAAGGCCCCATTCTGCAGCCCGTTGAGCTGCCACGCCAACTTCACCAGACAATTGCTTAGTGACCGTTGATTTTTCTTGATCATTGGTAATTTTTAGAGCCACCAGTGACAGTGAGGATATTTGTGGTCGGGCAGGATCCTTCAGAGTCGTCGGTAACGGTTGTATTGGGACAGGATCCTTGAGGGCCATCCATGTGGTAATTTCTTCGGCTCGATCAGACTTTGAAATTAAGTTGGCGGGTTCTGGTTCCGGACTTTGGCGCTGTTCCATCCAAGTTTGCCATGTGGGTTGAGGGCGATATGATGGGTTGGTGGGTCGGGTTGAAAAGGTCGATGGATTAAAAACTTCTAGTGATCCACGAGAGCCTCTGGGTGGTGGTGGCGTCTTAGAGGATTGCTTGGATGATTTTTCCGAAGGGTCCATTCCTGCATTAAAATCATGTAGCCCTTAACACAAACACACACATATATATCTGAACCTATCCATGTGTTTTTCAGTTGAGAAATTAAATATGTGGATCATATTATATGATCACATATTCGCTTGCTTTAGATTTTTTTTTTTTTTTATTTATGGGACTTAAGTTTCATTTTCTATATAAATAATGTGGGACAGTGAAATGAACTGGACTTGACGACCGTGAGAGTGATGTTTTGGACACAAAATGTGAGCTGGATAAAAAAGAGTAGCGTTATGAAGGGTGTTTAGGTCAATTCAAAATTATCCAACACTGTTGGATTTTGTCAGTAATGGTTTGGTAGAAGGAACTAGAAACTTTCATTTTTTTTAGGGTAATTTGGTTAATGTCAGGGGCGCGCACTAATTCGGAGGACTAAGAATGCCTTCATGCACTGGAAAACAGCAAAAATAGTTTGTGCACAAATAAATGTATGGGTGGTTCGCATATTAATTAATGAAAGCTGCCCACAACTGCTACTGCTGCGGGTGAAAGTGAAAGAAAATAGACTAGAAAGTTAGATCGAAGGGTGAATTTACGCACTTTTAATAAAATTTGAACGTAGGAGTTGTCAAGTCAAAATTCTATTTTGATTCATACTCTACCTGTAAGTTTTTGGATTTGATTGATTTGTGTGACTTGCTTTCTGTTTGCTTTACTTAATTTATTTATATATACCCACTGGATAAAAAATTTGGCTGAACCCACAAGTAAGATGTAATTATATATGCAAGCAATATTGTAAAATCATGACTAGGGAAAACAAGGAATCAACTTTTCTCAACTGATAGTTGATTAGTTATCAACTGAAAGCAGAATACTTGTTTGGAAATGATTAATTCATAAAATGAAAATAGTTGCAGAGAAGGAGAACGTAGTACTTGAAGCTGAGTCTGCTAAATCAGATCTTCGTTTTGGGGTTGTCAGAAGGAATTGAAAGTAGTTTGAGAAAAGTAAAAGAACTAAAATTGGGCAAACAAACCTGGACTTGAAACGTTATTATCGGGAACTTCTTCAGAGAGACACAGAAACGGAGAAGAGAAGATAATGGAGAAGGAACCACTTTTAATGGCAAAAAGACCGAGAAAAGATCAAACAAAGAATTATTGTCGAAAAAGTTTGGCTTCCCATTCCTGCACACCTGAATTCACGCGGCTCTTGCTGTAGCTCATATCCCCATGCTGACAATATCAACCATGAAACATTAAAAAAATGCTTTCTGAAAACGGTTTGTCATTTGCTTTGCACCAAGCATAAAGATCATTCAACCATACCGATCCATTTCTTCTTGGGATTTTTACAGAGTGGAAATGGGTTGGCAACAGGAAAAGCAACAAAAACAGAACTCTTCAAACAAACAAAAGCAGAAGAAGCAAAAAGAGTGTTGTTGTAAAATACCACGTGGGGAGTTACAGGCTCTGCCGATCGAAGTCTCGCTGGACAAGGCTTCTTATGTCTCCGTGTCTCAGTAGTGCCAAGAATTTATGGGATAATAACAACAATTGAACAAAGTTACGATTTTGCCCTCATATTTTATTCCTTTTTCAATTTTTATTGGATTTAGTGATCCGATGGATAAGAAACAATCAAAAGAAAAATCATTATCGTACGTGCAAATAAGAGTGAAAACAAAAAAAGTGTTTTTGGAAAACAGATATTAATATTCCCTGTTTGGTAATTCTTGTGATCTCATGATGTTGGGCACATCTCCAGTTCTACCAGAGATTCTGAAGGATACTGTTTGTGTTTGTGACTGCAACTAAAACTATAATAAATATTTTTTGCATTTGAGATTTGGAAAAAATAAAATAAAATAAAATTAGTAATATAATAATTATTTAATTTAATAAATGTAAATATTATATTTTAGATAGTAAAAAATAATAATAACTCTAATAATTTAATGAATGAAAGCAAAATGCCATAGCTAATAGAGCAAATGATCAAGGTAGTTTACATACGTGCATTGGTTTGGTCTATTAGAGATACAAGAACAATATGGCAGTGAAATTTGGCCGCCGCCACGTGCATGCAGGGTAGGTCCCAAAGCCACGTGAATTAACTTTTTAGATTAGAAAATGAATCTATCAATCTATCCAGATATCTTATCTGTTCACTGCTGGTTTGTGGAAGGTCACATGCAACACCAACACAAACACAAACAAACAAACCTTCCTTGCTGTTAGCTCATAGTACTGTACTATTTCATGCAAACCCTTTGAGCAATAAGTACCCACACCCTTCGTAACATTAGATAGGGAACCTAACCTAAAATATATTTTGGTCCCGTTTCTCTCTTGTTGTTGCCTCAGCATTTGGAATTGGAATTGGAATTGGAATTGGAATTGTTATATTCACCTCTTTATTTTTTTTCCTTTTGTCTTCACACCACTGTCGCTCCTCCTCAAACCCCACTTCCCATTACACTATTTTCTTGCCAACCACTACTTAAGAGTAGTGGGCACCTTCCGGTAGCAACATGCTATCAAATTCTGAGTCCTGGAATTAACTCAATTTCTCTACAATTTGTAGGCACATAGATCCCTTTTTAAATTGAGAGTAGAAATGATTCGATTATAGAGTTAGATTTTCAGGCCGTGATGGAGCCATAAGACTGGCTCAATTCTTTCACAATTTATGATATGGGCAGACCACTCCCATAAATTTACCTAATTTCACACGGGGCTAATCGAAACTACACGAATTTATCTTATCATGTTATACAAGTAAAAGGGTAGCTACAATGACATTGAATTTGTTTCAACAAGAGATAATAGAGAACATCTTCGCTATAATTTTGGCATGCATAACACCGAATTGTCAATTTCTTCTGCTTTCCGTTTGCTGTTTGTCACGAATCCAAAAGGAGATTAGAACAAGATTCTAAACGCAAAGCTTGCGTCGAATTGCTATCTGTGTTCTCTCCATCTGTGGACCATTTGATATTAACTTGACGGTACTGAAATCGTATCTAACCACTTAATTGGAAGCCCTTTTGGTTTGGAACCATTTTGTTGTGATACTTGTCCTTATCCATCTCTCTGCATCATTGTGCCAACCTCACTAATTGATCTGCTTTAATTTTACATAATTTTATTATATTTTTACTTTTAATATTTTATTAGTGTATTTTTTATTTATTTATTTTTATATATTTTTATTCATTCTATTTATTTTTATGTAAAAGAAAATAAATTTATAAAGAAATAAAATTTATAGTGAAAACTAGGTATTAGAGCACATGAAAAGATGCTAGATAGAGCCACTAGTGTTGCGACTTCAAGTTGCCAGTGTTGCGATACTGCTACAGTAACCATAAATAATGTTGTGCTGCAATAATTTTGTGAGATTGAAAACAATAGCTTCAAGGACCCGGCACTAGGTTGTAAATTTATAAAGTAAGAAATAACCACCAACGAGGAGCGAGAGAGAGAGATTGAAGAAAAGGGGAAGAAATTTCATCATCTTTAGCTTGCAATTCAAATTTAATTTCTTACTCTCTTTATTTTTTATTATTAAGAATATTCAATATAATGAATAAGATTTTATTTTTTTCATTATGAATTAAATTTAATTTTTAAAGTAAGGATGTAACAAACTATAATATTATGATTTTTATTTATTTAATGTGATTGAAATTGTCTTCATTGATTGAACATTTTATATTAGTCTTCGTACTTTTATATAAATTAACCATTATTTAAATAATTTGAAATTTATAATGAAATCTTAAAAAAAAAGATTTGTGATTTAGTTCTTACGTTGAATGTCATAAAGTCTATGTAAAATAAGAATATATGTGCATACCTTATGTAATCAATGCGTAAAACTATACTTAATGCGTTTCTGACTATTTTAATTCATGTAAAAATATAATAAATTAATTTTTTAAAATAATTATTTTATAATTCTAAAAAATGTTAACGAATAATGAGAATATTCTTGATTATTAACCATAAATTCATATTTGTGTTCTTAAGAATAGATAAAATTTTAATAGATTAGTTTTAGTGAAGTCAAATATCATGTAGCTCTCTCAATTTGGTTACTTTTAATTTATCTTTATTTATTTTAATTTAATTATTAGTTATATTTAGTATAAATTATATTTACATTCAGATTATTCAGATAAAATTAGAATAGTTTAAATATATAACTTAATCGTAAATATTAATTTTTTTAAAAATGATATTCAATCATCGTTATATTACTGTTAATAATAACATGCACTAGTATTTATATAATTTTTACAATACTAATTATGTGTAGCTAACCGAATTTCCTCCTAATTTGATTTCAAATCCTGTATATGCATGCCACTATCTTACTACTAATTAAGAGATTCAGCCGCCAAACATTTTCACATGGATCCCAACTTGTTAGCTTTCGAGAATATTTAATTAATAAAATTAGAAAAATTAATTTCTCGAGAGAATATAAATAAAATAAAGGTTGACGAGAAGAGAATTCGTCTCTTAACTTTCTACGAGAAAGTAATAAGTCAAATTAACTATTTTTTTTTTCTTTTGATTGAGATAATATTTTTTTAGTTTATAATAAATAAATCTTTGAATAAAAAAATGCAAATAAAATAAAAATTTTATTAGAATTGGGGACACATAATTCTGATGGTACCAAGAGCAGAACTCTGTTACCGTTTGAGGGCTCCACAAAAATCAATTAGAAAAGAAGAACAAAGTAATTATATTCCAAACTCTTTACAAAGATAATGTTTAACGGTTGAAATTTACAGTGGAAATGTTTTTTCGAAGCCCGATAAGCATTCAAACTTCTCATGAAAAAAGGAAAAAAAAAAAAGTGGTGCAATTTCGCCCGCGGTGCTCCGTTCTGGGCCTAGTATTTATTGATGGGCTTTACGCCTGTTTTCCAATAGGATGATGATGAAATAATTTTCATCCCCGTTACTTGAGCTTCTAATTTTCTTATAGCGCATCCCTCCCAATAAAAAGTAAATAAAACAAGGAACCATAAATATTGCTACCTGATTTGAATTTGAATAAGCCGAAACGACGGTTCATTATTATCCCTGCTTCAAGAATATTACTTGTATGCATTCGAGTCGGCTCATAAGTTGATCATTAAATGGGTAGTAAAATATATTAATTGAGAACAAAATAATATTGATTCTAATTTAGTACATTTTTCATAATATTTATATTTTTAAAATTATTTAAAAATATTTTTAATTTATTATATATTAACCATAATAATTCGTATTCAAAATGTACTAAATTTGTTCATGTATTATTAATTAATTGATTTTCAGAGAAAAACTTCAACCAATTCTCAGTCCAAACTCTCTTTCAGCTACTTTCTTTCCGCATTTACAAGTGGAAACATGAAAAACACACGCAACAACAACAAAAAAAAAAAAAAAGGGACTGTTAAAACGCAGAAAAGATAATTTCTCGTAAGCAAATGAATTCACGGCGGCCACAAATGGCCATTATAAACACTTCGATTTCATTTTTCTTCGTGATCTCTAGACTCTACTCTCCAAATATCCTCTTAAACAACGACCGCCCAGACTGTTATTCTTCTTCGCAACCTACCAACTCAACCTCCATTTCTCTGAAGCTCAAAGAAGAACAAGAAGAAGACAACACGACCTCACTTGCTCCAACGCTTTTCAGCATCCGCAAAGATTTTATTTTTGGATAGCAGCTTCGTCGAGCTTCTGGGAGAAAAGAAAGGATTACATAAAAGTATGTTGGAGGGCTAGGCAGACGAGGAATAATTTGGGTTGACAAAGGAGTCAGAGCAACCGGAAGAGAAAGATTACCGGAGATTAGGATTTCTGGGGATGCATCAAAATTCCGCTGCACAAACAGATAGGTACAAAGATTGACGTTAAGGAGTTCGAGTGTGGTTTCGGAGATGTCAAGGCTTGAATGGAAGAATGTGAGGTAGTTTGAAATGGGTGACGACGAAACAGTTTTCATGTAGATAATTTGGTCGTGAATACATTCAAAATATGATCTCAGTAGTTTTATTATATTTGGAGTTCATGGGAGAGTCATATTCAGAATATATATTTTTCTCACGCAATGGCATATGGTGGTGGTGGATTTTTGTTATAAGTTATTCATTGGCAATGGAATTGGAGAAAATGCAAGACAGATGCATTCATTGCTATCCAGGACCGTACGGCAGTGAGTGCCACTCACCAAGGAATTTGATTTTCATCAGGTAAAGTTTCAACGTCTCTTAATCCAAGGCGATCGAATTGATTAAACATTAATTTGTTTCCTAATTATTCACTTATGCAGTACGATGTTTATGGAGACCTACTTGGAATTCTAGCAGCACATCCTGCTGCTCCACTAATATCAGTTCGTCATCTAGATGTAGTGGAACAGATATTTCGACGTATGAGTAATTGAAAGCACTTAATCACTTACTTCAATCTGTCAAGGTCGATTCAGCAAGCATAATGCAACAATCAACCTTCTACTGCGATGCACGGTTCTGGTCCATATCTGTAGCGTGGGTTATGTGGTTCAAATCTTCAGAGGAGTGATATCCCCAAGAGAGATAGAAAGGCCAGCAACAACATTTCTAAATTGGTATAAGATTGCTGATTACACAGCATATGCATTCAACATTTAAGCCTGTGGCCAATCGCCCTTGTGAGAAACCCTTTCTTTTTTCTTTTTTTTTTTTTAATATGAACCCGGTTGGTTATCGTCAAGATAGCAATCAGACAGCTGGCTTTTACTCTAGCCATAAATCCCGCCATTCACACTGCCACTGGAGATTAGAGTCGCCGGAAAATATTGAGACCGTTGTTTTCTTCAAAAGGCTAGACCCTCTATGTCGGCAGAACGTATGTGACCTATATAAATGAGATTGTTGAACTGCAGAAGCAACAGAGCACTTGGGGTTTCCTATTTTCTATCAAATTCTTCTCCTTTTCCCAGGATTTTTCCGCAGGCATAAAGCAATAACTTCGATGTCAGAGCGTTAATCAACAAATATAAGATCAAAGATCCATTTTTATCAGATTCTTTGCACCAAATTGCCAATATGCAAAAATAATTTTGAACCCACATCACTGAGTCAACTATTCTATTTCTTGCTTTACTTTTTCCATGTAAAACTGATACAAGAACATCAACATAATTGGGGTAGTCACTGTAGATTTTGCTCTCATCTTACCTTAGCGGTGAAGAGAAAACTATCCAGTTGTACATATTCATCTTACAATTGCTTTTTGACTTAATCTGGAGCAAACAGATGGAGATCTGCACCACAGTATTAACAAGAACAAAATTACTAAAGGCTTAAAACCACCTTCCCCTACAGAAACCAATGATTCCTCAATCATTTTTGCTCATGGGATGTGCTTCAGTTTCATTGTTCCCTGTGAGAATCTGAGGAATTGAGCCAATCGGCGATGTTGCAGATGCCAGGGTGGCCAGTTCAACATAAGTAGTATCGTTAAGAGGTATTTTAATTGGATGAATTTCTTCAATTCTGCCGTCCTTGACAGCCAAATTCACTGCTTCATAGAGTGAAACATGCAAAATCTAATTAGGGAACATTCAACACTGACATCTTGTTCTATTTTTCTCCATTAATCTATGAAACCAATGTAACATGGCCTAATAAACAATTTTCCCTCAAAAGCTGTTTCTCCAGGATTACAGGAATTGAGTACTCAAATGAATTCTGGCAAGTCTCTTAGCTTTAATGTAAAATGGAAGAGGAACAAGAGGTAATTAAGGAAATTGCTTTAAGCAATCAATTTTTTCCCTTTTTCTCTCTTTCATATACAGAACCAAACGGAGGGGGATCAAAATATTGGGACCGTCTAATTGTTAGATCCAAAATAGTTTTCTCCATTACTCTATTTCTTGGTAACAAGATTGAACTGTCCTCTCGTCATAACAACTAGTGGCACTCAACATAAGAACACTAATAATGGCTCAAAGAAGAATAGATTTGACAATATTATCAGCAAATTGACAACTAATGACTCAGTTTTTCCTCTGTAGAACGAACTTTAGATGAAACTCAATCGAAGTAAAACCTAGATCTTGAGCTAAATCAAGCACTCAACATTATTATTCGGTACAAGAATCCACCACGTTGATAAGGCATTATGTGTTCATGTTTAAAAAAAAATATCCAAATTACCAAGAACCGAAATACCTAACGAAAGAAACCAAACAATGGTGGATAATCCCCATCGTCAGAAAGAAATCCAAAAACTATTCCAGAAAATTAGATAGTAGAAGGATATCCAAGACAGAAAACAAGCAAAAGACCCAAATTGATAAAAGGGTTCATAAGATGTTTCCAGGAAAGTACCTGGATGAGAGAACCACCATAGAATGAAGAAGGACAGCAATACGATCAAAGGAATAGCATGTATCCACTTGTGTAATGGTGGAGATGATGATCGGGGCCCCGAAACTGGACTTTCCCTTCTGGATTGACGAGTGCCAGAACGGCGAAAGATGGGAAGATAGCTCGAATCATCCATGGTTAATTTCTCTTGGAGATTGTTTCAGTAGCTCAAGAAGAGCTAGAAGAAAACAAGGGATTTAATAGTTTTCTGGTGTGTTTTCTTGGAGGACTGAACTGATAAAAGCTATGAGATTTGGAATCTGGCTCAGTTAGTTAAGCCCGTTAAGGAGTTCAGGCGGGAAATGCATTGGGCTGCCACTCACGTGACTTTGGCAGTTGATGAAAACTAATTTGTAGTTTCTTATCGTTTTTAATATCATTATTCCACGAAGCAAATTTTTAACTTTTTTTTACTGAAAAAAATATAAAACACCCGTTGAAACTGAACATTGACAATACTATTTAGATTTTTCTTTTTTGGAAAAATATTTTAGAAAAATTCTTTCAAGTACACCCATAAATAACTTTTTATTACATCCAATAAAGGAAAAAAATTGCTAGACTGATTTTCGTATGCATGGTTTGTATGTAATGTTTAATTCCTGAACAAATTTAATTCCTGGAACAAATCTAAACCCAATTATTACTTTCATTAAGTTTGATTAGAATGGGCAAGAAGGGCTAATCTGATGTCTCTTTTGTTCATGAGGCATGGCCATCATAGTGTTAAACATATCAGCTATGGAGAATTTGATCATGCACATGGCTAAACTAAAGCATCACCAAGTACAAAAGAGAGGATAACATTACCATAAATAGTAAGGTTAAGCTATTATTATGGAAAATTAGTTTAACATAACAGAGATCTTAGGAACAAGAACCTCTTCTCACATGTACATTAGAAGGAAGGATTTAAAAAAAAAAAGGGTGGGGTAGTTTGGTGGGGAGGCGCAATATCCCGCATGCAAGTAGCACCTGCTATCTTGTGCCAAGCAAAATTTGATAACCAGGCACTGCCTATATATTAACACAGTAGAAAAGGTATTGACCGCTTTATTCAACCTACTGTCAGTCCGACCCACAGCCGGAACTTTTTCCTTGATTATAGTCCTTATTTTCTCCAGGATGAGATGGGCATTTTTTGGAGCTTCCAACAAGTGGATTTTAAGCGTCATACTTTTGGGAAGCGAGGTAATTCAGTGCCATAACAACATCAGATATGGCTGGCCGCATATTAGGCTGCTCCTGAACACACATAGCAGCAATGGCAAGAGCTTGGTACAAACCTCTTACAGGATATTGACCTTTGAGCGATGGGTCAACCATTCGAGAAAACTTCTTTCGGTCTTTGAACATGGGCCTTGCCTGCAAATAATTTTGGATGAAGAAAAATTAGCATCTGGAAATAGATCGTAGATACTACTGGTGCATTGGTGTTATGTTCACCATTATGTGCTTCAATCATGTATAAGCAAGCTGAGATTTTCTATGTGGTCAAATATCAATGCAATACGTTCTTCACTGGTTAAAAGTTTTCTGTCACCGGGAAAAGTAAATAATGATATGCGGTCAGGCAGACATTCTGTATGAGAGAACAGTTCACATAAACATGTTGCCTGGAAGTTGAAACTAATTAGACTACCTACCAACAATTTGCAGGTATCGAAATAGGAAACTAGAATACACTTCTACAAGAATTTACAAAAAATCGACTTGCATTACAATTTGAATAGCAATATCAAAAAACTTATGCCAATCTCAACATAAAATAGAAACAACAGAAGGCAACACTGTAAACTACAGATAGAAAGCACATCTGAGATGTTGCCAACTATGGCAGAAGAAGTCATGAGCTGGAAGTGACAGAAGGAGAAACCTTAGAAGTGAAAATCGCATCTTTTAAGCAAGGATGGTAAAACCAAATGGAGGATAACTTTCTTAAAGAAAAAGTGGGAAAAACTAGCTGAAGCTTTCTTAAAGAAAAAGTGGGAAAAACTAGCTGAAGCTAACTTATGAAAATTATGGATAATTCTTTGGGCAAAAATTTCACTTGTCCACATCATTTTGAATGTAGCTGTTTAATCAGAAGAAAGCAATTAAAACAGGCAGCGCCTTGCTACTTCTTGATCATTACTGCAGCGGCATGAATAGGCAACTCCCACAAGATTTGATCACAATGAAAAGCATATAATCACTGTTTTATTAATAAACAAGAAAAAAAATTAATTTTTAAAATGCTTCTTATGCACAGAAACATTGTGACTGCCTTCATTACTTCCCTGTGATACTTAAAGTCGAGTTGTGAACAAAGGTTTTCAAAATTGATTTATTGTTTGACAGGAAAATGAGGTAAATGTACATATAATTACTGAATCAACATTTTATTCGGCTAGTTTCTGCATTAATTACAATGAATAGCTTAACAAGTAGAGCCATATTGTTGTCCAAACTATGATAATATCACTCAATAAATGGGTCAATCCATTCCAGAACACCACTTGGTATGATCATGATGGAACTCTGTTCCACCAACTTGGTGTATGCCCAGCAAATCAGCAGTTCAGGTCATGTTAGATAAATAAACTTTTAAGTCTTTATGCACATTGTTCAGGACAAACAGAAACTGTAAATTGATTCAAAAAAATGCACAGATACAGACAGGAAGGAGTGCAATAAAATTGTACTTACCCATGCAACTAGATTTACCTCCTTACTGTCTTTAGTTTGATCAATTGCCTTCCTGCCAGTGATCAGCTCCAAGAGAACAACTCCAAAGCTGTAAATATCTGATTTAAAAGTCAGCTGGCCCGTCATTGCATAATCTGGTGCACAATAGCCATACGTACCCATAACCCTCGTTGATACATGTGTCTTATCCCCGCTAGGGCCCACTTTGGCCAGCCCAAAATCAGATAACTTGGCGTGGTATCCCTCACCAAGCAATATGTTTGAGCATTTCAGATCACGGTATATGACAGGCGGCTTCATGTGGTCATGCAAATATTCCAAGCCCCTTGCTGCTCCAGCTGCTATTTTCATCCTCATATTCCAGTCAAGCGGGATTCTATCAGCCCGATGATCTGTTTAAAACATTAATCATTAAAGAATTGTGGTTAGGAAAAAGATTTAAAAAAATCTGTAGAGCAAACATGGAAGGCTAATTGTCAAACTGATAGTACAAGCTGAGGAAACACCAATGAGATATTCACTGAGTATATTGCATACCGTGTAAATGGTTTTCCAAAGATCCTAGAGGCATGTACTCATAAACCAATAATCTCTGATCACCCTCTGCACAAAAGCCAATCAATTTGACAAGATTAGGGTGATCAGCTAAGCTTAATGTCAATACTTCAACAACAAATTCCCTAATCCCTTGAACTCCACTTCGATCAAGTTGCTTGATGGCGACAACCTACAACAAAGATAACAAAGAATCAAGCTTAAACCCAGCTCACTTCTAAGCTTCAATACTGTCAAACAGGTATGCTGAGATTACTTATCACAATTTTCAATGAGCTTTTTAGATAAGTAAAGTATTGCATTCTTGTTGATTTCCTTCTTCATCAATTTCAACAATCAAATGAACATAACTAACCTGGTTGTTTTTCTCCAAGTATCCCTTGTACACTTTGCCAAAACCTCCTTCACCCAAAAAACAATCTGATCTAAAATTACCAGTTGCAGCTGCAAGTTCATCAAATGTGAATGTCTGCGCTCTCTTGGCATCGTTATTTCCATCATCTTTCAAATTTAAGTTCTTTACATCTATAGATAATTGATCATCCGTAGAGACCTCCTCCGTCTTTAAACTCCCTTGTGAAACTCTTGGTGTATCTAATAGACATAAACCGAAAAACACAAATATAAAGAGAGAGCAAAGAAAAAGACACAAGATATGGCGCACATGTCCGGCTAAATCCAAAAGGTGATTTCGATATGAATTTCACAAAATGGGTCTAACAGAGAAAACAATAATAATGACAAACAAAATAATCACAATTTGAAAGAACACATAGAACGCACAGAGAAAAGTTCAAAACTCAACAAGCTCTTTATATTGTAGATTGGATTTTTCCTATCATGCAAAACAAACAAAACGTATTAGCATAAAAACAGTAGCTTCATAAACCAAAAACTAGTTGTTGAATAAAATTTACACAATAGATAACAAATTCAACAATTTTGCAGATAAAAAAGATGTAAAATTAGATGAGCTATTTAGAAGCCATCGTATCAAAAAAGTTTATTAAAAAAAGAAAAAAAATTTCCTTGATTATTTACTAGAACATCAACACACATACGGCAAGATATAGCTCTAGGAAAAAACATTACCGTAAGATAACGTGAAAGCCGATAAAGAACAATCCAGTGAATGCTAATCCCGATAATTAATACAAAATACAGGCAAATTTTCCCAAAAGAAGAAAAATATTATTTGGCTCAAAAATAAAAAACATGCAACACAATTTTGATTACAAAGAAGTCAGGAAAAGCACCGAAAATGCCCATTAAAATATCAATCTTCGATCGATGTTAACCAAACTCGATGTCAAACACAATGCTTACGAAACAACCTCAAAAATTTTGGAAAAAAAAAATCAACCAAAATGATGATGATCGAACGCAATGTGTGTCATTTATTTTATTTAAAAAAGAAATCATAACTTTTATAACAAACAAAAGAAACAGTTCAATACCTGAAGTGGATTGCTTTTGATCAACCTTTTTGTTAAAATTATTATTATTTTTCTTGTTGTTGTTTGATTTTCTACTGCAACCAAAACAACCCATAATACTGAAAGATTCTCTCTCTCTTTCTTTTGTTCGTAAAAGATTTTCTCTTTTTCTCTCACTTCCTCAGCTTCACAGGCAAAGAAAACGCAGCCCAGTTCACAATCCAAGCAAACAAGCATTAAAAACCAGAAATTGAGAAAAAGAAAAAGAAAATAAAAGAGAGAAATAGAGAGAGAGAGAGAGAGAGAAGAGACACCAAACAAGCAAAAGATGCACAAAATTTTGGACCCCTTATTTAAGCTTTTATATTTTTATGGGTTGAAATCCACCATTTCGCTTTGCAATTTGGTTTTATTACAAGCAAGTAGAAAACAGCCACGTCATTGATGTAATAATTTATTATTTAATTAGCTATGAAAGGTGTAAATCACCTACAGGGCTGCTCTATGTTAACCAAAATGAGGCCTGGCAGGTGAGCTCTTATGGGGTTTTTCACATTTAAAAAGTCAAAGTATCTTTGTCTTTACGTGTTGAACTAAATACAATGGCGCTGACTTGACAAGCATCGAGTGAACCTTGGTGTCCGGCGAGCAAGCTGGGTTGTAACAGATCTTTGTCCTTTCTCTAGAAGCTATTTCGCATTTGTTACTTCCATTTGTCTTGTACTAGCAGACAGCATTTACCACCGTCGGATTTCGAAGGTCAACGCGGTGATCAAATTGCGGGTGGTACCCCACCTTGGTTTACGTTAGACGTGGGATACAGCTGAGCTGACGACTAGTGATCACATTTAAGACGCGGAACGATGATCCACGCTCTCGGCCTACGCCACCATGACTAGGCAATAAAAGCTTGACCATTCCATTAATGCCATGTGTCAGTTCTCGAGTATATATAGGAGCAGCTGATTGCCGCTCGAAAATGAATTACCGTGTCCAGAGTTTGACTAAAAGCACCGTCTGTCCTCAATTTCTTGCTCTTTCTCATTATTGAATAATAATAATAATAATAATAATAATAATATATTATTGTTTCTGAAAATTTGAAAGATATTGAATCGTGTTAACATGTGACAATGTTTTTAAAAAATTTTAAGGGCAAAAAGAAAATTTTTAGAAGGAAAAGATTTTAATCCTTTTTTGATTCGTAAAATTTTTAATAACAAAATTAAAATATTATAATTTTAATATGTAACTTTTTTCTTCACTAATTTTTATACAATCACAGGTTTACCTGCGATTTTATTACATACAAGTTTATTTTAAAATCAATAATTATAATAACAAATAAAAAATAAATAAAATATGATTTTAAAAATTTTTTTCAAAAATCGCAATCACGAGCTAATTTACAAGACTAATCATGTTTATAATTATTTTTTTTAGCTAAACAAACAAAAATATATATATTTAGATAAAAATATTCAATTATACAAAAACATAATAAAATTATGAAATTAGTTTTCATAGTTATTTGTGTAAATTGATTTACAAAAGCAACTATACTATTTTAAAACATTTACCAATAGTTTTATTGAAGGTCTTACAAGAATAGAGCTAAAATAGTTAGCTTTTATGAAGTGAAGTTATTTGCTATGAAATATAGAGTAAATGTTCAATTTCATTAATGATTTTAATTTTTTAACATTTTAATAAAAATTTGGAATGAAAATGAATACAAATTTTTTTTTTTTGTTATAATTATTAGGTATGAATATGGATAGGTTTCATTATGCGCTTAGCTTAATATTCATACCCAATAAATTACATACCGAAATATGGTAATTAATGATTCTTCAAATTATAAGACTTTAATATAAGGAAGTATTCTAAGTGAGATAATCATATCACGTCAGTATTATTATGATATTTAAATGATCTGATTAATAAAATGAGAAAAATAAATTTATTAGTAATAGTTAAAAAAAATTGATAAAATACCTCATAAATTTTTCTCATCATATTAATTAAATGATAAAACTCTTTTTAATTTTTTTTATTTATTATTAATAAATATATTTATCTTATTTTATTAATTAAATGATACTACTATATCAGCAATGATAGTGTTATAATATTATCACCCCTAAAACTCTCTCTTAAGCTAATTAATAAAAGTTAAAATACGTATTTTGACATACTTAATTACTCTTAAATTTTTAATACATAAAAAAATAAATTATTAAAACATTCATATAACAATATTTATTTGATGAAATATTTTTAAGTACAAGATATATCACGTTTAAACCTAGTGTTTACATAGACTTTTAATGTTATACGACTAATTTTGTGATATTTTGTGCGTCCGTAATTTAGATTACATTATATATTTATATTTTCTTTTTTATGAAATTCGTGATATTTTTTATAAGCATAAAAAAAATTATACTATAAAATTTTAAAGAGTAAGTAACAATAATGGATATTGAATGAGTATTTTTCAATTACCCGACTACCCAATGAGTCATCTCAAAAAAGCTAGGCATCTGTTTGTTTATCAAATGGTGAGGCTGCGATCTCCATCCATGTTGCATATCTAAAAACTCTAGGAATACCAATACCGTTGTTTTTCATACCTCCCTCACTACTGAAAGAACATGTCATTTAACGACCCTTAAATTACTTATAATGTTAAAATTCACCCATTGTGTTGAAAGTCACTTTCCACCGTCTTCGGCCTGGATAATTATCCGTTAGTGAATTGTAGTGGATTGTACGTGACTTCTATCAACCACCCAAAGCAAGTCCTTAAAAACCGAATCTTTATTCACAAAAGCAGCAAGAAAGAAATCAATTTTAGTTGTTATGCTGTCAAAATGCTCCTTCAATTTATTTTCTTAAATAAGAATATTACTTATTTTTCTCTTTTTCTAATTTTATTAAATAATTTTTAACTGAAATATCATAGAGTTTTTGTCAAAACACATACATCTCTAATTGTTTTTATTTTTTTAAAAAAATAAATTTTCAAATTAAAATTAAATATCGTATGTTATATTTGATTAGTGAAAAATTAATATCAATAACATAGATGAAAATATTAGTATTCGACTCTATCTCTTAATATTTATAACAATTGGTAAATATTAGCGATTAAATAAATACAAATAAAATAAATAATTATAATTTATAATCAGCACGATTATACTATACTCCGATTATGTAGTGACATTTCAATAGTCAAGCATGTGTGAAATAAGATTTGTATTCCGACCAAATAAGGACAAACTGAAGCTTAGGGTACAGGCATTTCCTTTTTTTTTTTTTTTTTCTTGATCATATCATGCATCTGAGTCATGAGTCATTTGGTCACAAGTTAAAATGCAAAATGCCAGAGAATCTAATACAATCTAATAATAATAATAATAATAATAGCAGCCAAAATAAAGATAATAGAAGTGGGGGTTGGTTTGATGGGTAGACTAACTAATGCTTTTTAAGAAATTTGTTAGATTATTAAGGCAAACAAAAATATATGTTATCTACTTGCGTGTTCAAAATCTGAATCGAGTCTTAAGGTTGCACGGTCGGTGCACCAAAACAATATATTAATGACTGTTAACAAATAACTATTAACCACATCACGGTTGATCGAGAAAGTTGCACGATCGAACTTGTAGCACATTGGACATGAAGTCTAGAAATAAAGAACGAAGGTAACGGACACGTGTCGAGAACCCATTACTCTTTTGTGATGTATGAGTCATTAATCAAAAGTGATTCCAAATAAATAATAGTTTTTCTGAGGGGGACGCTTACGACGAATTGGCAGTTTTGCTAGGGAGAGACGATTTTTAAATCATATTGTTAATAGAGATGATTTTCCAACAGACCCGTACAAAGATTTTTATGTGTTGATGAGACCCAAAAAAAAAAAAAAAGAAACAAAGAGTGAACGTGTCGTCTAATTGGAATGATTTTATAACTTTTATTGGTCATAATCAAAGCAAGTCGTCGGGAATAAGTTATCTTTGAAAGATACAAACAAATGAAGGGCTTATCATCCCGATTTCACTCCAAGATTTTGATGAATGGCAAGTAACCATTTGGATCAAATTAATTTATTTTATTGCCCAAAAATTTAATGGACTATGATCCCATGGCTATGTCTTGTGTATCAACGTGTTATTTGGATAACGATAAGATTATCTACAGTTGCATCAATTCGGGCTTCACTACTCAGTTATATTATATATTATTTAAATTTATGTTATATTTTTACAATGCATTAGCAATGTTTTTTGTCATTTAAATTTGTAATTAGCATTGGCAGTGGTTTTAGAATTTACTGGTGAAATTAAAATTTTAATAAAAAATTAAAATTTAAATCTAAATTACACGTTATTATTTATTTTTAATTTAAAATTTAATTTAATAAAATTATATTTTAAAAAATTTATATGTTCTCAAAATTTAAGACCGTGAGGTTTAAATTACAGATTTCTTTGGATCATACCAAAGTTTGAATTGAAACCAAACTCATTTAATTAACAGAGTCTATCTCAGTAGCTGGCAACAGCCGAAAGTACTTCCATTCGTTTCTCAATACTTTTGTCAGCCTTTGCTGCTGCCTCCCATTTCTTGCTCCTTCGCTGAAAGTTCAAGAACTCGTTGCACAGTCATGACAAGATGCAACAACAACACTTTCAGAAACTAAATATTTGTTGTGAAAGTAGTGTAATACTATTTCTTTTAATTATTTTCAATTATAAAAAAATAAAAAAATAAAAAATAAATTAAAAAGAGAGAGGAAAGGCAACTTGGTGGGATATTCTTTTCAAGAATTCCTGAATTTTGATTATTGGGGGGCCACACGGGCTTGTCTTACTATATGTAGAGAGTTCCAAGCCTTTTAACATGATTCCAATTGAATGATAGAGAGCGCAACGATTAACAAATGAGCGAGTAAGGGATGCATTACTTTTACCTTTTGTGTATTACTATCATGAAAGCAAGCAAGTGGTTCACAATAATTTGAATTGTTATTGAAATTTTCTTTTACGTGGGCTTGATTGATGAATGGATAGATGGCTTTTTCCCTTTTTGTTCCTTTTAACAATGTGTTTTACTACGATGCCCTCTCTGCTGATCATATTTTTCACAAATATCCAAGCGAAACCCATTCAAAAGTTTCGAATAGATGTCTTGAGCAGAACAATCCACAATCACAGAGATAAGATGAGATAAGATTGGGGTAGAAAGTGAATATTCCCAGCTGAATTTTGGAATGAGACATTCACTATCGCTAGTGAATGCCCTTATGAATAATGAGGCCCATATAGCTAGTTGAAAACAAGCCCAGGTCAATCTACTTTTGGGCTTCTTGTTTTTTCAGATTTCAGCTGCAGAGAAGTTTCTTGATCGTTTTATCCGTAAAAGAAAAGAAAACGAATGGAACTGAGGTTACAGCCAGAGTGAAATAATGATGATGTGCATGTTTATCATAATTTAATTTTGGTGACGCTTGCAGCAGAGATGCCACTTGTTGTCATATTTCACTTCGTAAAGCGTTAATACTTGGGCATTACTATTACTGCAACAAACATAAAACAAATCCCTGAAACGTAAGGAGTTACAGAGAAGCAATAACATACCATGTATTGAAAATTGCAGTCAGATTATCAACTTCAGTGATAGACAATCATAAAAGAACAACACGACAAGGAGACAGATTTATTGCATAGAATTTACCCACATTCAAGGCTCCTCACATCAGTACAGAAAAGTTGATTACCACAAAAGACGGTCTAATGTACCTTGTAAAAGGGTTTCAGATCAAATGTCTTTTTTAGTTTATACCCACAAATATTTCTAACCTTTCACATTTAAGATTTAAGACAACCCCTTCATCTACGTGAATAGTTGTTGATAATCTAAAGTACACAAATTCACAGCAGGCACGTTGATTTCAAAATCTGCATCACCGTCAGTGTTATGTTACATTGTCACAAGAATTGTCTTCAGAGTTATAGCCGTTGCTTGCACAATCTTTTTCCCGAATTAGCATCCAACCCGAAACAAAATACAGTCAGGACCTAGGACACAGTTTATAGAAAGAACTAACTATGATAGATTAACAATAAGCAACTCGGTATCATACGCTATTTGTCAAACAAATTGTCCCCTGACACGGAGCGTTTGTTCTGCGCCAATTTTCCCGCTTTGACATCGGACCTCAGAGAACAAAAGCAAGTATGAACAATATGCTTACCCACAAAATGAAAATTTTAATTTACCTGTGAGCTTTCCCCAGTTCAACATATTCTTATTGTCAGTTTCTACAATATCAATCACAAATTTATTCCCTTCCCAAGGGAAAAAAAAAAACCTGTCAACTTAAAAATATAAAGTCCCTATTATCCAGAGTCTATGAGGCAGGGTATGGTCTTGCAAAAATGTGCCCTAGAGATAAGAACAAAAGGTGCCAAAGAACACCCCGCCGGAGGCTCTAGTAACGACATGATGTCTGTAATTTCAGTATTATCGGGCTGAACTTCAATACAAGTTCATCTTTTAATGTTGAAATAGAGCAAGAAAGATACCCTCTTTCCGTAACATCTTTCTTTTCTTTTCTGACCAAACTTGGTCAAAGCAGCTTCTCTCTGTGCAACCCCGATTTCATCTACCACATTCCCATTGATTCTTTCAGTAACGCCTCCAACTCCACAGTTTCCAGCATTCGAAATTGTTAGTCCGGCAGGCAAGGAAATGCTGCCCCCATTTTGTCCATTTCTATCATGGTTACTCCCAGAGGCACTCCCATTCACACTATAATTTCCAACATTAACTTCATTGGTTCTCTCAAACCCATTTGATGATCCATAATGAGGAGCTGCAGCTGTCGTATTCTTCAATGAGAGATCATCATGGTCTCGTTTTGACTGATGGAGCTGCATGTTTTGGTCCTGCTGCTGATGATGACGGTGGTGATGATGGTGATTCTATACTTGCGGCAGATCGTGTGACACTCTCAATTGTGATTGAACTGAGTTAAGTCCCATGTTATTTGTCTTGTCAGGTAACTCTTGTTGAGACGAACAAATACGACCATTCTACAGAGCTAGGAAAGCAGAAGAGTGAAAAGGTTTGAATGCTGACGCGGACTCTGGCTTTCCATTCAAAGTTTCTTGTTTGGAGGTAACATATTTAGCGGTGGAATTGTCGTTGCCACTCCCATTAGACTGCTGATTCAGAGAAGTGGCATTTGAATGAGATGGAAAATTTTGCGTTGTGTATGTCTTCGTTGCAGCAGAGCTATTGTCTAGTGGAAACAGCTGGGCCACAGCCATGTAGGCCTTCGTTCAAAAATTTGTGTTACTTAGCTTCTTAAAATATCTTTAATAAAATCTTTAAAAAAATAAAAAAAATTTAAGATAATAAAATTTTGATTATATTTTAATTTTTTATTTTTTATTTTAAATTTTCATAAAACATCTTACAAATTGTACGTAACAATTTTTTTTTTTTAAATGTAAACAGCTACCTATCGGTCCAAGTGCGGGCCTGGATAACAGCAGGACCCGACGAAGAACAGGGGCTTGCTATTCTACAAAAATTAATTTCTCCCTTGACTGTTAACATCAATCAGCCTTGCCAATGGCTGCAAGCCATAACATGCCAGGGGGTGTTATTTTTCACTAAAGAATATATACGAGGCCGCGTCAGTTATTGATCCGTTTTATTTGCCATTGACATGATGCAGCAAGTTACAAAATTTTATACTTGCTGGATTTTGCGATTACAAGCATGCATGTTATTATTTACAATTATTTTATTAAGTTTTAAACTGATTTATTTTATATTATGGACGACAACAATATATACTGTATACTGAGTTTATGTAGAATATTATAAATACAAGAAAAATATTTTTTTTTGACAATTATCTCTTTTTTCTCTCGTACGTAGGCATTTGATAAGATCGAGCAGAAATTTAACTGTAAGATAATAAATTTATTTTATTTTAAAATTTTTTTTCATAAATTCAAAGAAGAAATGCAACAAGTATGATTCTTGATATCTAATATATTTTTTTCTAAATTTTAGTTTGGATTAATAATTACACAAAATTTTGATAATTTTTTAAAGTATATGTAAATATTATAGTTGAGATTTTATCAAAATTTTTCTAAGATTTCTTCTGATATGTGCATGCAATTCCTCATGTGGTGAGTTAGACAATATACATAAGGCAAGTGAATGATTTTTGAAACTTAATAAGTGAAGCTTTAGAAGGGAAATAGCTACATTTAAAAAAAAAGAAAAAAAAAGTGATTGGTTTTATAAAATTAAGATGTTTTAAAAAGACTTGACTAAAATATACATAATGCATTATTTTTTTATTTTTTATAACATAAATTTTAAAATATTTTATCAAAAAGTTAGAAATTTTAATTAAAAATATAAAACAAGTAAAAATTATAACACTAAAATGTATATTACATGTAAAATTTGGCACGGGTTAAGTAAAATTAGAAAAGTTTGATGTATGTATCCAAAAATTAAAGAAAATATTGAATGTAACAATATATCAAATCTATTGCATCCAATCCCACGTTAAAAATATTTATTTATCAACTAATCATTGAACACTTACTAATTACCTGTTAATAAAATTTATATATTAATAAAATTAAGTTAAAATTTTTGACTTAATGTTAATTATAAATATTGAAGCAAATTTATCTAATTAAAAATATTTTTTATTTTTTTTATAGTGCTTAGAGAGATAGTTTACTAATATATTGCCCATTTTTTGCTGACTCGAGTTCAAAGGTGATATAAAATATGCGTATTTCTGATATTATATCAATAATTAGTGGATTTATCGTAATTAAAAGTTGTGATTGATATAGATGTTAGCGCTAATATAATCACTAGTATAAATATCTTTACAAATTTCATTTATTTTTTATGATACAAATTTTATATAATCTACTAATAAATAATAATAATAATAATAATAATAATAATAAAAAGCATCCTAACTTGTCTAAATTAATAAAAAAAATTAATTAAAGAAACAAAAACTTCCTTAATTACCTAAAATTAATTAAATTCAGCCCCCTTAATTGAGTAGTTTGTTCCGACGCCCTTGCTACGTTTGTTTCTCGTATGAGACTGACATAATGGTTTCGTTTTACCGGCAATTGTTAAACAAGGAACCTCTCTTGAAACTTCAGCACGACACCGTTTTCAAACTAGAGAGGCAGCACGAAACGAGCATCTTCCACTCCGCATAGCTGAACCGAGGAGTATACCTTTCACTATCGTCGGGAGCGAGAGAAAAATGGCTTTGGCAAGATCAGTGACGCCAAAATTTATCAAAAGATCATCATCATCCGCAGCAAGTATCTTCGGCCTCGAATGGGTCCGTCCTGGTCGGGTCCAAGCTCAAAGTATTCGAGCCTTCTCGGCTCTCATGTCGCCGCCGTCCAAGGCTGTCGTCTACGAACGGGAGGGCCCGCCTGACTCAGTCACTAAGTACGCCATAAAATATGGATATCTATAAATATTCGCATGTAACAATTACAAGTATACAATTGTTTATTCGTCGGTGAGTGGGTGTATTACATTCTTGGTGTTGAATTGCAGAATGATAGAGTTACCGCCGGTGGAAGTGAAAGAGAACGACGTCTGTGTTAAAATGCTAGCTGCTCCCATCAATCCTTCTGATATTAATCGCATTGAAGGTCACTTTTGCACTTATTTATTTTTTTTGAACAGTTTGGCTTGTGATTTTTTGTTACAACTGAGAGTTGAAAATGGTTGTGCATCACTAACTCAGACTATGACTATGGGTGTTTCTGGATTCCTGTCGTGAAAGGTGAAATTTCTTTTCACGTAAGTATGAAATAATGCTATGGAGTAGAAGTACTTTTTACAGTTAACTATTTGAAAACACACTAGATTGTGCCAAAGACCCAAGTACTCACAAAAACTGTGTTTGGCTTAGCTAACTGCCTAAATGAACATTCTAGTTTACCCAAAATCCTTGAAACTGCAAAGTTTTATTTTGTTCTCAACTAGAAGTTTTTTGCCGATTACAATTGATTGAGTTTTAATGGAATTGAATGTTGTTAGCAGGAGTGTATCCGGTGAGGCCGGAAGTGCCAGCAGTTGGAGGATATGAAGGTGTTGGAGAGGTTTATTCGGTGGGCTCTGCAGTTAGGGGTCTAGTGCCCGGTGATTGGGTCATCCCATCCCCACCCTCTTCTGGTAGATTCTCTTTTTCCAGCTCTGCTATGCTCTAAATTGATGCTTATGGTCCGTTGCTATTGTGCATAAGGTGTTACTCTTTAAATTGTACAAGTAAGATTGGTTTAATAGGAGAAGAAAATATGTGCTAGTCTTTCAATTGTTATGCACTTTAATGTTTTCACATTTATTGGTAAAATGGGCATAGAAACAAATTTCGTGCAGTGCATAAAATCTTTAAGGCACAAATTTTTGTCCCATGGTTGACCTCCTAGGTGCAGCATATGCAAGCTTCAGTCTCACATCTTCAACAAATTGAATTAATGAAGAATATAATTCTATAAAGATGTTTGACAGGAAAACGTCTTTGCTTCACCCTGTTGGATGATAATTGGATTTGTATTATATAGGAACATGGCAGACTTATGTTGTGAAAGACCAGTGTGTCTGGCACAAAATTAACAAAGATTCGCCTATGGAGTATGCTGCTACCATTACCGTTAATCCTTTGACTGCTTTAAGAATGCTTGAAGACTTCACAACTCTAAATTCAGGTAGTGCCATCCATTTCATTTTGATATTTTATATTTCTTTTACTTGTTTTTCCTGACATAGCTGGGAATAATCAGGAGATTCTATCGTTCAAAATGGTGCAACGAGCATTGTTGGGCAGTGCATAATTCAGATTGCACGATTTCGTGGCATCCATAGCATTAATGTTATAAGGGAAAGGTACTATATGGAAGCTAAGGATTAATTTCTTGAGCTTGGCTGCAACTATCTTTTCATTTTAGCAATTTGTTTGAATTTTTGATAATTATCAGAGTACATTTCAGGGGGTTCTGTTAATGTTTTTTGGTTTCTGTTTATGTGTTTTATGTCCTTTAACCTTGATAACAGGCATTACTGTCAACAACAGAATAATTGTTTTCTACACTTTCTTCATCTTCATGAAAACTTTCCACTTCAGGGATGACTGAGATTAACTACAAAACTTAAGTTAAAAGGTTTCCAGGTGATAACTGACCTTCTAGTTATCATATTTTTAACTGACATATAGTTTGAAAACCTCATTTTAGGAAATAGTAGTCTCTTAGTTTTGGGCAGTCGAAAACCTCATTTTAGGAAATAGTAGTCTCTTAGTTTTGGGCAGTCTCCAACTTTTTGTCAAGTATCAAAATTTTAAGGATGTGCTGCCAGAAATGTGTTGTTTACATGTTTATGAGGTACTGATTGTTTTGTCCCTGGATTACTCATCCATGTATCAAGCAAAGGCCTTTGAGCATTCACTCCTATTGGAATACTGTACTCAAGGAGCTCTCGTTCATTTTGATTTGTTTTTATTCTGACATACTACTTCTTCATATCTCTGACGTTGAAATTTTGTTCAAGAGAATGATTATGGCCTACAAAGAGTTATCTTCTGTCTCTTTAAATCACCACTAGTGATGCATGCAAGCATGAATTGCCAATGCATACTCAATTTCATTTCTCAAGCTTACTAAGGGAGGCATATGTTTCATGATTTTGTTACCCACTTCAAAAAATGTTAGTATCTCTATCTGAGTAGATCACATGGCCATTTTCTGCCAAACAAATACTCATTGACCACTTGTATTGACCCCTTTGAGCAATAGAACTCTCATGACTATAAAGTCCTCACTAGAGTTCTGACTTCAGCCTATTTTGATGAAGGGATGTCTTACTGCATTTTTGTGCCCCTTTCAAATTTGTTTCTAATGGATTTGATGGAGGTGAGTTCATTATGAAAAATCAATTAATTCTTATTTAAAAGTTGACTTGCAAGCTGAAAAGAAATACAGCTTCATTGTGATGACTTGGGTCGAGTAAAAATAAAGAGACTTATTTATGGTAATAAGTGGATGCTGATATTATCCTTTCCAAATATTGTGGATGGAGTCCCTTAAGCAGAAGCACCTATTTTAAAAAATTTCAATGTAACAAGAAGGGCTTTTTTTACTGCATTTTTGTGCTGCTTGAAGTTTTTTAGTTTGATTAATGCCTGCCCGTATACCTTCAATTACCATCTTCAGCTTGCTTCAGGGCAGGGTCAGATGAAGCAAAGGAAAAGCTTAAAAGACTTGGTGCTGATGAAGTGTTTACAGAGAGCCAACTGGAAGTAAAGAATGTTAAGAGTCTCCTGGTATAGCTATCTTTTGTCATTGTGATTGATAGTATCTAATTGAGACTAAGGATTTGTATTTTTTTAATCCCTTTGGTGCTTGTAATCTTACATTTTTGGTAATGCTTGATTGATTTCTTACATTTTAAGTTCTTTAAACTCAGGCTTACCATTTTATGACTTCATTACATTCTAGGCTAATGTACCTGAACCTGCTTTAGGATTCAACTGTGTTGGGGGCAATTCTGCTTCTTTGGTTCTCAAATTCTTGAGGTATGGTCTTATTACTAAATTATTAAGGAATCTATGCTATATATTTAGGTTTAGAAATTAATGTCTCTTAGTTAAGAGACAAATTTTGTTTTCAGACAGGGAGGAACAATGGTGACATATGGTGGAATGTCAAAGAAACCTATCACTGTAACAACTTCATCCTTCATTTTTAAGGTAATGGTGATGGTACTCTAGTTGTTTCCTCATTGTTGTTAGTTATATTTATGTGGTGATTATTTAGTAGCAATGTTTTTGGCAAAGAAACTGGTGTTTTCATAAGGTTTTTATGTCATCCATTTGAAGAATATAAGTGAGGCATGGATGTGAGATACTCCAATTAGTAGAAGATGAGCTACAGCCTAAAGCATGGAAAAGTGAGCCGAGATCAGAAAGAGATAAAAATTAAAAGGATAAGGAAAAAAGAAAAAGGATTGCCCCAACTTCTTTTTTTCTATGGTGGCATATATAAAATGGAAAGAAAGGACCAGTAGAAATGAGTTAGATTTCTTGAAGCACAATTATTGCTTGTTGATTATGCAATTATTCATGGTATCTTCTTACATTCATTGTCTCTAAATATCTCTCTTTGCAGGATCTTTCCTTGAAAGGTTTTTGGTTGCAGAAATGGTTGAATTCAGACAGGGCAACAGAGTGCAGAAATATGATAGATTATCTTCTGTGCCTGACAAGAGAAGGGAAGTTAAAATATGAGTATGTTCACCTTTACAGATGATTAAACTATCTGCCTTTATGTTGGAGCACTGTTTTCTTCTTTATTGATCATCACCCACTAATATTTATTAACTGAGGTGAGGTGATCCTTGTTGCAGGATGGAACTGGTTCCTTTTGACAATTTCCAGATTGCACTCCGTAAGGCACTTGGATTACAGGGTAGCCAACCAAAACAAGTCATCAAGTTCTAATGCTTATGATCTGACCCCTGAAAAAGATGGAATATGACTCGATAACTCAACCAAAGGGGTCAGGATATAACTTGTTTTGCAATTACACCATATTTGTGTTGTATCATATCAAAAGTGTTCTTTGTACTGGAATTTTAATCATTGCAATTACCATGCTCAAAGAGAGATGAGTAGTTTCCAGGACAAACGGAAACCATCAGGTTGTTCTCCATTATAACTGCCTTCTCTGTTGGTTGTAAGGCAGATTTGAATAAGTATGTTAATGCCCCGGGCCCCTGAAACTTCTTTTTGTTGCATAATCAACATACAAGTAAATATGAAGACGAACCAAGCGTTGTTTTTGTATCCTACCGGGTCTGCCGTTTAGTCGAGAAATGTTCGGTCCAATGCATGTGCAAAAACGTTTCACTTTGATAAGGTCCCAATCAAAGTTTAGCTGCAATTGCAAAACAAATGTGCCTACCCTTAGCTGCTCTCCCTGCATGCATGTCCCCACACCACCTTCAACCCTTTTAAGTTAAATGGTTATTTGGTTTGTTCAACAATTATAACGGTACCACAAATGCACTATTTTCTTTCTTTCTTTTATTAGAATTCACCTTGCTTCGCATGAGAGACACAAACAAATTAAAATGGGCTGTTTAAGGAAGCAGCGGCAAACATAACAAAGTTACAAAAGGAACTACTTTGATAATTTCTTCAATTGTTTCACGTTGCAGTGAATAGGATTAATACTGATTCTGAAAAAAACAAAATTATTAATAACATGATGAAAAAATATGTTAATAACAAATAGAAATAGATGAATGCATATGGAGGTTGCCAACCTAGCAAGAAACTACTAGGTTATCACGACATGATGCAACACCCTTTAATGTCTTTGAAACAATATAATAGAAAATCTTGGAACAAATGTGGGTGGTGCGTAAACTGTATTAGATGGACTCTTTTCTCAATATATAGTCGACAGCTTCTTCCACAGTGTCAACAACCTGCACGATACAACAAAAAGGTTCAATTTAGCAATTCAACGCCAAATTGGCATTGAAAATAATTTAACTGTAACTGTCCAACTCAAGTATATTCTGTTTCCCCAGTCATTGGGATGTTAGGGTAATGGTAGAATGGATTGCAGGCCACTATTTCCATCCAAAGGAATCCTCAATTAATTCCCGCACCTGCAAAACAGGAAGGGGGGAAAAGACGAAAGTCCTTTCCTTCTTCCCACTTGTTACCTTTACTTCCGGGAAATTTAGCCCAAATGACAAAAGGAAGGAAAGAGATTGTCATCGTGGCTTTGAGTTTGATTTAATGTTAGCATAAGAACAATAAATTTGGATAGAAACAATACAGAAGTTCATCAAATGCTTACCAGATCTGCAGGAAAATCAGAACGATTTTCCTTTCCCTTGAAAACCCCAGTCCTTGTTAAAATTGAAAACCAGGGTCGTCCAGCCTGAAATAGCAAAAGAAACCATTTTTTTATACCCTGATATCTTTCACAAATCAAGTAGTTAATATTACACATATGTAAAAATATGAACCCGCATTTCTAGCCCAAGCGAAACAAACCTGGCATGCGCCTTTGATGTCAACTGAAGGGTTATCCCCTACCATATATAGGGTTTTGAACTGATAACTTTCAGGAGATGCATGATGATTCACAAGATGAGCATTAGAATGAAGAGATGACACTAGTTGCTTTAGTACCACTTCAGCATTCTGGAAAACCATTGGACTTGGCTTGCCAAAAGAAGTATACTCCAGAGGATTAGGGTGAATTCTGCATATTTAACTGAAGAGCCTTAGAATAGTCCACCACCATCCCTTGATAATTGATACTGATATTATAAGCTACTACAGGCCAGAGAACAGAAACTATACGAGCTACCATTTTTACATTTTATGTCAATTCATCACACCTCAAAATAGGGTGGTCTGCCTCCTGGAATCAAGGAAGGCCTGAGCCTAAGTGATTGTGTTCATTTGAGTTATGGCCCAACATAAGGGTGCTAGCAGGCCAGTTTGAGCAATTCACTAAAATGATCCTTAGGACTGCATAAAATCAAGTTTTAGTGTTTACTTACCTATTGAAGATGGATTCCAACGCAATTCTGAAAGCTCCCATACCCAGACGTTCAGAAGGAAAAGTAGCCTACCTTTGATGCACCTTGTCAGTACATTACTAGTTTTAAGAAAAAATAATTCAGTCAAAACTCAGGAAATCAAGATTACTGAGTAACCTCTAGAGTCAACATTACAACTGACCTGGTATTCAAGATCATCATTTGCAAAGTACAGAAGAGGTTGGTGTCCAGTTTCCCTTCCAGGTAGACCTCCAGTTCTTAAAATGTCACAAAGAACCTAAAACCAACAACCAATATCAGCCAATTCAGAGCAAAAGGTTCAAAGTTTCAAAAACAGGAAATAAGAAAAAAAAATTCAAAGATAAAAAATAAAATTAAAAAATAAACCTGGATGTAGAAGTATGTTTTCGAAAGACATGACACCGAGAGAAAGTTTAAAACTGTTATATGTTGACATTAGTGGTCTCTTCAAAACTCTAAATTTGATTAAAGTTAAGACTTGCTACATAAGGCAGTTTCCTTGTGAGAAAAATTATAATGAAAATGTTTTGCTTTTCTTATTTATGAGTTCACTATATCATAGACAGAAAAAAAAAATGCAAAGTAATTCTCAGGGTTTTCCCAGACATTCAGATAGTATCATATCTTTTCTCAGAACAGTAAGATCCATAAGTTGGAATGGCCTAGGGATGGATTAGAAAAACCAATACTACAAGTACCATATTTAGAAACTGTCTCACTACTGATGGGACCTTAGAAGAGAGCATTCACCTCAATTGTAAAACTGATATAGACCTTAGTAATACAAAGGAGAAGACAAAAGTTTAATTCTTAACCATTCATCTCAAGGGTGAATTAAGCCATTGTGCATGTATGGCATGTTGTTGACCAGTTATGAACATGTTGACCAGTTATAGCTCATAAATTAAGTAGAAGTCCTTCCATTTAAAGTAAATAAGAATAAATTTTACTGATGAGATTAGCACTAGGTTTATGGCAACCTGAATATCTCTGCTCCAGTCAACAGAATCACTAACAATAAATGCTGCTTGAACTCTCTGGGAGCAAATAGTTGGAGCCATATCCTTAGCATTAGCAGCATGTGTAATTGTCCACTTCTTATATTGTGCAAGTGGATCAATGTTGTCGAAGTAGGAAGCATACTCATCTATTGAAAGAACATCTCTGCAGATAAAATCAACAAGCACACTAGTGATTCAAGAATAAGAACTTAATAAAAACTCAGGCCAAATATGAACCTTTCCAAAACTTGTGGTGAATATTGACAAATTGATCATATAAGCAAAGACACAGGAGCCTACTTAAATCCATATTCAGACATTACTGCAGCAGGTTCACCTTTACCAACAGCAACAATGAATTCATTCTCGAATCTGCACAATGCAAATGCACAATCACAATAGAGATAATGGGACCAAAATAAAGCTTCCACCAAGCCTAGAGATAAACACATTACTTGGATTCAGTCCTCTAAGGTTATGAATAGATTTTTCCTCACTTGGATTCTGGCAGGATGCATGTGGCTTCTGACTCAAAATATTATTTATCTATCCTATTCTGATGCCGACCTATTCAGTTACTTGGTCTTTCATTCATCGCCATCGATCAGGAATGTGAACTATTCCAATGATTTTCATCTTAATCATTGGACTATTGATAATGAGATACTTCCCTGGTTTGTACAAATATTTTTTTTTCTGGCTAATCACTACTATTCTAGATATATTGTGGTATGTGATCATTTGGAATACACAATCCAACTAGATTATTGCCGAAATTGTTGAACTATTCAGTTACTTGGTCTTTCATTCATCACTGCTGATCAGGGATGTGAACTACCGTAAGTTACTCTCTATATGTGGAAAAACACCACATTTACATCTACCAGCAATTGTGTTGAACTTAGAGATATTGAAGAAGCTGATTTCATGCGACAGCATTCAACTGGGAAAGCCTAATAATTCATGGAATCAATGAATCCAAGGGGCAAGTTATCTGCTTGAGCCTTCAGTATTATTAGCATGCCTAACATGAAAACATGTGACACCTATCCTCTTTTCTTTTTTCTTTTCTTTAAAAAAGGGAAACCAATAGCCATTTGGATGCCCATATGCAACATTCTTCGGCTCACTGACAATGAGGTTACAGAAAATGTTGATGTCAAATGCTCATAATTCTAGTTGATTTTTTTAGGATCCTCAACTTCAGCATAAATATATACATCAATGCCAACTTGTTAATTAACCACAGATCAAACTCATTTTAAATGCATACCTATTCACCAGCTGTTTAAAAGGAGAATGGCCTTGTACAACCTGCATTGGAATCACATTCAAAAGAGTTGAATAAAGCAAAAAAAGAGCAAAGCACTATAATGGGGAAAAAGAACCAGAAGTTTGGTGGTCAAATCCATTAGTTTGACAGGGAAACTAAAAGTGGCATCAACACAGAGATGAAAGCCCAGATGGCCAAACAAATTGTTATAGAATAAAAGCAAAAGATCATAACATAAAAACAGGTTAAAGATATTGAGATTCTTGTTAGGATTACCTGTGAAGGAAGAATGTTCACACTCAGAAGTTTACTTAACTGGGAGGCTCTTTTAGATTCACGAAAACCACCTCCTGTTGAAATTAGAAACCATATGCTAATTCATCAATTACCAATAATATCTTTAACATTATTTATAGCTTCAACCAACAATAAGTAAAATCAATATCCAAAATTCATCATAAAAAATCCAACCCAACATGCACAAAAATATATCTTTTGGAATCAAAACATAAAAAAAAATATCCGTGAATTAGTCCTCTGAAGTAAAGAAAGTAGATATTCGTAACACAAATCAAACTCACTGTACACCTATTATAGCAACTAGCAGGTAATTCAAAAATTCACAATAGTCGCCATCGTCATTATCGAAAACCCAACAGTAGGAAACTAAACAAAATTACTCACCATTAGTCAAGAAAATGTAAGGAATCTTTAAATCACCTGCCCATGAGAAAAAAAATTCCGTAAATTTTTGTTTCTTTTACATTTTTAAATACGTTTGCATGCGTGTGGGTGTATACCGGAATCTTGGTACAGCCTTTTGATAGCTTTATCAGAGCCACCAATGGGAGTGTTGCCCAAAAGAATGACGCCGTCGATATCGAAAGCAATGCCAAATGAAGGCCTGTTATTAAGTAATCAATCAATGATGATCGATAGACAACAGGATAATGAAATGCATGTCATGTGTTTGAGAAAAGATCTAAAACAGTAGCTTGAAACGCACCGTCGCGATTGCGAGATCAGCTGAGAGAATGAACGAGAAACTGCGGAGAATGGTATTGGCGATGGCCTCTTTTCGTTTTGGCTCCGTAGAGCTTTCGTGAGAATTGAAAGTCTCATTCTTTCTTTCCCTACCTCTGTTGTTCTGCCTCCATTCTATTTTCCTTCACTCAAAGCCTTTTATATGACACGGCAATTCAATAGAGACTTCATATTAATTTTTTTAGTGTCACTTTCATTCTTGTAATATACAAATTAGACCAAACTCATATAATGTAATACTGAGATCGATCCAACCAAATTTACCCCATTGTCATTTCGTCCTTACCTTTTTAAAACAAGTATTTTATGGAAAATCATATTTTCAAATATCCCTTCTTTTGCAGTAAACGAAATTTCATTTAATTTTTCAAGCATTTGACAAAATTCAACAGTTAATAATAATATCACCAAGAAACTACAAGAAAATATATGGCAATAAAGTTCCTTACAGAAAGCCAAAGCCAAAGCCTCACATGACATCCAAGTCAAGTTAAAAGGCGTTACAAAGCGTAACACTTTCAATCGGGGAAATTATAAAGATGAAAACAAAATGAGTACATTGTTGCCCCTTCTAGTGTATTTTTTATTATCACTTTCTTCTTCTGTTTTGATAGAATTGAATGTACGGTATACAAGCACAGCTCAAAAAACACGGGAGACTTGGAGAACATAGCCTTCTTTTCCGCTCACCAACCAAACCCTTAATGGGAACTTCATTGCTGAAAATAACTAATCCAGTATATTGTATTATGACATCATACCGCCATTCCGCCCTAGCGATAGAGGAAGGGAGAACATATCTCCCCTTTTTTTTTCCGCTCATACAAAATTCAGACAATCGCATATGACATTTATGCTAGCGTTGCAAACCATAATCAACTTTTAGATCAGTCTAACGAACCAACCTGCAGAAACAAAGGTCAGATTACTCGAGCATCTGATCAGAGTTGAAGTTTAAACACTCCCTCAATACGAGTTCTTTTATGTCTTCTTCGTTCAAGGCTGTCTGTTCAATATCAAAGTTGAAAGTATATGGGCAACTAGGCTCCTCGTTGATCTCATGAAGACTTGCTAAATACGGAAGATTCATTGCTTCCTCAACTTTACCATAGTCATTAAAGAAAATAAAAAATAGTTCTAGTCAGCTAAAAGTATGAGAAAAGGAAATTGGTTTACTGTTGATATATTGTAATAAGAAGCATGCCAGTAATGCGTTTGGCTGGATCAAAAACAAGCATTTTCTCTGCAAGATCAATTGCCTCTGGTGACACATTGGGGAACTTCTGAGCAAATGGTTGCTTGGGGACATGTGAAAGCTGCTTGACGTACTTCCGAGCATTATCACTTCTTAGGAATTCAGGATCTGAATCATCCGGCGAGCCTAGAAGCTGTTTTGGGCAAGAACATAAAAACATTCATTTGGCTTCACCAGGAATCATACCTTCCCAACTAAAACTGTGCCACTAGTTCCTTCTGGAAACACCAATATCATCTCTACACCCCTAATTATGCTATTCAAATAGTTGCAAAATCTGGTAAGAGAATAATGAGAAAGGATGAGTACCTCGGTTATAAGTGTCAGCTGCTGAACATAATCTTTGCCAGGAAAAAGAGGCTCCTTTCTAATAATCTCCATCAAAATGCAACCGACTGACCAGATATCAATAGCTGCAGTATGCTCTGAACAGTTCAGCAGCAATTCAGGGGCTCGATACCATCGGGTTGCAACATACTCTGTCATGAAATCTGTTTCTGAAGTGGTTCCTGCAAGCCCAAAGTCACAAATTTTAAGGTCACAGTTTGCATTGAGAAGCAGGTTGCTTGGTTTCAAATCTCGGTGCAATACATTAGCGGAATGTATGTACTTCAGTCCCCGCAACAATTGATATAGAAAATACTGCAGAAGCCAATAAATAATGAGTATCTCGATTAAAGGCAAGCTTCATCATACATTGAATTTAATGATGGTATATATCTTTCATAGGAAAAAGCATTGCTTGAGAGATATTGTATTACACATATTGAGAGATATTGTAATCACCAACTTGTAGTGAGAACCACTAAGTTTTACACATATTGTATTTAGTGATTTCATCCCACAAAAGCTGTAGCTTTGAAGCTGCAGCATCTCAATCCCAAACATACACTAAGTAATGTAAGTTATTTGCCAGCCAGCTCCTAATTTGATATGTGAAACAATACCACAAATCCACTGTTCACATAACTTTTCACCCCATGAAACAAACGGTTGTGATGATACTCCTTCATTTAATTAGATAGAGCACTACTATGTTAGTGAATAAAAGGATCCAACTAAATTACCTGACAGTGATCATCAGTCAGAGCCTGGCTAGAGTGTATTATATGTTGTACGTCAGTATCCATCAATTCATATACAATATAAACATCATTGAACTTTTCTTATCCATCGGCGGAATTATGTCCTTAATCTTGATAATCTGCAAAACAACATTGCCTTATTCTCTCGTTCATGTCATGAAAAAATTACAAATAAAAGGGTCGTGCATATATTATCTACATTGCTCGCTTTAGCAAATATTGCAATTATTCTATTAGAAAACCACGCATGTCATCAGTAATCCCAGTATTGGAATGAAAATATGAGAGAAAAAATATGCAGGCTAAGAACTAATGACATAGCATCTTATGAGCGGAAGCCAAAAAGTTTTCACAAGGAAATGACAATGGAAAAATACAGGACCCTAAACAATAAAATGTTATGTTTACAGTAGTAAGTACATTCTGATGGTCCATGTGACAGGAGTTTGATCTCACGAAGTGTCTGTCCTCTTGGCATCAATCCTGTTATCAAATGCATTCATAATTTTCTTTATTCTAACCTCTTCTTTTGTCTCTGAATTTATAGCACTACTGCATCACACAACAAAGTTCAAAAATTGTTAATCAGAGAATTGCATGGATTCTTAAATAGAAAAACATCAATTGCATTAATGGTCTCAAGATCACACTCAATTTTTAAAGCATGATTTACAAATCACTTCATCATGAAGAGAACAGTATATCATCATTATATATGCAATCTAAATTTAAAATAAAAAATCGTCACCTTGTCTAAGCCAAACATGTCCAAAAACAATAAAAATATAACTAAAGGTAGTAATTCTAGAATCTCTTCGAAAGAAAATTATTCTAATACAGCTTGCAAACGGCAAGAAATGAGATCGGAAAACAGTTTTAATGACTAGAAATATTTATTAGATTTAAACATTTATTAGAGTGCCCCGTAAAACCATTTCTCAAATCTCTCAGCTACGCATAATTTTTAAGATATTTTATATTGTTGTTGTTAAAAGCAAAAAACAAGACTTCTTCCAAATCAAATGCCCCGAAAGTTACAAATAGACTTTCAGAACATAATTCAAGCAGCCAAAAATCAAACATGCTTTTAGCTTCCAAAAGCTGAAATGAAAAAAAACAAATAAAAGAAGCTGAAAAGGAATAGAAATATACCAAACGATGCCGTATGCTCCTCGACCGACAGGCTGCATAGGAGGAACGTACTTAGAAGAGACCTGGAAACGGTTTCCTAGAATGTTGTACTGTACGTATCTGCCTCCACACATTGGAATCCCTCTTTCACGTATCACCATTGATTCATTCTCCATTTTTGAACACTTAATCAGAAGTAGAGAGAGCTCTCGCGTTGTAAGTCTTCCGAAGAGAGACGAAAGAAAATTTGCGAGTGAAGGGATGGGGCCGTTTGGTTTTGCTTTTATGGTAGGCTTTTGGCTTTCAGCTTTTGAAATTTGACGGAAGAAATGAAAGGCGTTTTGATAGTTAGCTGATCAATGGATGAATTGTTTATTTTTGTTGCGTGTTTTACTCGATCCACAATGGACCAACGGAAAGAAGACTGTCTCTGAGTGAGATGACTGTTCCGTTTTATTTTTTTTCAATTTGATTCTTCCACAGTGAGACTAGAGACGAGTATGCTCGCCAAGCCGAGCCTTTCGTACTTCCAAAGCGGGAAGCGTGTTCAAAGGGAGAGAATGAAAACGTTGAATTGAATAAAGGTGTCGGCTTGACACAAGTATTTCTCATCTGCCCTAGTTCATAGCTCACGTGGCAGTTAAAAGGAGATGCTAAAAACCCCCCTCGCAGGTGGTCCGATTACACCCATTATCTGAATTAGATACTCTCTCTTTCATTGCCTCAATCTCAAAGCAGGTGTATTGAGAAGCAGGAGGCATGCAATTACATAACCGTCTTGGATGAGACCGTTCCTCTCCCGCCATCCCGCACACGATACGCCCACCTTGTAAATTACCGTTACATATTATTTAATTTAAAAAAAATAATCAATTAAAATCATGATGATAATAATAATAATAATAATATAGAGATTGAAAGCTTAAACATGTAATATATTTTATTATATTAGAACCATTCATTATGTCTTTCTTATATTCAGACAAAATGCACTCGTCCCGTTAAATTATAAAAAATTATATTTCTAACTATTAAAATTTTAATAATAAATTAATAAATTAGATTGAATAAAAGCTCATAAGCTATTAATACAAGAAAAAAAATAATTAATTCAGTAAATCAAATTTTTATTTGATATTATAATGGTTCTATTTTTTTAAAAAAAATATTAAAATAATATTTAATAACACTAATTTTTAATAAAATTTACTCGTTTTTTACACTCTGATATGGTATCTGGTGCTTCCATTTTATGATAGTTATGAGTTAAAGAAATTTGGACAAAAAAAAAAAAAAAAGAACGTTACGATGATGCCAGACCAGCTCATGTGTACCTTAAGGAATGATGCATGACGAGCGAGTTACTGTTTGTCAAAACGTTTGTTAGTGCACACGATTTGCTTTGATTATTATATAAATAAATAAATAAATTTCTCGTAACAGAAACCCTTTGCAATTGCAGTAGCTTTGCAGAGATCGGGCTTGGGCAGGGACAAAACATGCCGACATGAATTAACAAGATACGCTTTTAGCCCAACACAGTGGACTGGACTAGCCTGCGCATCTGAGATGCCGTCTTCCTTTAGCAAATAATAACGACTTGCATAATAATCAAAGCAAAACAATTTTAAAATTATCAATCTAATTCTAAAACAGTAAGAAAATGTCGTCATCTAAATCTAGAAGAAAAACGGTTGAGATCACCCAAGTACCAATCCATTACATCCATTAATTAAAAAACAGTGTTCTAGAAAGATGACCCTAAATAATGCATTGTGACATAATATACGCGTACATAACTAAAGCCCGACCAAAAAATTTATCTCTTTAGAACAGAATATTCCAAGGATACTCCAATGTCACAATCCATATTTGTCCACATGGAATTAGTGGATAGAAATTTTCATGGAGCTGATTTTGGCTGGAGTCCTCATGGATTTTCTGGCTGAAGAGACGAGACCCAAAAATCCTGTATCCTTTGACACAGGTGACTCCAAACCCATTGTTATATTTGATCATTCGGGATCATCTCTTCATTTTTCAAATGCTTCATGCCAAGTAAGTATTAAACAATGGGAAATAGTAAAATAACTTTCTAGAATGATCATATCATAGACGCAGACGCTGTTTCTTATGTCATCACTTTTTTAGTTTTGTTTTTAGTGAAAAGACTTTTATGGTTGACCAGATTAAACTTTTAATATTTTATTATCAAATATTTACTTAAAGGAGTAAATATCAACCGGTGACTGGTTGAGGCACCGTCGAATTCACAAAAGGGATCAACCCTTTCCTTGTTACAAGTGTTGTTGATGCCAATATCTTCAATTAATGGATCAATTCCTTGTTACGTGATTTACAGAGTCCTAACTAATTTTCAGAACATGCTTATCAGCTATTTGTTTGCTGCTCGTTGCAAAGGTTTTTGAAGGGAAAGCACAAAAATAATCCATCCATATGTTCAACCATACTGGAAAGTATAGGACAAAAACAGATATGTAGTTACCATCTAACAGAAAAATAAATATCTAATCTAAGATATATAATCATGGAAGTAAGAACAACAACATAAATCAGTTCTCCAATCTCTTGCAAATCCACCACATCATGTTCCCTCAGAAAGTTTCCAGACATAGAAGTAGAACAGCAAGAGATGATATAAGAGAAAAGAATACACAGCCTTGTTATAAGATCTGAAGACTGTGATAGAAAATTACAACACAAGCATTAATCAAAATTCAAAATATCATCATGTATAACAGAGTCTTAATAAATTAATTACAGGTCTAAACATGAATACCCATCTTCAATCCATCTTCCTTCCAACAATCATCAATTACTAAATGTGAAAATAACAGCAAAAGCAAAAATAATATTACATCGGGGATATAATAAAGTAAAATGAAAAAATCAGCCATGATTAGACCCTATAAATATGAACAAGCTCAACCTAGTAAAGAGTTGAGAGAGGAGTCAAGTTTCAGAAGCAGCATCAGAGTTGTAGCCGCTAGGAGTTGCAGCTGGAGTTGAGGAGGAAGAATATGAGCCAAGCCCACCACTGCCTTCGTTGTCCCTTCTCCTTCCGAATATACCCTTCAATATTTTCTTAAGAACTTCACCTCTTTTCGGTGGGAGAACAAGCTTCTTCTTCTTTCCGAGCATAGAGGTTCCGTCTTCCATTTTCTTTTTCTAAATTGGGTATGATAGATTTTTCTATATAGAGAGGAAACAGAGAAATCGAGCAAGAAAAACAAATAAAAAAACAGGGAAACGGGTATAGTTGTTTTGTGAGAGAGAGGGGTTGAAGGAAGCTTTATTTGGAAAAGAGAGATAAAGATCAGAGTGGGTTGCTTGTTTTCTTGCGTTCTGTATGATGACCAGTGTTGTGTGACTGACGGGAGAGATGGATTGAATTTATAGAGGACCAGCAACTTAGCGAGCAAGAATTGATAACTGTTAGCTTCGCTTTGCGTTGAGTCGAGTGGAGTGGGTGATGATCGGACTCGGTGAGTGAAGCGTGATTCCGTGGTCTTGGGACCATTGCATCTGAATCTGACGGTCGGCTCGAGAGTAGCAAGTCCTGGACCTAGCGGATCTCACCTGGACCATAAATTAAAACACCACCTAACATAAATATTCAGTAGTCCACTTTGATTCAATTTATTAGATCATTTGATTTGTTTCTGATGGCTCTGAAAAAATACTTCATAAATAGTAATAATAATATAATTATGTCATAATCGTAAGTTATAAATACAAATTCATTAAAAAACTTCTTTATAAAATGGGTCATTTACATTTGGATTATCCACAATAATAAGATTAAAAGGACTAAGTAAATTGTACTCTAATTATTAGATCAAGTACTCCGTACTCGCAAGATTCTTCACAAATTATTTATTTTATTTTTATAAAAAAAGTAATCATAAATGATAAAAGAATGCATATATTATTAGAATTTTTTAAAAATAATGTATAAAAATTTAATTTTTAAAATAATTATCTAAATTAAATTAGGCTTAATAAATATTGTACATAAATCAAATCCCTCCTGAACCAATCATACTCATGCAAGATATAAATAAAAAAAGAAGAATTACTACAACTGTAGCACGTGACAGCTCTATTTTCAATTGTGGCTCACGCACTTACTCTCCTACGTGGCTGCACGGCAACTGAAACACCTCCCGCTGGCACACATCAAACTCACACAGTTTCCTATTTATTATAACTGATATATCAGATGACGTGGCATGTCAGAGTTTTATTTCACCAAGTAATACAAACTTGCCAAAAGGTTGGTTGCGTGATGGCGTTCTTTCTACGCGTAACGGTGATGAGCCGCCAGCTTCCTTTGTGAACAGTTATATACTTGTGGCCTTCATTTTCTTCACTCTCTGCAACTTGTTGGCCGCCCTTCGGGGATGGGGAGGTGAGGTGGGACATGGTTGCTGCACTTTGGGCCCCACAAGTGTTTTGACTGACCACGTCTTCACTTCTCTTTTCCTCATTGGTAATTTAACACCGATGGTGATATGTTATCTATCAGCTATAAAGTGCTCTTTCAGAGACTATTCAATACGAGCTGTCACGTTATGAAATGTATCAGTTAATAAAGATGACAATCTTTTCTATTTGTGTGAAATAAAATATACTCGGATTACTATATTCTCATGTTATTTAGGGATAAATTATTGCTGCTGCTCAAAACATTGATTAATTTTGTGTCGAATAATATCAAACAGAATGCCTCCCACCAACAAAATCATCCTTATCAGCTCCTCCTTTCGTAACCAATTTGACAAGAAAATTACAGAGAAAAAGACTGAAAGATTCTTAATTAGCCTGCGGGAGAATAATATAATGATGCTGGTGCTGATAATCGGATTATTTAGGAATAACCCATTTCTTAAGTTACGAAGAAAAGCTCTTAATTTCATACTTCGTTGTGAATGCAATGTAAAACAAATAAAGAAAACCGATTTACACAGACAGAAACCCTTGATTCATTTCAGCAAATAAATCAAGGGTAATCTGTAATGTGTTAATTCGCAACCACATGAAACGAAAACAAAAGCCAAATTTGGTTGGAGAATTTCAGTTTCTTGTGGAGCTAAAACTCTTTTTTAAGTATATACACAAATGAAAGGAGCTCACTGAAAATGCAACAGGGACGGTTGCAGATACAGATACAGATGCAGATGCAGATGCAGAACCGGTATACATCCGTTCCAATCAGTCGTCCTCTGCACTGCCAACCATTGCACACTGCTTTTCCTCAATGCCATAATTCCTGATTCGTAGTTTAGTCATCGTAAGTCATGCAGGGGGGGTGGGGCCCTTTTATTTAATTATCGACAACTAGAACCAATGCATTTGTTTATTGTATTACTTTATGGTACTTTTGCTCCTTTTTCTACGAGCTGAGAAGGATATCGTATCGTTAACTTATCCGATGATAAACAGCACTTTTGCGCAGAGATGCAAGGAAAAACAAATTACCAAAAGATTATTAAAAAAGATCAGAAAATTCACTGTCTTGTACCAACCTCGGCATGAAGGGAAGAGACAATTTACAAAAGGCGAACATAAAATTTATTGCCATTTATATTAATTTCACGCATGTATTTTACATGATATAAGTAGAACTGAAGATTACAAAGCCAAGAAACAAATCCAAACCCCAAACAAAAACACAACCGACTTCCCTCCTCCAAATAGATCATCTCCCCTCTAAAATTTGCAGAAACAACAATGGTGGAGGAGGTCATTTTTGACAAGGTAACTGTTGACTTAAAAACATCCAGACCTTTGCCAAAAGACACTGAATTAAAAAGACATACATAACTGGGCTAGTTCTGTTCTAACTCATCAAAAACCTGAGTTACACAGCCATGCCCAATTCATATTACACACCATACTAGTATCTTACATCATAGCAGCTGCGATCTGAATGTAAAATGTCAGATTTCGCTGTTTCATTATTATTTTTTTCCTTTTTTTTAAATTTAGATATTGCCTTCTCCGATTATAAACGGCAGCCGGAGAGAGGAGCAAGCTGAATGTTTTCAGGCAATTTCAGAGTTTGCATCGGAATTATAGGCGCTGGCCGATGGAGTTCCAGCTGCTGGGTAAGTGCTATCTCCTCTGATCCCTGCCATACCGGACACTGCGGAGATAACAGTCTCCTTTAAGCTCTCAAAAATCTGAGCTTTGACTTGACCTCGCTTAGGAACAGGAAAGCGTGCATCCCTTTTCTTCTTCGGGGGCGTGGAAGAAGCGGCAGACATCGCTGTAGAGACGGAGGATCTGCAAGAAAACAGAGAAAAACAGAATTAGAAAACAGAGTTTGTTTTTCTTAAAAGAACAAACAAGTAATAATGGACCAAGTTCCATCATAATCGAATGATAACAAAGAATACAATCATAATATCCATACGAAGTAACAAAAACAAACATATCGAAAATTGTTAACAGATGTGAAAAGGCAAGGACTTGAGATGGGTACTCTGTTGTAGACCACAGACCAAAAAGGAAACTATGCAGAGGAAAGAGGAGAGATCAATTTTTTTTTTCTGCTGTAACGTGAAATTGTGTTAGATTCGCGGTTTATATAACCAGAGTTGATACTGACCTCTTCATCTGGTTTTTAGCAATTGGAGGTCACTCCGCACGGGTAAGGCCATAGAATAGAACGCGTCCCCTACATTAAAAGGATTGGGGTGGGGTGAGCTCATAGTTATTTTTGGTTTAGGCAGATGAATATAAAACTTGTGCATGGTAACTAAAAAAAGTTGGACTTTTCTTGTTAAAATAGGGAACTTTATTCTTGTTGTTGGGGGGTGGGTGGTGGTGAGGAATATACCATAATCTAAGAGCTGGAGAGCATGATTACGCGGCATTGAATGACTAGACTATACTTATTTGTGCATGGAGGGTTAGCAAATGACTACACTTCACGCAGCTCATGGCTCTACCGGATGCGCCAATTTCAGAACCTGATTTGGTTTTAATAATAATATATCGAAGTTAATATCTAAGGTAGGCCCACGTCACAGATGTCAAGTAGTCAACCTGCACTCCCCCCCACCCCCCCCTCTCTCTCTCTCTCAGCTACCTCAGAATTGCCTGGTAACAAACACAGTCCATAGCCCACAGCCGCCCTCTTTTGGCCATGTCAAACGCAAGAGCTTCAATATTTCGGGTTTGTTCTTCAGAACGACACGTTTGATGTCTCCCATGAAAACAGCAACACCCAGACACAGAACAAAAACAACAACGACATTAACGGCTGCTAGCTACGCCCGCCTAAAAGATTTTATAAATGGGACAAGCGTAAAGAGAGTATTAAGAAATTTCTACGATCTCTGATATGCCAGAACACATTTATTCTATAGTCAAATCAAGCATCAAGGATCCGTCCATCCGTATTACCCTTCAAAGTGACAAATGATATCTAAGATTTTGTCATTCGCTATATAATATAATTCGCTGATGGCTTTCAATTTTCAACGTTATCTAATTGATAATAAAATTCTGGAGTTTATATGCTTTTCCTTATAGATATACACTTTTTTAAAAATAATAATAATAATAAACAAGTGCATTACCCATGACAAATGTGTGTGTGAATGCAATGGACCTTTTTTCCAGATGCCAATTCATTCCACAGAAAGTCTTCCGACTTTGGAACCATCCTTCATCTTTCTCATCTATGCCATGTTTTATACAACCATTGGAGATACATGCATATGCATACCTGCATCTATTGAAATCCATTATTCATCTTTCTCATTTATGTTATGTTTTATTCAACCGTTGGAGATACAAGCATGTGCATACATGCAATTATTGAAATCCGTTCTGATATGAACCTTGTTAATAACTACGAGACCCGAACTCAATAATAAATCCAAAATCGTTCTACGATCAGATTTAAATACAATTTCGACCCGTTGTTTATAAAAAAATAAAAACGTCAGTATAATGTAGATGCTACAAACGATGATGGAAGTTCGTTCGATAAGTCACTGATAAACGCTATAAAAATAATTTTTGATAAGTTTAAATAGTTTTTCAAAGAATCAAAAAGAAAATAACTCTTAATTTTTCTAACTAATGAATTCTGATTGCTTCTTATTTAAAAGTACATTTTTTTATAAGTAAAATCGTATCTTATACTTACTTAAGACAGAAAGAAAATAATTAGCCAATTAAATGACTCTACATATCTAAATTAAATAAGAAAAATTGACTAATTAAATAGATTTATAAATGAACTCAAACACTACTAAACATTCGACTTATAAATAAACTTAAATACTCCTAAACATTTTTATTTTACTTGTTAAAAATTAAGTTTGAATTTTACTTGACTTTTCTAAAATTTGAATCATGCAGGTCCATTTTTGTTGAATAAATGTACCAAACTCAATATATCTTTCACGAATTTACTTGTTCAAATTTGAATTCAAACTCTTTGAAGTCGTCTACTAATTTGTATCACAACGCAAAGAGAGCAAACAAGATTTGACACTGTTTCTTGTAATAAGTAGTTGCAATTAAAGTTACAGCAGGTAGCACATGTAGTTGACATTTGGGTACCTGTCAAAAGCCTATTAATCAAGCTAACCTGTTGTCTTAAAAGGTGAATCGTTGGCAATTTCACCTCCATGTGCGGCGCTAGCCACTTTTCACCAAAAGTAAAGCTCCCAGTCGAAACGAAGTGACTATCATTCTTCCAGGATGTAAATTAAATAAACACAGTAGTTTATAAACATTTAATGATGGGATTAGTCATGTCCTAACGAAGCCGTATAGAAAGTTCGCGTGATTGGCTTTTCCACAAACAAGTTAAGAAAAATGAATTAAAAAAAAAAAACAATAAATTATTCCCAAAAATGTTGATTTTCAAAGTTAAAGAATTGCAGCCGAACGAACGCAAGCAAAAATGAAAATGCATACGTTTGCGTGCAGGAAACTGATAGCAGCTAGCGACCGCCCACCAAAGTAGATCTGGAACGGAGGCAACTTCTCCTTCTGCAGTTTTCCAGGAAAACCACGTTCGAAACACACCAAACTTCAATTTTAAGCCTTTAGGACAGAAATGGTGTTAACAGTGTACCTTTGTTGCAACGCGATGCAGTCCGCCTATGTCTGGGCATTGTTTATTCCTACCATTGCCGCATTGTTTGAGAGAGACCATGTCAGGGTGAAATCATTTTGATTGACGTAATTTATTAAACTCAGTTGCTTTATTTAGCAACCTAATTCCTAATTAGTCCATGTATAATCTTGTTATTTAATCTAATGACTTAATTAACACTTTCAAACTCCTTACAAAACACACCAGAAGTTGCATTCCGTATTCTTATGCATTACTATTTTTGAAAGAATTACTATTATTTTTTAATTTAAATTAAAATTTTATTTTGTCAATTAAATAATTACTTTTTAAAAAGTTTAGCCATAAAGCAGAAGGTAAGAAGGGCAGCCTAGATCGTGATCTTTTTCATATGCTGATCCCACAAACATATTAATTTATTAATTAATTATAAAATTTACACGATCCTAAAATTTTTTTTATGGTCCATAAAATATACTATGCATTAAAATTAGAGATTTATTTTAAATAAAAATATAAGTTTTGAGTTTGTGCACGAAAAAAATCTTAAATCGAAGTACAGAAGGTTTAAAATTTGAATTTGTTTCATTAAAAATATTAATTAAAAAAAAGCCAAAAGATGAGTTTATTATTTGTATTTATTTTAAGAAATTTTTATAAACTCTAATTCTTTTTATACGTCTTAAATATTTTTTAAATTAAAATTAAATATTTTATTTTTAATGTAAAAATATTTAAAGTGTTGAAGAAATAAAATTAAAAATTATAGAATGTGAATGATTAGAGAAGAAAAAAGAAGTTTATGTTAATTTTTGTAGTGTTGGATAAACAACAACCAATATTTTAATTCTTTTAAAATTGAATAAATATGGAAAAAAAAATTATATTATGGATTCATAACTTTAAGATTTTTTTTTATGTTTTTGATATTATTTAATGTTAATTTGCAAAATATTAAAGTTTTTAATATTTTAATGAAATGTGTTAAAAGTGGATTACTGTTATACAAAATGTGATTAGAAATATCACCACTCCAATGTAAGTTGGATTATTTATTTATTTTGAATTAAAAAATTTTAAAAATAAATAAACAAATTTTAAGAAGGTATATTATATGGGCCTTAAGTATGAAGCATGGGTTCCTCTAAATATTAATTTTTTACTTAAATAAAAATATTATTTTTTAAAATTTATTAATAAACTAAAATTTTAATTATTTTTTAATATTATTTTAAATTTTAATTAAAATTTATTAAAAATAATCATCTTAATAATTATTTAACGAATATATTAATTTTAACTAACAAAAGTAAAAAGACCACATTAAAGTATTCGTTTTATGGTATACTAAATTAAAGACGAAAAAGAAGATTTAAGATTGAAAAAAAAAAGTGTCAAGAAAAATTGTAAACTTGTAGGTTTAATTGTATATAAATTTTGTTAATTAATTAATTTTGAATAATATTTTTAAAGTTCTATTCCAACAACCAATAATATTTTTTTTGTTTTGTTTGTTATTCATTTTATCTTTACAAAAATTTAAAAATATAAAATATAATTATATTTTTTGTATAATAAAATTGTAATTATTAAATAAATATAACTAATTGTATAATAATAAGTGCGAGATACAAAATAAAATTATAAATTAATATATAATATGTATATTTTATAAATAATAAGAATATAACAAAAATAATAATAATAATAATTATAATTAGACATATTAAATTTATGAATAAAAATTATTATACTAATAATTATAATTTTTTTTAAAATTAATTTTCTTTTTTTTAATTTTTTAAGTTTTATTGTATTAATTTTTTTTTTTACAAAATAATTTCAAAAATATAATATTTTATTAAAATAAATTATCGTATATAAAATATTGTATATACGATAAAATTATAAAATAGAGAGAAAATTAAAAATTAATACTTTGAAAAGGCTGGAAAAATGATTTGAAAAAGATGGAGGAGAAATCATAGCTTCCAGACGAAGGGAATCCGAGAATTCTTTTGCATTCCACTTCATTCTTTCAACCACAGGTAATTACCATAAAAGAAAAATGTTGTACAAACCCTAGATTTCAGTAGGAAATATACAAAATGGCGGGAAAAGTAGAGAGCGAAAAGAAGTGAGAGCGAGAGAAAATTGGGCTTCGATGGCGGGCAAGCTGATCAGCGAGATGGGACTGCCCAAATCAATCTCCAACATCTTTGCGGCTCGTAACATAACTACTGCCAAGGCAAGGTTTTACTGTTTCTAATCTGATGGGAGCTATAATTCTCTCGACATATTGAGCAGTAATAATTTATTTGTTAGGTATTGTTTAATTTCAGGATGCGCTGTCTTTAACAGAATTCGAGTTAATGGAATTATTAGACGTGGGATTATCAGAAGTCAGATATGCATTAGCACACATTAGTGCAATCGTGTGTCCACCATATCAAACTGTGAGTAATATAACTTGAATCGTCTAACCTTGTGAGTGGAGTGCCTTCAAGCAATTTCGAGTAGAAGTGCTTTCACGTAAACACGTTTTGGAAGGATCGTTCTATCAAGTATTCAAATGCTTTGTAACAAATTATTTGAAGCGCTTTTTATGCTTTAAAGGAGGTATTTTCGAATAAAACCTATTAATCACTTCTGCTGAGAGCTTTCCAAGTGCATGTAATATCAAAATGCAAAATAAACATTATTTTTTAATTATCTGAAAGTATTTATGTTCGTATCAAAAGCATCATACACATACCAAATGTCTCTACACAACTGAGGTTTTTCTTTTAATTTAAGAAAAAAGGAGATGGGGCGGGAGATCAAATTTTGCTTTTGGTTGTGTTTATAGGCACTGTTGTTGATGGAGCAACGCATAAAAAATGAGCACTTGGGAGGGCATCTCCCCACGCAGCTGAAAGGTCTAGATGCAGCCTTGTGTGGTGGCATACCATTTGGTGTTTTGACGGAGTTGGTTGGTCCAGCTGGAATAGGCAAAACACAAGTAATGATAATGTAGTGATTTTGTTGATAAACTTCTGCATATTCTTTTTTGGGGCTACTTCAGGAATTTTATAAGATATGTTCAGGTTCTCTGACTAATTGGATTGTGTGTCAGACTGTTGTTTGTATGCATTGAATATGATGCTTACTGTATCTGGGAATCACAGTGTCATGCTTGAAGCTTCTTTTGACTTGTAATGGATTTGTTTAACCTGGTTGTGGAGACAAATTCAGTACTAAGTTTTTGGCATTCCTGCAATTGGAAATAATTTGCACTGGCATTGTTGTTGCTGTGTAATGATGGTGAATCACAATGCCTCATTGCTTTATTTGGATTGGTTTTCTCCTCTTATTTTGATTACCTATATACTTTGCTTAACATCTTTTAGTTAGTATTGTTGCTACGACTGAAGGATGTGCAAGACATAAAACACACTTCTGGTGCGAATTTTTAGAGAAATGCATCTGAGAGTAGTCCCATCTTTCATCAATAATGAGTTTGCATTGTTTCACTAAGGAATAAAATTTTATTACTTGCGGTCAGATTGGATGTGTTATCAATCAATGCATGTTTAATTTAATTGCAGTTTTGCCTGAAGTTCTCATTATTGGCTTCACTGCCAGCACATTATGGAGGCTTAGATGGCCATGTAATATACATTGATGTAGAAGCCAAATTTAGTTCAAGAAGGTACTGGAAAGTACTCTATTAATTGAGCATCCTTCTATTTGTTGCATTTTGTTCTGGGCCATTTTTCAGAAAGAAAATATAAAATTTCAAAGTAGTGAAATTTGATTTCGTCAGGATGATAGAAATTGGAGCAAAAAGTTTTCCAGAAATGTTTCATATGAAAGGAATGGCACAGGAGGTTTGTGGAATGGTTTTCGAAATTTTTTCCCTTTCAGTCTGTTGGATTGCACGAATTTGGTATAATAACATGTTAATTTATCCATTTATATCACAGATGGCTGGAAGGATTCTTGTCCTGCGTCCAACATCACTTTCTGAGTTCACTGAGAGGTTTGAACCTCAATAAACTTAATTTCCTAGGCCCTAGAATTGACAGTATAGCACTGTAAGTTGGTAAGAACTTTAGGCAGCATTAATAGGTGACAAGATAAGTACTTCAGCCAAATGCTTGATTACATGCAGTGGAAAACTAGGACAGCGTAAGTTTTTGGAAGAATGACACAGTCAACTTTGAAGATCTTGCTAGTGAAAGAGCATGTTCAATTTGTACAAAAGTGGAGGCATCCACATTTCTTTTCTGTTGGGATGGGGGATTTTATGGTCTATGCTTCGACAAATACAATTGAAATTTTAAGTTACAGCAAATGTTTAACTTATGTAGTTTGGCACCGCACTATGCTCGGCTTTCATTACTTGAATTGATTGTAATTAGTGACTAAGAGAAGTAAATTATGGTAACGAGTGACTAAGACAAGTAAACTTTACTAGATTGTATTCATCAGTTTGCAACAGATTAAGGTTTCGCTGCTCCAAAATCAAGTGAAGCTGTTAGTGATAGATAGCATGGCGGCCCTTGTTTCGGGGTAAATTTTACTATCTTTGCTTTGTGTTTATTTTAACCAAGCATAGTTATTTGTTAGGCTTTGGATGAGGTTAATGTTTGAGATATCATGTTTCCCTTGTACTAGGACGGTTGTAAATGGATAATCTTATACTTAGCTGCTAATTTTTCATTCAGATTTGAATACTAAGAACAATGTCCAAGTATTATTCCAAATTAATGAATTTCTTTATCTAAATCAACATAGCTTTTTGTCCGCTCTTGTATTTCATGTCAATGAGAAGGTTAACATAGAATATTATTCATTATAACAGCCCTTAGTGTATTCCCCTTTGCTTAAACACAGCATTGTACTGTCTGTTATATTTACCCGTATTTCTGCAACAAAATCTCTCAAACTTTAGTCTTAATGAGTGCAGCTACTGAAAATTAGTATTTCTTTCTTTGCCAAGGGATATCATTATATAATATGATCTCTTGAAATACTAATTGCATGGTGACTTGTACATTAAATTTATTTCTAATTAAAACCATTTATCTAAATAAAGTGGGAGAACAATTGTAGATATTGTCATCTATGATTTCATAATCAGTGGAATTATGACTTTATAAATATCAGTTAACCTCTTGATGCAAAAGCTTAAAATTTATTTATTTAATTATTGTTCGGAGTTGCCCCTCTATAAAATTCCTGGCTCCATCCCCGCAACTATGTATAATTCCTCCAAGAGTGCTGCAGTTCAATGTCAGTGCATGAACACCGATCTCCTCTCCAGAGGACCGAAATGTTATGGATTCAGCCCATTATGGACATAGCAAGGACGATTAGATCAATTATAGTATATGACAATTACAAATATTTCTTGTTAACAAAGACCCACCCATTGATCTTTTATAAGTTTTCAACACCTAGAATGATCATACATTATTTCCTGTACAGCTGGTTTGGTTTTTTGTTTAAGCAGTGATCATTATATCTTGTCCAGGGAACATGAGCAGAGAGCTCCTAGGCAACATCCTTTGGGTTGGCACATTTCCTTCATTAAGTAAGAATCACATCTAAATAATTGCTTGTAATATGGAGCTTCTATGTCGGGGTGATATTTCTTTTCAGTTCAAGTAATACCTTTCTAAAATTTATCTAGGTCACTTGCTGAATTTTCACGAATTCCTATTGTCGTGACAAACCAAGTGAGATCGCAAAGCCATGATGAGTCCTGTCCTTATTCCTTCCAAGGTATGACGTATGCTCATATAATGAACTTTCCTCCTAATTAATTAACACAACAGAGATTGTTCTGTGCAGTGCAGAAAAGGTGTGGAACTCTAGATGATACCTCAAGACATGATTCACATCTTGTTGCTGCTTTAGGAATTCATTGGGCTCATGCTATAACCATCCGGCTTGTGCTTGAAGTCAAATCAGGTCTGGATAACAATTTTCGTTGGATAAAATAAGCCTAAGCTTCCATGAAGCAAAGCCCTGCATCTGGGAGGACCCTACATTATCTTTCTTGGACATGGAAAAAATTTCTTTTTTTTTTTTTTTCAGTTGACTGTTATAAGTTTGCATGGTGGTTTGCTGAAGCAATATATTGATTTTATTATGTTTCTCTCGAGTTTAATTGGCAACACTTAAGATATTTCACTTGCAAGGTATCTAGCTGATTTGGTGCAGGGGATACCCTTCCTTTCCTTTCTCCTTTTATTAAAGATATATCTCTTTATAGAAATTAGGTGAGAATCACACATGTTAAATTATTGTTTGACCCAAAAGCTTAAGGGCCAACAATAGTAGTTAAGCTCCAAACAAAATGTATTTATATTAGGTTAGGGCTTAAAATGGGACACAAATTTGTGATTGTTCGGCTTTCTAATGCTAATTGTGGATGGTTGCTAAGTTGGCAATAATAGATGCTACTTTTTGGCCTTAGATCTTAACCATTGGATTAAAGGGATGATTGGTTGAGAATTCATGTTGCAATTTGTCATAAAATTTCAACCTATTTCTATTATCCGGAAAGTAAAAGCTATGTTTATGACATCCAACCAGGATGCTTCATTACTTAGTGAGCATTAAATGCTGATAAAAGCTCATATTCAAGGAATTTGTTGACCATTTCCTTCTAGAGAGTGTAACATTTGATTTTGATAAATGTCCTCTCTTTCAGGTCAAAGGTTTATGAAGGTGGCAAAATCTCCAATGTCGCCACCTCTGGTTTTTCCTTTTACCATAACTTCATCCGGGATCTCATTGCTTAGTGATGATGGAATGGAGCTGGTAGGGCCAGAGATAAATGCAATTTATAATCAAGGTAGGCCTGAGATTTTCTTTTGGTGAATCTGCATAGCCATTCTAAGTCGACAATGAAGACTTTGTATGGCATAGTTTTAAGGGTGGACGCTTACTGTAAAAAACATTCGCATTCATTAGATTTTGCTTATATGGTCTCCCATGGAGAAGTTAATTTGCCAAGATAGATACTGACTCCATATGGCTATGCTCTTTAAATTTTGTGTTTCCCAGGAAATGTCTATCATTGACTTAAAATCTACCTTGTTCAAAATAGTTTGAGAATGTGGTTTACATTTTTCAGAAGGAATACCTTTAAAGTCTGACATTTTACTGACCAAAATTGCAGGCCACAATGACATCATTAGTTTTGATGGTGAAAGCTTGCATTGATCAATCTGGATTGAAGCTGTATTGGTTGGTTTGCAGGCATGTTCGGGCACTATCCATAATTGGTGACTCATCCTGAATTATTTTATGTTAACCTTTAACTGTTGAGGAGTTTGTTAAGATCTGCACCCACTGCATTTATAATAAATTTTGACCTGCAAATGCAATTTTGATGCATGAGGGAACTTGGATACAAACTCAGGTCATTTTTACCACCTTGGTGATCCTAGGCATCATTTTTCCCCTTTTATTTTGGGATGGATCCTTTTATCTTCCATGTTTGTAATTTTTTCATCCATCAGGACCGGATCTTTTTCCTGTTATAAAATTTCTTCTTATGCATAAATCAGTTTGTAAGAAAAAAATTTGAGTCATCTGGATGATTTCCATTGCTCCAGAGCATTAATCTCTCACAAATTGCAATTTTCTGTTCTCAGACAAAAGTGAATTTATTTTGGGAATATTTTGTATGTCATACTGGTTTCTTTCCCTTTTATGTTAATTAAAAATTGCAATTTTCTGTTTTTGTACAAAAGTGGATTTATTGGGGTATTTCTATGTACGTTGTACTGGTTTCTTTCCCTTTTTCCTTTTTTGTTAATTATTTTAAGGACTAGGTTTCTAGAAGTGCTTGTCAAGCAAATGTCAATATATATCAGATAAACTAATGAATGTCTAACACATAAAATGTCTCTGTTATGATTCATGGATTTTGCACATTATTGGCAGAAATTAGGAGACTGTAAGGAATATGTTTTAGATATATTCAGAATGTATCACTATTTGATGGTAAGCATATATATTTGTATAATTTGACATCTATTCCTAGATTTTGAGCCTTAATGGGAAAAAGTTTATAGCTGCAAGTCAATGGAAAAGGTTGAACTCAAGGTACCAACTTGTGAGTTGTGGTTTCTGATAATGTTAGACTATCTTTGAAAGTATAAATTCATGTTAATGTGAAGTCGTCATATCCTTTTTGCTTTCCTTTTGTTCTGCATTTTTCCTGTCAATATGTTAGGTTGTTCATGTTGACTCTTCCATTCAATTGATCCAAGTTCAAGTTGGTTTCAGATTTGAGGTGTGATGTAATTTTTGGTTCTGTTCATATTTTGAGCATTGTTTGGTGGTGCTACGGATCATCCTTGATCGCTAATTTGAAATGTAGTAAAACTTCCAAGAGTTGGAAACACTAGGCATCTCAAGTGTTTATGCCGACAAATTTATGGAGCAAAATATCATATAGAATATTAGGACAGATTGCATGACGTTGGCTTGGCAGGTGTGCAACGGAAGTGGGCCGTTTAGCTTTTTAGATATGGGCTTAACCTAAGACAAGCTAAGAGAGGACGCAGGCACCTAGCTGCCATATAAGTGTGGCAATAGAAGGTATTACGATGTATTGGTAACAAGTAATCTCTAGTCTGTTGGAACAAGTGACGAAAAATGACAATTGGAGATTTGTCTTTGAGTTGCATAGCTTTATTGAAAAATACTTATAAAACAAGATTTTTATGTTCACCAATTGCAATAGCTCAAGATATTTGTACAAGTTACAGGAATTTTTATGTTTTTTGGTAAACTATTCATCTATGACTACGAGCAAGATTCTGAAGGAAATATGTACTTGTGCATCTAACCTTTATTTTGAACTCTTTTTTTTTTATTTATTCTGTTTTGGAAGGTGAAATCACAATTGGCCAATCCTTGTTAACTTACGAAAAGGAAAAGAGATGGTGACAACTTTTTGAACCCTCATACAAAGAAACTGAAAGTAGGATGCATTGTTATAAACAAGGATTGGATACATGCTAAGGAGAAAACAAAGTAGAAAAACTATGCATAAGAAAAAGCAAATAAATAAATAAATAAATAAAGTTGTGATATCGGAATATTGATCACTAGATGAAGACAGAATTAGGTATGATATATGGTTCCAAGCAAACTTGTGGTTTTTAAAATAAATCAATCCTTCTATGTTTGGATAAAAGCAATTTTGGTTTTCAGATGATACTGAGACTGCCTCTTGTTTGGTGTTGCTATAGATGTAATTTTGGTGGGAATGACTATGTTCCTTTTTGGCTTGTTGGTGATAATTATTATATTTCTCTGTGGGAAATGAACTAATGGGAGGTAATGCTGATGACATTGCCCTTGTTAATTGGCTGCTGAGAACGCCATCATTTGTTCCAGGAATTATAGACGAATCATGGCACGCTTAACATGGTGCACATGCCATTATTAGGGACGGTGCCAATCTCGCTTAAGGCAGTCGTTTGCTTCTTACTCGAAGCTTTCCCCTGCATACTTCCATCCATTCGATGAAGTTCGTGGCATTTATGGTCAGCAATCTATACATGTGATTGTCAGCCAAATCAAAGGCTCATATCACTTTGAATATTTTACTTGAGATCCCTTGCTTTTGCAAGAACTTCCTACAATATAATGTTTTTCTTTTCTAGTTTGAGTATGATCTTTAACAAGAATACCTTGGCATGTACTTCACCAAGATTCCGGACCACTTGTTCCTGTCTATTGTTTTGCAGGTACCGAGGAGAGGACGATTTTAAATTACATTATTGAATGTAAAGAAGTGTGAACTTTGTTGCTTGTAGGATGCTAAAGAGGATATAAAATAGTGTACATCCTTCTGGTACCAGTTTCTTGAAGAAGAGAAAAATACTGGGAGAAGAAGCCAAAGATTGGACTGATTTTTAAGGTTTCTTTCCTTTTCTCTCTTTAGCTTTCACATATGATACAATTTCTCTGAACAGATGGGGGATTACTTTGAACCTGGGTGTGTGTTTATGCTGTTTATATTAAATAAATAAATGTTGTATTAGCTGTGTTGTTTGAAATGTGAATCATCCATTGCATCACTAGCCTGATCTTGTTATATTAAACAATGCAAAAATGATTTTGATACCTCGTCAGACTGTCTATGCAGTTGCTGAGCTCTGGAGGACAGATACGTACATTTAAATAAAACTAATCCGGATTCAGCTGCGGGTGAAATGGCATGTCCTATTATTTATTGGTAAAAATTTGGGCATCTTTAATATCCTCGAAATTTTATGCTTCTAGTGAGTGTATATTTTAAAGAAGATATTTGCCCCTATGTGCATATTATTATTATATTATATTATTTTAGCGACATGGTGTCCCGTGGCCACTTAGCCATATAATTTAATTAATACGTGTTTATTATTTTATTTCAATATTTTAATATATCTTTCCTGTGATAGCAACTGGAAATCAATCAGCATTTCCACAAGTTAATTGGCTGTTGAGAGGGAGGATTATTTCCCTATTTATTATGTGATATATTCTCTCTCTCTCTCTCTCTGTCTTTAAGTTAGCCTGATTCTTCAATCTCCACATATTTATATTTATATATATATATATATGGAGAGAGAGAGAGAGATTTGTATGATTGTTTGTTGTGCTGGTTTCCTTTTGATTTTTGGGCGTCGTTTTTGCTTCCTTAAACAATTGTATTTATTAATGGGTTTGAATTATATAAGCATTTGTAGGTGATAACTTAACTTTGATTGATGGGACGAGGGCTGGTCAGCATCAAAAACTGTAACCCAATAGTGCTTCTGATGTTACGTGTTTGCTGCGATTTACGTGATTCACTACTTTTTCAGTCTGTCCGAAAACGTGTTTTTTTTAGAGTACAAACAAACCAGTATTATTTTCCTCCTCAATTTGCTTCATTCACACTCATAATGGATTTATGGCTCCCCACTCAATACAACTTTGTATGCATATATATATATATAATTGAATAATTTTCATAATAAATATAATAAGGCATGAGATGACATGAAATGATAAAAATCACTTTAAAAGAGTGGCCCATCAGAAACAAATGCCAGGTGATATTGATCGCACCCTAGCCCGCCTCCTTCTGTACACAAGCGCACACACACTATAAAAAAAAAAAATTATTAAAAATTTATAAATATTTATATAAATTTAATAAATATTAAATATTTATTTAAATAAATTTAATATTAAAACTTTACGTCGAATGCAAAGTTTAGAATTATACAATTGCGATCTACCTATTTATGCAATCTTTAATTGGAAAAACGTCGTTGGCTACTGTACTATACTATTGCATTACTGTGGGATGGGGGCATTTATTTATTTATTTATTTATTTATTTTTCTGTCTTTTTCCATCATTTCGTTTCAGATTAAACAAAATCAATAATTGCAGTTAGAAAGAGAAAGAGGGAAAATAATAATAATAATAATAATGAAAAATGTAGGTTTGACTAAAGGAGAGATTTTTAAATTGCAGGGAATACTTTCCATGAATGGATACGAAGCGTCCACGTCTCCCTAGCTGTCAAGTGTTAACCTCGTACGCTCCGCTTCTTGCCGACAACTGACCCACCCGACCTAATTACCATTTTTTTTCTCTTTACTTGTACTTCGCATTTCACCCACCTACCTCTCTCCCTCTTTCCACCCCCCTTTTTTTTTATAAAAAAAAAATAATAATAATTTAATACATCAATTTCTTCAAAATTTTGTGTCGTGTTTAATTTTTTTAATATCATTTCATTTTTTTTCTTATTTTTGACTCTAAGTTTTATTATAAATTTTAGTTAAATCTAATTTGATTTTGATTCAGTTAAATGGTGTATTGTGTGAGGATTTGAATATGAATTTTCTTTTACAAAAATAATAATTTATTTTTTAAAAAAAAATTTGCGAACATAATTGACTGATTTGATCTGATCTGATCTGATATGAATAACGCTATTATTATTATTATTATTATTATTAGTAGGATTACTGTTGATACATCATTCAATCATCCTGTTGGATGGATTCCTCATGAGCATTCCATTCCACTTCACCCACTAAATCCCAATCATTCCTTATAATTTGACATCATGGCCCCTCTATTATTGAGAAGGAAAAGATAGAGCTTCGGGAACAATAAAGAATTATTTAAATGTATGTTTGTGCAAAATAAATTGCGAATATTGTTCTATAATTTAATTCAAATTAATAAATAAATAAATGACACATAAATTATTGACGAAAATGGATATAAATGGTAATAAAATATTTATTCTTAAGTGAAAAAAGTAGCAAGAAAACCAACTAAATCATGGCGTGGCGCCTGCCGAAATTCCCTTCCTCGCACAAAGGATGGAAAGGCGGGGACTATAGGATTCCTTAAAAAAGGGGAGACCACCCGGAGGCCTTCTCAAATTTTGCTGCGTTGAGTTGGCGCGCGGTGGGAGCGCGTGACACTGTTTTCTATTTTCAGTGCCTTCCCTAAAAATAACAATTATCGTTGTTTTGTTTGTGTCGTGAAATTGATAATTGTCCCAGAACAACAATAATTATCATTTTTTTTAAATACTAATAATTTTAGTAATGGGTAACAGTTGAGTTTTGTATCTCGAATTATAATTATATCTGTTAAATAAAAATTAATTTTAATTTAATTTATTTAATAATTATATTAATAATTAAAAATTTTAACGTGACATAATTAATAAATTAATTATAATATTATCATTTATTTAGTATATATTTAAATATATTATAATATATTTTTATAATATTTATAATTCTCTATACATAAATATTAATTAATTTTATCATAAATAAAATTAAATACTTCTTAAAATATTATAATTATAATTAAATTATATCATAAATAAATTTACATTTTAAAATTTTAAACCCAAAAATAACATAATTATTAATTATATCACATATTCGTTTATTTATTTAATAATTATATTAATTTTTTATTAATAAAAATTCATAAATTTCTATTAAATACGTGTAAATTAGATAAATTATATTAAAAATTATCATCTCCTCGTTTTAAATATAAATATTTGACCAAATTACGTATAAATGAATTGATACGGAGTCCTACGTGAAAAATGATTTGGGTGCGCCCACTGTAGATTGTTTTCTCCAGGCTGTTACATATTTTGTGGATGTGGGTAACGAACGTGACCGTCTAGTTTTGTATAATGTCAGCCAAGGTAGATCTACACCAAACACTTTATTAAATTTATTAGTGCACATTTTTGCCTTCAATAATTTTCTCTATTTTCATTACCCGATGTTTCTGGGTTCCTTCTCTTTAATTTCTATATACGCATAAAATTATATTTTTTCCTGGATCGTAGGAAGAATTTAGGCCTCCGATGACGGTGAATGACATCGGCAAACGTTGATCGACGCAGTGGTTGGGCGATATCGCGCGTGTCATTCCATGATTGGAAGGAGAGGAGACTTTTAAGGATAGGATTGGCGATTGGGTGCTGCCGGTGGTTGAAGTCATAATCATGGCGGTGAGTGAGTGGTTGATTTGAAAAATACCAAAATTGGAAAATAAGGAAAACCCAAAGGTTTTTAAGGTAGGAGGTTACCTTATCAGGAAGGTGCTCCAAGTTGATAAGAAAAACACTTTCATTCTCTCTTCGGGGCCCCGTTTGTATTTTTCTTTACCGACACGTGCACCTCCATTACATTCGTTGTTCTTGTTTGAAAATCATCACTTACGTGACAGCTAGCTAGCCCTCCACTCTACTTCCCTTGTCTAAAATCATGATGTTTTGGGAGTTTTAGCTACGCATAAATCAAGGCCACGTTGCATTTTAAAATTTTTTTATTTAAAATATTTTTTATAAAATTTAAAATAAAAAATATATAATAAAAAATTTAAAATATATTAATAAAATTTTAAATATATAATAAATAATACTTAAAATATAAATAAAATAAATTTTAAAAATTTTAAAAAATAAAAATATATACATATATTATAATTTAACAATAATTTTACACAATACATTTAATTTCAAAGAATTTTATTTATTTGTAAAGGATCATGTTTCTAATAAAATTAAGTATATATTTTTCATAATTTTTTAAATATTTTTATTAATATTTAAATCAATAAATTTATACATTTAAAAATGTAATAATTAATAATTAAATTTATCAATATTAAGTAATTTAATTTATATATTCTATTAGAAGTGTATAATGTTATTCATGTCAATATTAGGAGGAATTTAATTTGTACTTTTATAATACTTAAAAAATATATATATATATATTAAAAAATTATAAAAAAAATAAAGGTTAGAAACTCCCATCAACATACGTATATATCAATGTCTAAATTCAACACGGGAATAGACCCCACAGTATATTAAAATTAGAAAGTCGGGAGAATAGAATAACAAAATGTTGAGTGTGCCAAAACTTACCTAAACCACAAGTTGGTATTAATTGTTGATGCCTGAAGCATAAATTGGCAATAAATTAAGAAGACAACACTGGCAAGTTGAGGATACTTCAATCTTAATTACAAGTTTGGCAGTGAAAAAGGGGTGGTGGAATTGCACGTGGGAGGTGGGTTATGGAGTATTGAGTGTTGTTATTATGGAGTTAAATAAATGCAAGTGTTTTGATTGTTGAATTGATATAAAATTCATCTCTACTAAAATTCAAGTCTCACAACGAAGCAATGCTTCAAGGGCAATTTTAAATCAAAAGAACCATGACCATTAATTGTTCATGAAAATCATGAATCAAGACTCCTATCAAGTTAAATTCGCATGTGCTTGTAACATTCCATGGGTATGTTCATATTAATCGAGTTGACAACCCACACTTTGTATTGGTGTTCTTATTCCTATATTCTATTACATTATCATGGAAATTTTAAGAAAATTGGGCTGCTTTTTTTTTTTTTTTAATACTAATTTTATATATTTAAATGTTATTTATTCTTTTAATTAAATTATATGTATAAAATAAGAATATTAAAATTTTTAATTTCGTTAAAACTCTTAACTCACGTGTTTAAAATATTTTAAAAATATATCTATATTAGATGAATGGGTTTTTTTTTTTAATATAATTAAAAGATACTTTAATTATATAAAAGTATGTCATTGAGAGTCCAAGTAACTAAATTAATACACGTGTTAACTTGGTTAGCTGTAAATAAGAACATTCACAATTACATAAAGCTAGAAATAAGCTAGAATCTCTTTCACGAACAAGCTGAAAATGAAAACCATACCTTGATTCTTGCAAAAAGAGAAAAGGCGACAATGACTTGGGTATGGCAGCCAACTCAAACTCTTTGAATCACACACATTTTAACCAAGATTTGATGTTTCCTCTAACCAAAAGAAACTAAGATCTCCATCTTAGTAGATTTGATGGGTCTCTTCTAAATCTTCCCGTGGTCAAACTTTGCGACTATAGTTATTAATACAATTGTTAAAAGAATATAATTTATTTAATTAATAGATTTATTTTTTATTAATTACTTGATGCATCAGTTTTGTTCGTGTTTAGTGAGAATTAAGGAAGTTATTAAAATAAAATAATCAAACTTTAACCTTACTGTTGCATTTTTAATTATAAAATCATTAAGATCGTAAGCTTCTACTCTTCTACATGCCTTACAATATTGGGAGGGAAGAAAAAAATTTATTTTACTTTAGTGTACACAAGTTGAGTGTTGTAACTAACAGTGACAGCAGAAAAAAGGGTTAACAGAACGTGTTATTCGTGCTGGCGACAGATCTGGACGGCAGAGGACACATCGGGAATTTCTGGTATTTGGAAGGACAGCCAAATTGTGCATAACGTAGATTCCCTGCTTGTCCGTTTCTTCGATTTTTCAAGAGATAACATCACAACACAAATAATAAATAAAAAAGTAAAATAAAACCAAAGGAGGGCAGTGATGGACAGCTGTCACAGTGCAAAATACGTGGGAGGGATAATGTTCCCAGACCACATGCCAATTATTATATTCCCGAATATAATAATATTATTATAAATTTTCTTTCAAAGTTGGTTGGCTTGGACGAGTAGATATGATAAGAGAATGGCCAGCTGCGGTGGTAAATTTTAATGAAAGATTTTATTCATAAATAATAAAAGATTGTGAAATTATGACTAAAATAATATTATATTATTTTTTTATTTGATAAAATTAAAATGATGCAGTGAGATTATACAATAATTTTGTATTTTTTTTCCCGACTAATATATTTACAGCAGTAGGACCCAGATCTTGTTGATTGGTAAAAGGAGTTAAAAATAATTGAATAAATGGAAGTCATGGTAGGTAAGCAAGGGAATTGCAGTTAATGGAAACTACCAGCAGGATAGAACCCATACCATACCCTACCCTACCCTTCCCTTTTATCTAAGAAAATTAGGAATGGAATGAATGAACTCTATGAAATTAAAACTAGCTTAAGTATAATTAATTTGACAGGTTCGTTATTTAATGGATCCAGCCAGGTGGTAGGTATCTGCTTTCATTTAGGTGTACGTTTTATTATGTGCTATGGTTTTTATTATTCTTTTTATTTTATTTTATACAACATAGGCAAACTTTCGATTTGTAGAAAAAGGTAAGGTAATCTAACAATGGAATTGGTTCGGGGCCCCGACCACATTAGCTGATTCAGATCACTTGCAATGAACCCCACCCGTTAGATTTAGTACCAACAAGAACACAACGGTCAAAAGGCATAGAGTCCCCCAAAACAAACGTTCCAGATTGAATTGAATGGGTGGTGTGAGTTCTAGGCAACTTGCGATAACCAACCTAGTGGTCCTCTAAGGAAATCAAAGTTTGTTTTATCCACGTGTCGAGATCTAATGGTTTATAGTATTGTACCGAACTTCCTAGTCAGAGGTACGGCTGTATTATAACTCAAATAATGTTGTTCCCAACAGCGGCATCGTGAATTAAATGGCAGCTGAAAACAAGGGAGGCTTCGCTTTTAATTATTTATTATTTATATTTAATTGAATATACAAAACGTAAGTTTACATATACTGATAATACCGCAGGGCATTTCAAAAATCTATCTCAAATAACACGACAAAGGAGGTTTCATTTAATCATTGAAAGGTTTAATTTCTATATTACTGAAGTTATTTATTATTTATACACCAAAATGGGTGGCATCTTATTTAAGATGAATTTTTTTATAATATATGTATATATATATAATGACATTTTTTTTATTTAAAATTGGCTTTAGTGATTTATTACTTAGATGTTACATTTTTTTTCCGTTAAAAAGTAAAACATATTGAAAATTTATTTTAAATATTTATTTTATATTGCATTTTAAAATATAATTTTCAATTAGACAATGATGTTAACATTAAAATTTAAAATAAATTTGATGCGGTGTTTAAAAATATTATATAAAAATAAAAATAAAAAATATGTTTAGTAAAATATTTCAAAAAAATATGTGAAATAATAGAAAAAGTCTGAAAATAATATTTTTATATTTTAAATAGGGTTTGATACGAGGAGTTAGAGCCTCTCGTAAGCATTTGTAAATGTTTTAATACGATTAAATGAACAACAATACTTTTTAAAATTACTTAAAAAAGGCCAAAATCATTAATAAAATCTAACAATATTTTTGAACTTTCCTTTTAGTAGTAATGACTTGTCGTTTTGTGGAAGGCATAAAGATTGAATTGTTGCTTGTTGTGCAAAATAATTTGCACGCACATAGGCATTAAATAAATATCGAGATAAGATCGAAATATAATTTAGATTAATTTTTTAAAAACTATCATCTTCGTAATATGTTGAAATTTATACAAAAGTAGGATATATATATATATTTTTTTTAAAAAAGCAGACATATATAAACTAATTCTCTGCATACGCATATTTTTATAAAATGGGATGTTACCAATACGTCATTTTCTTCGATAAAATTAATTTGATAATATCAACAAGAAACATAATCTTCACACAAAGGATAATAATTTATTTTATAAAAATAATGATACCTTTATTAGAAAAATAAATACATGTTTACAATATAAGATCAAAGACTTAAAACTATGGTAATGTTGTAAATTAAATATGTGATTAAAGTGTAGTCAATTAAAACATGTGATTAAAGATCACATATGTCTAAAGTTACCATAGTGTAGTCAATTAAAATTAAATTACATATTTAATTTAAAAGTTAAACATGTAGTGTTTTAAATTACACTATGGTAACTTTACAATTTGATATGTGATTAAAGATCAAAGACTTAAAACTATGGTAACTTTACATTAATTAATTTAATTTTAAAATATCTAATTAAGATGAGCCACGTATCGAGAAGTTCCTGAGAGCAACTATTGAACTAGTCGTCCCCTCTTCCTTTGTAGAGTTATACGTATAAATCCACCTACACCTACGTATTTGCTTACGCGTAGTTTTACTATGCTGCTAGGTGGTTATAGACGCATCACTCAAATAACCAATACCCGTTTATAGACCAATAAAAAAAAAATCACCCTCGACAAAATACGGTAGCAGCCAGTGACCAGCTAAACCGGTTTCCAACACAAATAAGAGAGAAGTTCATATATTCCGTTTCCCATTAAAATGGCTCTGATGTCTTCCGCATACGTCCCATCTCTCTCTCTCTCTCTCTCTCTCTATACATATACATATACATATATATATATATATATGTATAACCCCACCATGAACTCAGTCGGTGATAATTTTGCTCCGTCCGCTCACTCTTCACCGATTAATTTAGCAAATGCTCATGTTTCACACCCACTCACTTTCTAGTTCAACAACGCTGTGCTTCTAGCGCCGGTTTTGCTTGTCCGGTCACACGGAACGTTGCTCGGCACTTACAGGAGGAGCAAAAACAAGCTTGTGCTTGTGTTTCCTCGCCTTTTTTTTTTTTTTTTTCATCTTAAATTTCTGGCACCTTTTAACTCTTGATTTTCAAGTTCTCTTCTTCTCTCAACTCAAATTCTCAGCTCGGATCATAGATTTATTTTTTTCCTCTAAAATTTTGAAAACCTGTGATCCGATCAATCTCTGTTCGTCGGATTTGTTTAATCTTTAAATGTTTATTTAAGCTTCTTCGGAGCTAAGCAGTTAAAGAATTAAGGTAAACTAGAGTTGAATTTAGGGATAAAAAATAGCTATGTTAGATCTTAATCTAAATGTGGGGTCGCTCGAGTCGACTCTCCAGAACTCAGAAGAGCGAGTCGGCTCGGTCGTGTTATTGGAGAAGTTTCCACAAGGTTCATCGGGGACCTCCAATTCATCAGTGGCCAATGCGGACGCCAGCAGCAATGTTGGCGACGATGAGTCGTGCTCCACACGCGCCGTCGCTGGGGACAGCAGTGTATACACCTTCAATTTCGACATATTAAAGGTTGGAGACGGCAACGGTAAAAACGAGGACAAAAACCAAAACGGCGGTGTTTTGAGGAAGGAGTTTGCTTTCTTTCCAGGGAGTGGAGGAGGGAATGGACACGATGGAGCTTTAGGGAGTTATGAGGGGCAGTCTTCCAGAAACTGGATCGAACTTTCGTTTGATAAGCAGCAACAGCAACAAGAAGGTGGGGGACAGGTGAGGGTGACACAGCAACCGTTACAGGCGGCGAAGAAGAGCAGAAGAGGTCCCAGGTCAAGGAGTTCGCAGTATAGAGGGGTCACGTTCTATAGGAGGACTGGAAGATGGGAATCTCATATCTGGTAAACTATTTTTTCTGCATCTTCTTTTTTTCTCCCTTTTCCTTTTTTTTTTGAATTTATGGCCATGGTTTATGTCTACTTTTAGAATTTTGTTGTAGTTTGATTGGGGTTCGTTCTTTTCGGTGGACTGATAATTCCAAAGAGTTTTGTTGTGTTTGTCTGTGTATTAAATTCTGGGAGTTATTGCTTTTGTTACTCCATTTTTTTTTATTTTGATAAAAAATTGCATCCAATTTGCTTGTGTGAATTATAGTTTTTGTTAAATTTGGATGGGTTTTTGTGTTTGTGTTTTTCAATTTATGAAAATTTAAATGAAGTAAGCTGTGCTTGGTTGTATAGTTAATTTTAGTTTGTTGGTTTTTCTGTCTGTCTGGTTTCTTTATTGTGGTCCATTCCGGGTGTGTTTGGTTGTGTGACTGAAAGTTGAATTCATTTTAATTTTTGTGTTTGGACTTGCAAATGAATAAAAATGTTGATTCGATGCTTTTTTATTAACGTTTCTACTTTTGGGTGCAGGGACTGTGGGAAACAAGTGTATCTGGGTATGGATGTCATTAGATACATTTTAAGTTATAGTACTATTAAGGAATTTTTTTGTTTATATTCTCTATTTTGGAATATAATAATTTGCATCTGTTGTTGCGTATATTTAGGTGGATTTGAAACTGCTCACGCCGCGGCAAGGTGATGTTTATAAAAATTTATCAAAAACTTATTGCTCGTATAGACTATTTTCAATTTTTTTATCGTTAATTTTTGGTCCAGTGGGATATCCATTAGCTCAATTGCTAATTTGTATAAATTTAGGTTAGTTATGTTAATTAAATTTTTGTTGTGCTTATATTCAGGGCCTATGATCGAGCTGCTATTAAGTTTAGGGGCGTTGATGCTGACATTAATTTCAATCTTGCTGATTACGAGGAAGATATGAAACAGGTTGAATAGACCACATTATTAAGTAGAACTCAATTATTTCTGTATCCTTGGTGGTTGTAGTGGCTTCTTATGTAATTTTGATTAATGGGCAGATGAAAAATCTGACCAAGGAAGAATTTGTGCACATACTACGTCGTCAGAGCACTGGTTTCTCACGGGGAAGCTCAAAATATAGAGGAGTGACACTGCACAAATGTGGCCGATGGGAAGCACGTATGGGGCAATTTCTCGGCAAAAAGTGAGGAACCACTTTATGGAATTTTAAGTTTTATTTATCTAATGCTTGAATATGATCTAGGAAGTTTTCTATCATGCTTGAATATAGATATAGGAAGTTTTAAGTGCCTGTCAGTGTGAACTGAGAACTGGTTGAAATTAATTCTTAATGGTGTTATCTTTGTTATTTTTCCTTTTATGGAAAAACAAATATAAGATGCCCTATTTCAAAGAAGAAACAGTTGGCAATGGTGGTGTTTTTATCGTGAAGATTACGATGCTTGCATGCAGGTATATTTATCTTGGGCTCTTCGACAGCGAAGCAGAAGCTGCAAGGTCCTAATGATCATGAATTACTCTCTTCCTGATACTGAATTTATTACCCTGAATTCTCAACCTCAATAGGGTTCCATCCAACACAAATCTACCTTTTGGTTTTCTGGAAATCAGGGCTTATGATAAGGCGGCTATCAAATGTAACGGAAGGGAGGCGGTCACCAACTTTGAGCCAAGCACATACGAAGGGGAGATGATTTCTGCGGGCTACAATGAAGGTACTACAAGATCTGGTGGTTTGTATAGTATACCACTATTGTCTTTTATAGAACTTTGGGAGATCCTTCTTGCTAAATTGGTTTTTGAACGATTTTTTATGCAGCCAGTGAGCATAATCTTGATCTGAACTTGGGTATATCTCCATCATTTGGCAGTGGTCTCAAGGAGAATAAAGGGCAGCCCCAGTTGCTTTCTGCCCCTTCTGGGGTCCATGTCGGAAGAAATTCAAGGGTAATTTCTGAACTAATGTGTGGATTTCTGTTTACTTGGTGTCAAATTGAGAGGTCTGATCCTTAAGAAAATTATTCTGTTACTGAAGTCACTTCTAAAAACCGGCATTGTTCTATCTAGACTAATTGGGACTAAAAATTGATCTTGTTTATGTTCATCTTTAAATTTTAGATTTTTAATATTTATCACACCATAACTCGTTGTGGGCCACATGATGGAAGAACATGAAGCATGTCCTCTGTATTTTGGCTTCAAAACCTATTTAGAGATATGTTGTCCACAATCTGCTTTTGCAGATGGAGAATTCTACTGCTGCAGCTGCGGGTGATTCACCGTCCAAAGGACTAATGAGGACTCCAGAGCACCAAATATACTGGAATGGTGTATATCCGGGCTTTCTTCGCACTGAGGTAAACTTCACTGCCTTTCTGTAGTTTGGATTTTCTATTTTTTTATGCTGGTTCAATTATTTCTTTCTTCTGACTATAACATTAACAATCACAGAAAAGGTTTTTATGATGACAAATGATGCTCTACTTGCAAAACTGCACTTGATATTGTCAGATGAATTTATTCATAGATTTCGGCCTCAATTCTTTGTTTGAAATGAACCTAACTTGTGGTTGAAACTAAATAATGCTAGAGACTTTAAGATGAGACTTTTAAGATGAATTTGTGGTTCTAGAATTTACTCATTAACAAAATGGTCATGATGGCACTGGGCATAAACAAGAAGTAAGAAAGTTAATAACTATGATCTGAGGCAATGGCAGCTGTTGCAGCAGAGCCAGATGCCAAATATAATATTATGGGATTCAATTATGTTAAAACTGCATGACATATTTCATGCACTGGAAGGGGGATGTTTGAAGCAACATAGCATGTTGATGGAAATTACTTCAGATTTGGGAAAAAAAGGGGTTAAGTTCTTGCTTATGCAGTAATTGAACAGTCTGGCTGACAATTTTCTTGTCCATGACACTGCAATTTTTGAATTGTTTGGCAGGAAAGAGCAACTGAGAAGAGAAGTGCATTGGGTCCAAACTGGGTGTGGCAAATGCATGGTCAGGTCAGTGCTACCCCAATGCCATTGTTTTCTACCGCAGCATCATCAGGATTCTCGTTTCCGGCTACTCCTCCGCCCTCTGCTGCCGTTCTTTCATCAAAACCTCTAAGTCCAACAGCCCTTAATTTGCATTTTACTTCATCTAATACCGCGGCTCCCAACACCTCTCAATGGTTTTATCAGATGAAGCCACCACAGGCACCGCCATAGCCTGCCTTCATCCTTCAGCTCAGTGTAAGTGTCAATAGGCAACAATAACAGCAGTGGTCTCCCAATTCAATTGTATGATTCAAAGTATTGATTCATATAAGCGCCAAGACTTGGTTTCTCACTTCCTTGCTAAACTATTACTTTGTACTGTGTTGGAAGTAACAGTATTAAGATAAGAAAATGCTAATCCCATGTCTGAGTGTTTTTAGCATTAAGGTGTGGTTGAACTTTCAATTAATGAGAGTGCGAGTGCAAGTGTCAGGGATGGAAATTTTCTGAAAAATTAGTGTTGTGTGCAATAATAGATGATAAAAAGTAATATTTTGTTTTTCCAATTATGAATCTCTCGAAGCAGAGCTGCGAAAAAAGGAGAGAAAGTCTTGATTAATTTTGTTGTAGCACTTCATCAATTTTGGGAATCTATTGACTCATTGCCCAGCACTCCTTAATTTCTTTCATATGGTTGAGGCCCTAAATTCATAATGATTTCTGCGAACTTCACTTTTGTTATTTATTGCCTAGGGTAAGGTCCCAACTTTTTTTTCAAAAAACTGTTAATTTGTTGACAATATGAGAGGGTTGTGTGTTTTTAAATTTTATATAATTTTTTTTAATTATTAGAACAATGTATTTTTAATAATTGAGATTAAATATAATATATGTATTAATTATAATATATTAATTATATAAATTAAATTAAAATTTAATAATTAAAAATGTATTGATTTAACAGTTAAAAAATAGTATAAAATTTGCATAAAATTAAAGTATTTTTGATCTTTATATATATATATATATATATTATTAATTATAATATATTAATTATATATATTAAATTTAATTTTAATAATTAAAAATATATTGATTTAACAGTTAAAAAATAATATAAAATTTGTATAAAATTAAAGAGCTCTCGATCTATGTATTAATTACACAAGTTAAATTTAATTTTAATTATTAATAATATATTAATTTAACAGTTAAAAAATAGTATAAAAATTATATAAAATTAAAGAAATTTCTATCCTTATATATGTACATGTATATGTATTCTGAATTATTATATAATTTGTTTAAAATTACAGCATAGATTATTAATTAGGGATGTCAATGACAGTGGTGGCCTCCGTACTGTGCAAGAGTGATGATATTTGTGGTTTGGTTTCCTTACAGAAGAAGGGAGTGAAAGAAGTGAATAATCTCTTAGAAGAATGGAAGATAGATGCTAAAGAAAAGGGGGTTCGTTGTTGCCTCTTTACTATATTTGAAAGGCTATTGGGACATATTCCATGTAGGTGCTGGGTCTAGTAATAGTCATAGTATGAAGTTGATGAGATGGTGGCATCAGGTAAGTCTAATTTGCGCAAATTGAGGAGACTGATGTTTCTACTTCACAAAAATGTGTCCCAAAAGGAGGAAAGGAATCGTATTTGTGTGTGTCCACATGGGCTAAAAGCATGTTGAAAAAGGGACCATTTCTCTTTCTCTTTCTCTCTCTTGCAGCATGTTAACAAAATATATATCCTTCGTTCGGAAAACAAGCAGGTCTAGCTGCGGATGCACCTGATACATTTAATTTTTTTTATTTTAAAAAAATAAAAGAGTCGTTATAAAAATTTAAAATAAAAATAAAATTTTAAAAAATTTAAAATTTTGATCCTATTTTAAATTTTTAATCTTTGTTTTAATTTTTTATAAGAAAAATTTTAAGTTTTAAGTCACAAATTTTTTAAAAAATGCTGATACATAGTCGTGCCATAATTAGATTTAAAAATAATTTGTTCATAATGCTACAGTATAAGAGAGGCTGCTACTTCTTTGTGTATGCCTCACGCTTGGGCCAACTTTAATTTCAGATACAATTTTCTATGATAATAAGCTTATTAATTGTTATAAAATTTAAAAATTATTGTTATTGAAAATACTACTCGTGGTACTATTGATGAGTTCATTCAATTCTAAGTTCCGACTAAAATTGGGGTTGGTTACGGTACTTAGAGGCATCGTTTATCTCTTTTTTTGTTTTTTTATATGTTGAACTTGAAATCGATTTTACAATACTTGAAACGAAGAAAAAGAATGTTGAAACAAATAAAACAAATGATAAATGGTATTTATAACATATAATGAAAAAATTTAAAATATATTAAAAAAATTTAAAACATAAATAAATAATACTTGAAATAATTTTAAAAAAATTTAAAATAATTTTTGAAAAAAATAAAAAATATCGTAGTAAATTTCCTAAAATTAATTTAATAAATTGAATAAATGAGATGTTTAATGTATTTTTTAGTCCTCGTATACATTTATAACACTGTAACAATGACATTAATCAAACATATAATGTATTCACCTTTAAAATCTACAATATTTTTTAAAAATAATTTATCCAAAATTTTTTTTTTACAGGTAATAATTTCTTCAACACAATTGGGAATAATTGTTTTAAAAATAACTTTATTATCAAATTGATCTTTAAATAAATTACAGGAATAATATTCTCAATGTATTTACATGCATTTGAAAATATTTTGCATTTGAATATGTTAAATTAGCGTGTGTTTAGAAGTTAAAAATTGTATAAAAATTAATTTATATTTAAATATCAAATTTAGGTGTATCATTTAATTTTTATCCTTTTCTTGTAAGTAAAATTACTTGGTAATTTAATCTAACTCTAATTGATGAGGATCCTATTAAATTCATTGTTTACAATTATGTACATACATTATATAGCATTTACTTTCATTATTTATACTTATTTTTCCTAAATAATATTATGTAATAATTATTATTATTTTATTGTTAATTATTTTATGTGTAAGAAAGCTCAAAATATTTAGTGAGGCCAGACAAAAACTTATTCGTGGATAACAAATAGAATTGACAATTAAAATTATTATATTGTATACGTGCCGTCGTTATATCGTAATTATATTTTATCAAAAAAAATTAATTTAAATTTAATTTATTTATTAATAATGTTAAAAATTAAAAAGTTTAATATGATATAATTATTGAATAATTAAATAAATTATAATTATATCATTTATTTAATATTTTATTTATTTTAAATATATTTTATAATATTTATAATAATATTTTTATAAATATTAATTAATTTTATACAATATAACTAAATAATTTTAAGAAAGAATAAATATAATTATAATTTTTTAAATTAAAAAATTATAAAATAAATTTGTATGATATAATTATTTAAATAATTAATTATTTTATAAATAAATTTATATAAAAATAATTTTAAATTAATTATTAATCAAATTATTTTTTTAATAGTTTTGTTATTATACAGCGAATCAAAATTTATAAATTTCTGGCGGTTATGTTAAAAATTGGAACTGCAATTATACGAAATAAATATGATTGTGTCGTCTGGTCAAATCAAAAACCGATCAATTTAAACACCTTCTCTCTCTCTCTCTCTCTCTGCAACTTGCAATTGCCACGTGTCAGTATCTTTGAAAGCATTGGCAAATCAGTTTTGATTCTTGAATTTTTTTTTGAAACATTATTAAACAATAGAATATTTTATTTTTCAAAATAAAAGTAATATTAAATTAAATTATGAAGAGAATAAGTGCCTTTTTGTTACATTTTTTTTGAGAGGCATGTGGGTAAAAGGGGGTGCAACAAGAACACAAACACAAAGAATGGGAATCTTTTCAAAGGAGGATAGGGAGTCCCCCACTTTCTCTCTTTCTCTTTTGGTGAAGAATAGGAATCCTTAAACTTGGAGACATTCGTTGACCCCGTTGAAGATATCACATACGTATTCATATCAATGATAATGCAAGTGGAGGCCCTTTGTACTTGTGCTTTCATCGATGGATATTATTTTTAGGGGTAATTCCAACACTTTCTCTTTTCAAATCCATTTTAGGAAGTTATTGGGTTGATTTGCTTTGATGCTTTTTGGCTTTATTTTCATATAAAATCTCACAACATGCTATATATTGAAGGTATAAATGAGTTGGGTTGGGGTAAAAAAGGAATAATTGGACAGTTAAATTGTTGATAATTAAAGGGTACCTAAAAAAGAGGGTGAATTTGGGTTAGTACGTAAGTGACAAAATTTTAATTGAAAAAGGCACATCACATGTTGTCAACTTTTATATTCGCATAAAGTGTAAAAAGAAAACCCCCACAACCTTTTTTTTTTTCACTGTATACAGAAAGAACTCCGATGAGAAAATAGACAGAAGAAATGGAAACCCACTCTAATCAATAGTAATCTGAATGACGTTGACAATTCATGATTGAATGGACCAAAACCCAGTTGGATTTTTGTGGCGCCCCTTCCTTCTTTGCACTATATTTATTGGTCCCACTTCATTTGGTTGGGTAACGGATTTGGTGCTAGGGTTAGGGTTTCAGTTTTCTCTTAGATTTTTGTTTTTATTTTTCTGATTTGGCATTCTAATAAATAAATTAATATTAAGATGTGTGGGAATACAAGAGACACGCCAACCCATTGGTAGGGAAGTTTACAATGCTAGTGGACGTAGGGGAAGGGAAGGGAAGGGAAGGGAAGGGAAATATCTACATCTACATTACATATGTCTGCAGCAGCTTTGTCTGAGTGGGTCGAGACTTGTAATCACTTTTTGAAAAGGATTTCCTCCCACGGCACCATGAATTGAAATGAAACCCGAATGCGCTTTACCTGTTGTGTTAAGAGATCTCTTTTAAGGAGACCAAAAGCACCCCAACTACTATTTAGGAACACTAATCCAACTGTCATGCTCATATTCCTCATGTGATCCAAAAGGATAAAATATTCTTGTATTCCCCTACACACCATTATATTCTATGGTGCTTCACCAATCACCCTTCATTTTCATTGTATGCATAGCCTTATTGCATGTCATATATAAATAATATATTCCCATACCACTGGCCTTCCGCAGTTTAAGGGGCAAGGCTAATCTTCCTCATCTGATACATACCATATCAATTAGAAACCAAAAGTAGATAATAAACAGGTCCACCACTACCACCACTTATCCCTGTGTAAATTTCCCCAAGCCTTACCTCTCATTGGTATCATTATCAGTAAGCACACGAATTCATAAAATGTTTATGCCATGTTGAATGATTTGAAAATTTCTATCACAATGAAATATAAAACCTCTTCAAGTCTGTTTGCTTCAATCTAACTTGTTATACGAAGGTTTCACACGTGGGATAATAATAAACTATGTTTTGTTGATACTTGTTGACAACACATGCCACCGAAAAAGAAATTTCTACAAATGCTTGACAAGGGTGTCGAGTCAATAGCGATGAAAGTATATCTCACGTGCCTACTCATCCGTTAAAATGAATACTTAGAATATTCATAATTATGTATCACAATAAAGTTGAATTTGAAGTAATAAAATATTCTCCACTAAAGAGGTTTTACCTCACACGTCTCTAAGGTACCGAGGCATTTTCAATATGAAGTATCAAGTATTCTACACAAGATAGAAGCGTTTTGAAAATATTTCACCTCAGATGTGTCACCAAGGTGTGTAAGTCACTCTCAATATTAAGGAAGTGTTAAATATTCTACATGAGTAGGAATTGTATTGAAGATGTTTCACCTCATATGTGTAACCAAGATATGTAAGGTGCTCTCAATATCGAAGCACTCTCGCTAAGTGTTGGGGATATTCCCGAGGAGTAAAGCGTTGAGTCAAGGCATCAAAATGAAGATTGACATAAGTGCTATTCTCTCGACATGATAACAAGTTTGTTGTCCCGGACTCTGCATATTATACCGAGAATCCAATGTTATCGAGAATGACGATTGAAGAACATGGATGACAAGGTATAAGATATTCAAAAAAATTTGAAGTATTCATATCTATATCCGAATGAAATACTTAAAATTCATATCTAATTCTGAATCAATTAAAAATTATATATTTAATATATGTATTCATATTCAATCAAAAAATTAAATATATGTAGCCATCCAAAATAGTCGAAGATTAATTAAATATATTTTAAATATTAATTTTTTAAGTTAGAGTGTGAATATAAAATTGAGTTTTAATATTTTTGTTAGGACAAACTGTGGCCTATAGGATATGAATTTTATTTATAGTTGGTTTTAAATAAAACACTCTCCACTGAAAAAAATATTGTATTCATTTGTAATTGTATCAAAATCTATATAATAAAAAAATATTTTAGTTTCTAAATTATTCAAATTACAAATGACATATATCATTATTCATGATTAAAATTCATATTTAAAAATGGATTAAATAATAACATAATATTCAATTTAAAAGTATCAATTTTTAGTAAATTTATTATTTATCGATAAATAATTAAAACAAGAAAATAGATTAAAAAATAACATAATACAAAAAATTAGGATTATATATATTTTTTGATTTTTATAGTATAAATGGAGATTAAATTTAGGTGAATTTATTATAATTTATTAATAATATTATTTATTTTTGAATTGATATAATAATCAAAATCACATCTGGTCAAAATCAATTTCGAATATTCATTTTTATATTCATAACTTATTTAATATTAGTTAAATTTTGAATATCGATTTTTTTTTCAGATATCTCCAATCAAATTGCCATCTTTATAGAAGAATCATAAATGACATAATTATAATTAATAATTACTCGTTAATGAATGACATAATTATAATTAATAATTACTCATTAATGAGAAACGAATAAGGACCCATTAAATATGAAATAATAATCTAATAAATACACAATAATAATACATTAATTGGAGTAACAATACATCGGCTAAAGTAACAGTTGATGGACACTAATAAAAGGTGGAATCAACCTTAAAGCATGGGTAAGCATGCATTGTTTTTCTAAATAATTCTCTCACTCTAAAAAAAATACTTTTGTGACTCAAGCATTCAACGATCTTCATCGAAAATCTTGACACCTTTTGACTTCATTTCTTTGTAAGAAAAGACGAGGATGGAATCACCAATCCAAGAATCGAGAACTAAGGATCACGGAGAACTTAACCTATTGATCAGTTAGCAAAAATCCAGCATCAACAGTTGGCGCCGTTTATGGAGAACCAACAAAAAGCAATCGAAGGTTATAATGACTACATCTAGGAGAGAAGAAATGGAGAGAATTCAAGATGAAGTTGTAGTAGAATTCCAAGATTCGAGTAACCATATTCTAGTGGAAGGAAGTGGTGAAGGAAGGAGAAAATCACAAGAATTATCAATGGAAGCAGAATAAGTTTAGATAATGATGGAGATGATGAGAAAAGTTTGGTAAGGCATGGCCAAATAATTTAAAGAAAAATATGTTGCTACAGAGTCTGAAAATGACATGGATAGTGGTAGTTTGAGAATGAGGCAAGAGAAATGAGCAAATGATGATCAATGGATCGAATAAGATCACCATTCAAAGATGGATACTTCCATCATAAATGAAAAAAGATGATTGATAATGAAGAAAGAAGGACACAGGGCTTTTACTATCACAATGCTTTAAGTTCTGTACGAATCCATAAAGAAAGTGAAAGAATGATATAAAAGGAGAGTAATAGAAGTGAGCAATTATTGACATAAAATCAAAGGAGTATAAGAGGAGAACTTGGATGACAATTATTGAAAAGTTTGGTAAGGCATGGCCAAATAATTTAAGGAAAAATATGTTGCTACAGAGTCTGAAAATGACATGGATAGTGGTCGTTTGAGAATGAGGCAAGAGAAATGAGCAAATGATGATCAATGGATCGAATAAGATCACCATCCAAAGATAGATACTTCCACAATAAATGGAAAAGGATGATTGATAACAAAAAAAGAAGTAAACAAGGCTTTTACTATCACAATAATTTAAGTTCTGTACGAATCCATAAAGAAAGTGAAAGAAGGATATAAAAGGGGAGTAATAGAAGTAAACAATTGTTGACATAAAATCAAAGGAGTACGAGAGGAGAACTTGGATAACAAGAGGATAAGATAGAGGGAACTGCTTGAAAGAAATTGAAGGAAGATGTGCAAGAGTTGAAGAAGGAACAAGAAATCGAGCAGAAAAGGGAGTACAAATTCAAGACGAGGCACATCGTTATGTCGGAGGATCATGAACCTACGATTGCCAAGGACTTATATAAGTCCTTTCCACCAGTTGTGCCAGGAATTCTCTAAAGAGTTAAGAGGGCGAGCGTACTGACTAAAGATTTGAATAGCTTAAAGTATAAGGTGAATGAGAGCTTGAAAGATTACATAAAGAGAAATCATTCAGAAGTTCTGGGGCTGGGAGCATACAACTATCCAATTACTTTGATAAGAAAGGAGTAAAGATACATGCCTTTTGGTACAACATACAAAAAAAATATGTGACTTTGTATGAGTAACATACCATGAAGCAAAGGAAGCAATTATACCAAGGAAGAAACAACCGAGAAGCGGAGGGAAAAGGAGGAGGAAGGTGGCCGAGAATCTTTAAGGCTCAAAGAACCAAGAAGGCACAGAAATCAACAAGTACTGAGAACACATAAACCTCGTCAAATAGTGAGTTTCGAGGTTACAGTGGAGGGAACAGTCGTGTCAACACAATTATCAAAGGTTGAGAAAGCTACAACAAGGAAGAAGAGAGATAAGGGAGAGGTTACCACTTTCATCCGAGAACCAAGGACGAAGGGTGGAGAAAATTGAGGAAGAAAGGCAATTCACAGCATTGAATACGTCATTTAATAAGATTTATTAAAGCATCAAAGATAAAAGGATGTTGATAATGCCAAGGCAACTTAATCCACTAGCGGAGTACTGGAAATAAGAACAAATATTAGGTTTTTCATTAAATTCAAAGGCATGATATCAACGATTGTGTGGAATTGAGGGAGCAAGTCCAAATGTTGGTTAAAAATAATTATTTGGGAGAATATATCTAGGATCAAGAAAAGAAGGTATTGAAGAAGCCAAGAATTTGAAAGGATAGAGGGCAATGATAATCGTAAGAGGACCGACTCTAACAGGGGATTCAAATTGAGCACGAAAAAAATTATTCCTAATATATAATAACGGTAGCCACCATGTGCAATTCAGATTTTAGCATGCAAACAAATAAAGATTGAGGATAAGTAGTGTCTTAATTATGTCTATTGAAAAAGATGCAAAGGGCGTTAATTGTTTGCATGAGGACACCTTGATGGTAACTATGAACATTGAATCGACGCCAATTAATCGGGTGTTCATGGACCCATGAAGCTTGTCAATATTCTATTTAAAGATGCTTTCCATGATCTAGGAATAAAAGAGTTAAGGTTGGAAAAAGTACAAAGTTTGTTATATGGCTTAGGTGATAAATGTGTAATACCTTTGGAAAAAAATTTCAACTTCCGATAACTGAGAGAAAAACCGTGTTCAAAGACTATAATAATGAATTTCTTGGTGGTCAATCAACTGGTGCCTTACACTACATTACTAGAGACCATTCATAAAAGTTCCAAAAGTCGTGATGTCCATGTGTTATTTGAAATTGAAGTTTTCGACCAATGATGGGGTGAGACTATGTGTGGAAATCAAAAGGATGAAAGAAGCTACTACGGAACTGCGGCCAAGAAAATATTTTGTATTTCAATACAGGAGAACCAAAAAGTAGAAGAAAGCCAAGAGGTGGAGAAAAAAATGATGGAAAATGAAACAAGTTGTACGTTGAAACCAACAGAAGAAATGAGAGTCACTGCTGTTGGAAAGTGAGAATCCTTTTTAAGGTCGTGAATATAGGGTCCAAATTGGGTGAATCTCACCGAGAGTCACTGAGTAATCCTTGGAGGAGTACTCAGATGACTTTGCTTGGTCGAATAATGATATGCCCTGAATAGATTCAAAAGTCACCTACTATCGTCTAATCGTTGATCCTTGTTTTAAATCAGTGAAACGGAAGAAAAGAACATTTAATTTGAAAAGGCATGAGGCAATTAAGAAAAAGATCCATAAGTTGCTAAAAGCAGGGTTCTTCAGGGAAGCACATTACCTGAATGGATTACTAATAAGATGATTGTAAAAAAAATACTGATAGAAAATGAAGGATGTGCATAGATTTTACCGATTTAAACAAGTCATACCCAAAAGATAGTTTTTCTTTGCAAGGATTGATCAACTTGTGGATGCTATGGCAGGTCAAGAACTCTTTTATTTTATGGATGCATTCTCGGGCTACAACTAAATCAAAATACATGAAGTCAATTAGGAGAATACTGCCTTTATAACGGACCAAGGCTTGTATTGATGCAAAATAATGCCTTTTGGATTGAAAAATGGCGGAGCGACATACAAAAATTGGTAAACCGAGTTTTCAAGCCCTTGATTGGAAAAACAATGATAAGTACATGTGGATGATATGATTACCAAGTTAGCGCGCTTAGAAGACCATATGGAATATTTAAGGCAGATATTTAATTTGTTCAGAAGAAGGATGGCAATGGGCCAGGGTTGGCCATCCCGTTCCTTTTGAAAGTAGTATTTCCCTCCTTGTTTTTTTTAAATAAAATTTGTCCACTCCTCGTCCCTATTTTAAAATGAGAATTTTTATTTTCGATTTATTTTCGTATATTAATATTAAATAATAAAAAATTTATATAAAATATTACTAAAATAAAATAAAATAAAAATAATAAATTATAATTTATATATAAACATTAACAAATTAACATATTAATATAAATTATAATCTCAATTTTTAAAAAAATAAAAAAAAAACTTAATTAAATAAAAGCTTTAGAATTTTATTAAATTTTGTGTTAATTTTTATAGAAAAATATTAAATTTTTATTACTTTTATGAAAAAATATTTAGACCAATAAATAAGAAAATAAAATCTTAAAAGTTATTTTTTTTACCTTTGTTAATCTTCTATTAATATAGTAAAATTTAATTCAATACTTATAATTGGTTATTTAATTTACTATCAACTAATTATTATATATTTTATTTTTATAAATTTTTAGTTTATAAAAAAATAAATCTAATTATATATACATGTGAATTAGTGTAAATAAATCTAATTCAGAAACCCAAAACCCACGCGCAAGCCACCATTTTAAAACCCAGAATAAATGCAAATATACCAACTTGAAAATGAAGATGGAAGTTCTCCAAAGATCCTTGCAAGCTGTTTGTTCTCTATTCAAGAAGAAACTCTTCTGCTTGCCCAGATGAAGAAGCATAAAGAGAAAGGAAAAGATGGTGTGAAGGTTTTAAATAGATAAGAGAAGATAAAATGAATTTTGGCTCCCTGCAATATGTATAAAAAAAGAATACTTGGCATTGAACAAGTAGGAAAGCATCATTTGCATTTAAAAGCCATCATTGTAGCTGCCGCTTTTTCAAAGTTTACAAAGCAAATTAATGATAGTTAATTAATGATGGTTGACAAACCATTCATACAAGCCACGAGAGACCAGAGGACTCTTATTGAGGATATTTCTGAGAAGTAAGTGTTGAGCGAAGGCATAGAAATGAAGGCTATCATAAGTTCTGTTCTTCCGAAATGATAACAAGTCCGTTACCTCAGACTCTACATATTGTACCGAGAACCCAATATTGTCGGGAATGACAATAGAAGATCATAGAAGAACTATAAACGCCTTAGTTATGGTTAATAATTACCCATCAATGAGAAATGAATAACGACCCATTAAATATGATATAATCATCCGATAAATACACATCAGCTAAAGTAACTGCTGATGGACACCTATATAAAAGGTAGAATCAACTTCAAAACATAGGTAAGCATATAATATTTTTCTAAATAATTTTCTCACTCTAAAAAATATTTTTATGACTTAAGTATCAGAGGCTATTGGCTGAAAATTTTGGCACCTTTTGACTTTTTTCTTCTTCGCAGGAAAAGTCGAGGATGGAATCATCAAGCTGCCTCACCTCAGGTGTGTTACAAGATTTACAAGGCCTTAGATGCGTGACATGTGTCACCGTGTCACCAATATATGTGAGATACTCTTAGTACCCAAGCACTTTGGTGAGGATGCATCATCAGTATCAAAGAAATGTCGGGGATCAAATATGTCACCAAACTATGCAAAGTGCTTTTTGGTATCAAAGGCCTCTCGTTGAGAATGTGTCCTCGATGTTAAAAAAAACCCAAGTATTCTTTATGAGGCAGGAAAGTATTAAATAGTTTACATCTCAGATACATGAGTATCCTCTAAGAGGTGGGAATGTATTTAAAGAGGCTTCACTCAAACATGTCACTGATATATGTAAGGTGTTCTTGGTATCGAAACAGTTTTTAAAAGGAGGCACTATCGGTATTAGAGAAGTGCCAAGTAATCTTTATAAGACGAAAATGGATATAAGAGGTTTTACTTTGGATATGTTACCGAGGTATATAAAGTGCTCCTAGTATCAAAATGCCCTCGATAAGAAAGTGACTCGATATTAAAGAAGCACCAACTATTATCCATAAAGTAGAAGCATATCTAAAAATTTCCATACCAAACTTGTCAGCAAAGATATTTCACAAGATCTAAGCGTCCTTGGTGGTGAAGTGTGTCCTTGATACCAAAGAAGCGCCAAGTATTCTGCATCAGGCAGAAACGAGGATGGCAATAGATTAGATTTGGAATAAATATCTCTAAACTCGCATTTATATCCATTACAAAAATTTAATGCCAAATTTTTCTTATATCCGTAACATATTTAATATTTTATTAATAAATCTGTTTTAACGAATTTTTAATTTTATCAAACCTAGGCTTATATTTGTATTTGTTGATGAAATTTTTTGTTATTTTAAGTACGTTTGTATTATTGTTAAATATCAAATTTAAACCTCTAATTTATTTAATTAAAATTATAAATTTTCAGTATAAATTCAAAATAAAACACGTCACTCTATTAAGGCTACTGATAGAAGGTTGCTTGGAAGTCAGAATGAGTCAACACACAAGAGAATTAATGAAGATGATGTGAAGATAGCTGCTGTGTTAGCTGATGCAGAACAGTTGCAGAAGTGTCCAGATTCAGGAAAGGTGGCAAGCTGACCTGGCACTAATTTGAAGTGAGTTAAGTTGTATTTCAGTTGTGAATTGTTAGTTATTGTTAACAGTTGTAATTAGTTAAAATACAACTATTATTTCTAAAATTTTAGGGATTAGTTAGAAGTTAGTTAGAAGCATATACAAGAGCAAGTGTATCTTTGTTTTTCAAGATATATACGGAAAATAACAGGCCTTGTTTCCTCTCGTTTTTCCTCTAAAAATTTCTTAACATTCAAACACCATTTTCTGATTTTGATTTGGTATTAGAGCCAGCGAAGAAATGGCAACCACAAGTGTAGTGAGTTCAAATACAATGCAGAGCGCTATTTCCGTCTCTTTCGTAGTTCTAATCAAGTTGGATAGAACAAACTACTTAATATGGAAATCACATATTCTTCCTTTGATTCGAGGCAATGGATTGGAAGATTTTTTTAACTGGAACTAAAGCTGCTCCTGAAAAATTTATTGCTGGAAATTCTAGTGATTTGCAGGTTCAAAATCCAAAATATATAGCATGGAGAAGACATGATCAATTGTAATTGGGATGGTTGCTCTCTTCGATGAACGAGATGATCTTGAATCTTGTGATTGGAAGCCAAACGACAAGTGAAGTTTGGAGTGCATTAGAGAAACAATTCGGCTCACAATCTAAAGCTAAAGCTCTGCAATTACGATTGCAACTTCAATCCTTGAAGAAAGATTCAATGACAATTATCGAGTACTTCTTGAAGATGAAAAATGCTGCAGACAATCTTGTTGCTGCTGGAATTTCTGTATCAGACGATGATTTCATACTTTATGTTTTGGCTGGTCTTGGATTTGAATATAATTCTGTGACAGTGCATATAACAGGAAGAGGTGAAGGTATGAGTATTCATGAAATGTATTCGATTTTGTTAACTCATGAAAGTAGATTAGAACAACAAAATTCAGTAATTACTAATGAGATCTAGGCAAATTATGCACAATCTAAGCAATTTCAGAAGAAGAATGAAAATAAAAGTAGCTATGGATATAATCAATTCAATCATGGTTTTCAAAACAATCCACTGATGAATCAAGGAAGAGGAAATCCTGGACAATGAGAATTTCAGAGTGGAAGAAATTATCAAGGAGGGAGATTTGGCAGAGGTCGAGGAATAGACAAGCCGATTTGTCAAATTTATCTTAAAATTGGTCATGTTGATGCAGCATGTTTCCATCGTTATAACAGAGATTATGTACCTTCATCACCACAGAATCAGAACACTCAACAACAACTTCAACAAGTGTTCCAAAAACAGCAAATTAATCAAGGTTCTAAAGCAACATATATGATGAATGTGGATGGATTAGCTGATGATAGTTGGTATATTGTCAGCGGTGCAACTCATCATCTCACTAACGACCTGCAAAATCTCTCTGTTCATGATGAATTTAGAGGTACAGATAGATTAATAATTGGAAATGGTGCAGGTTTAAAAATTACACATGTTGGTTCAATGAATTTGACTATTGATACTTCTTCAAATTCATTTGATAAATACACAATCTGCTTCAAAGATGTTCTCTGTGTCCCTAACACTACAAAGAATTTAATAAGAGTTTCCAAGTTGTTAAATGACAATAGCCTAACAATTGAATTCATTGGTGATTCTTGTTTTGTAAAAGACAAAGAGAAAAGGAGATTGCTTCTGAGAGGGGTGGCTATGAGGGGCCTGTATAGGCTGCTAGTTCCTTCTTCTAAAATTTCTTCACAAGATTCCAAAAAAGGGCAAAATATACCTCAGTCAATGCTTTCTTTACTACATGTTCCTTTATCTTCTGATTGTTCTAATAATAGTAGATTGAAGTCATTTGCCAAGTCAAGTTTGAATACAAGTCAAACTCATTGTAATAAGCTGAAATCCTCATGTTTTACAAGTTTAGTTGTTCTAGGCTCTAATTCATTGTCTGTTATACATCAGAAACTTGGTCATCCTTGCCTTCAAACACTAAAACATGTGCTAAAACTTTGTAAGCATCCTATGAGTGTGAATAAAGAACTGCAAGTTCCTTTCTGCGATGCTTGCTTTCTCAAACTTCTATGCCTCTGTCATTCTGGTGGGATGTTTTTCATTCTGCTACCTTTCTTATCAATAGGTTGTCAAGTGCTATTCTAAGTCATAAATCTCCTTTTAAATAATTGTTTAAGGCACTTACTGATTATTCCTTTTTAAATGTTTTTGGTTGTTCCTGTTTTTCTTTTCTTCGCAGTTATAATAAACATAAATTAGACTTTCGTTATGTGAAATGTGATTTTATTGGTTATAGTGTCTATCATAAAGGGTATAAATGCTTTCATATGACATCTCAAAAAACCTATATAGCTAGACATGTGGTTTTCAATGAAACTTCTTTTCCTTTCTCTGAGAATTTATCCTTGAATTCTTCTGCTTCTATTTCTCCTGATGTTTCCTTTCAAAATTTGTCAATTCCACTTGTCAATTCATTTCCAGTATTAAGCAGAAATTATTCCAGCACCTCTAAGTCCACATCTACAGCAACACTCCATGTATCTCAAGCATCATCTTCATCCTCATCCTCTATATCTTCTGTTCAGTCACCAACGAGCTCATAGACTCTACAAGTACCTCTTAATCAACATCCAATGTAAACAAGGTCAAAGAGTGGTAATTTTAAGCATAAGGTTTACACAGTTCAGTGTGCTGATTATGTTCCTACCACTGTTACTGATGCTTTGCAAAGTTCACATTGGAAAGAAGCTATGGAATCTGAGTTTACTGCTCTTCAACATAATAAGACTTGGACTCTGGTTCCTTTCTCTCATAATATGAAGATAGTAGGCTGTAAATGGGTTTTCAAAATCAAGTATAACAAAGATGGTTCTATTTTCAAATACAAAGCAAGACTTGCGACGAAAGGATTTCATCAAACGCCAGGTGTAGATTTTTTTGAAATATTCAATCAAGTTGTTAAAACTTCAACTGTCAAGATCATCTTAAGCATTGCAGTAATGAACGGTTGGTTGATTAGACAATTAGATATAAACAGTGCTTTTTTGAATGGTCAACTAGCAGAACCTGTGTTTATGCATCAACCTGAGGGGTTTGTCAATTCTTCAAAGTCGAGTCATGTTTGCAAGTTATCTAAAGCTTTATATGGCCTTAAACAAGCTCATAGAGCTTGGTTTGATGAGCTCAGGAAGTCATTATTGCAATGGGGATTTCATAATTCAAAAGCTGATACATCATTGTTCTCTATTCATTCTACTTCTTATATGTTATTGGTTTTAGCATATGTTGACGACATATTGGTGACAGGTTCAAGTAAATCTCAGATTGAGAAGTTCATTGCAAAACTTAATAATTGTTTTGTTTTAAAAGATCTTGGACCTCTACATTATTTTCTTGGTATTGAAGTTTCTTATACAGCTGAAGGATTACATCTTTCTCAAACTAAATACATTTGAGATTTGTTAGCTAAAGCTCAAATGTCTGATTGCAAAGCTTCTGCAACACCTATGGTTTCCAGTCACAATCTGACCAAAACTTCTGGTAATCTATTTTTGGATTCTTTTCGTTATCGAAGCATTATTGGTAGTCTTCAATATGTCACTATAACTTGTCCAGATATTTCTTATGCTGTGAACTGTCTAAGCCAATTCCTTTCTGCTCCTACTAAAATTCATTAGCTTGCTTGCAAAAGATTACTTCGATACTTATAGGGGACTTCAAATCTTGGTCTTCAATTTTTTGCTTCTGGTCATCATGAACTTATTGCCTGTGCAGATGCTGATTGGGCTTCTGACTTAGATGATCGCAGATCAGTTGGTGCTTATTGTGTTTTTCTTGGTAATAATCTTATGTCATGGTCATTTAAGAAGCAAACAGTTGTTGCTCGTTTAAGTACTGAAAATGAGTACAGAGTTTTAGCTACTGCATCTTCTGAGTTAGCTTGGATTCATTTTTTGCTCCAAGAACTCTTTTTACTTCCTGTCTCATCACCTATATTATGGAGTGATAATTTGAGTGCCATTTCACTTTCTCAAAATCTTATTTTTCATTCTCGTACCAAGCATATTGAGCTTGATGTACATTTTATTCAGGATCGTATTTTGGCTAAACAGCTTGATGGTCGATATGTTCCGACATCTGAGCAATTAACATACTTGTTAACTAAGCCCTTATCTCTTCCTTTGTTTCAATATTTTCGATCCAAGCTAAATGTCTTCCTACGACCATTTAGCTTGAGGGGGGATATTAAGGCTACTGATAGAAGGTTGCTTGGAAGTCAGAATGAGTCAACAACACACGAGAATTAACGAAGATGATGTGAAAATAGGTGTTGTGTTAGCTGATGCAGAACAGTTGCAGAAGTGTCCAGATTCAGGAAAAGTGGCAAGCTGACTAGCACTGATCTGGAGTGAGTTGAGTTGTATTTCAATTGTGGATTATTAGTTATTGTTAACGGTTGTAATTAGTTAAAATACAGCTATTATTTCTGAAATTTTAGGGTTTAATTAGAAGTTAGTTAGAAGCATATATAAGAGCAAGTGTATTTTTGTTTTTCAATATATATACGAAAAATAACAAGCCTTGTTTCTTCTCGTTTTTCCTTTCAAAAATTCTTAGCATCCAAAGACCATTTTCTGATTTTGATTCACTAACATTAAATACCAAATATATTAACATAGAATAAAATTAATCACAATAATTTTATAAAAAAAAGTACAAACTCGAGCCTATATCTATAGTTTTTGATAAGATTTCGTCCCTTTAAGTACATTTATACTATTGTTAAATATCAAATTTAAACCCCTAACTTATTTAATTAAAATTATAAATTTTTAGTATCGATTTAAAATAAAATACATCACTCATATTAAATATCAAGTATATTAACATAAAATAAAATTAATCACAATAATTTTATAAAAAAGTACATTATTATTTTACAAGTTTAAACATAAAATATTATAAATTTAAAATAATATTTTATAAACTTATAAATTTAAAATAGTAGTCATCAAGTTCACTTCTTCACCTTGCTCAACAGTAGATCCAACATGATTCCTATAATAGTGAATATTATATATAAGTTAATGATGAACATATCTTTATGAGTAAAAAAAATAATCAATTTACCTCGTTATTAACATCCACGTCTTCTAAGGACATGCAACTTTGAATTTTTTTGTTAAAGAACTTGAAGCTAATCATTTAAAAAAAAATTAATGATAACTAACAATCTTAATTTGTCGAAAATTTAGGGATGTTAGGATGTATAATTGTTTAACATCAAAACAACATCATCTAAGTGTGTATATGTAAACACGTACACACACATTTACTGAATATCCGTAGGTATTCATAACAGATACTTGTAGTTCTAATCATTTTCGTATTGCAAGTATGTCCATTTGCTATCATTCTCAACTTCCATAATCTTCATTAGAGTCTTCGTCAAGTTCACTACACTTTTAACTAAGATTAAAAGGCTTATCATTAGGGGGAGCACTGAGTGAGAGCACACATCTTTGCAGCTTATACTGTTACTGACGTTTTCACTTAGCTTAAGATGTTCTTTTATATTTTAAATTTGACTATAATACTTAGATGGATTGTTACATCCCTTTTTTGTTTATAACTTTTATACTAATCATTTCAAGTTTTATGTGTCATATTTAAAGTATATTTTTACATTATTTATTTCAAATTTTAATTAGAGCTTTCAATTTTTTTTTTTAAATTGTTTCTAGTTTATGTTAGAAAAATTTAACAACATATAAATGTGTTGTAGCCAAAACCTTCTATTTTTAGTGTATTTTAGACTACTTTGATTGCACTCTCTTTTAAAGTTATTGGACCCATTGTATTCAGTTAGTTTGTAACAAGTGTGTTTCCTATGTGCAACACAAACTGTATTTGTTATCAAAATTTAGATATTTAGAAAATATTAGTGTAATATTAAAATTTTGGTATCAGCACTTAGATATTTAGAAAATATTAGTATAGTACTAAAATTTTGGTATCATCACAACTTGATAGCTCTTAAAAATGTATTGAATTGATTTACTATTCCAAAATCTAGACCCAAATTGAAGCTTGATGACCTTTTAGAAAAAGTTTTACTTTTAAAAATATTGTAAAAATTTTAATCTTAAATTGTGTGGTGTGCGCGCGCATTATAAATTAATTAGATAATTAAATAACATAATAAATTAACAAAAATAATACACTGAGCTAAGCAGCCATTGATTAAATTTTCTATTAGTACCATTTCTTTATAATTTGACCACTTGCAGTTCCAGCACAGCACGTTCTTTAATACCCATTTGAAACATCAAAACTTCACATCGTCATCGGTTTAAAACAAAGATAATCCAATCCAAGGAAATTTATGCAATGTCAGCTTGATCGTCTTGCACCAGATAGAACCTAAACTCTTTTTTTTTTTTTTTATTTGGTTTTCTAATTTTTCAGCTTCAGATATACAATTTATTTTACAATTAAAATTTTCAATTGTATTTTAAATATTTTTTTATGCCTTTCCAATTAAATATTTCACTTTTAAAATATTTTTATTAATTATTTTAAATTATCTGTTCCATTTTTTCAAACCATGCATCGGGCGTTACACCAATTCCCTTTATCTTGAAACTACTCCAATGTATGAAGTCAAGAATGTTGGGCTTATCTCGTCGCCTCCGCTCAATTCATTTTCACGTTTCAAAGACTAGTTGCATAGTCTTAACATTACTTAACCGCAGACAAATTTTTAAAAAAAATATATTTTCCGGTTTAGAGCTTCATCCAGGCTCCAAATATTTGAAAACTAGTTCAACCGTTTAAATTAAAGCACTTCCACTTCACTAATCTTAAAACTTAATAAACGGAGGGCATAGTGGTAACACACTCGCAGACAATGTATGTATCAGATCAGATTTTAATCCATTTAAGTTGGGAGATCGACAACCAAACATTTACTCTTTAACTGTAATTACGAGCAAAACACTCAGAGAACTTAGGGAGGGATCAACCTGCCTGCTAGTTGGATCATATACAGCGTTCCGCAATGCACACTAGACATAGATAGATCACAGCTTACTTTACCTGCATACATGAGAAACCAAATTTAATGAGTGTTTGAACTTTTAACTGCTACATAACATGAATGAAAATGTTCAGTGAACAGATGAAGTTTTATCCAATTATGAGTTAAACAGGTCCTGTGCCACTGCTGCTCAGTTTAAAAACTCAGACCTTGGTTTTGGTTTTCACAGCGAAATTGCGGCTGTAACAAAGTAACTCGCAGCACAAGATAAACTGCCAACCACAATTGTGAAGAATTTGCTTCAGAATTTAAAAGAAAAGGCACGACTACAGGCAGGCGCTATCATTGCTTCATGAAGGTTGTTGACAACTGAGATCAACACCATTTTATGCCCAAGGAAACTGGCCAATGAGGCTCCCAAACACAGATAAATACCTTCTCAATCCAATACAATACTAATAAAATTTATTTATCCTCACCTGTTGGTTTCCAGACCCAACTTTTACGCCTCCTTTTTCAAGAGATTGATCCATCATCAGCCTGCCGTACGAGACTAGCGATGTCAGTCCAATACTCGAGTACCGTTCGATAAAATCGCATGAGATCAGTGCGTTTCTTCTGTGACACCACCTCCAATCAAGCATAGTACTAAATCTGATTCTAACACAAATCACATCCCAAATGTTCTGTTATATAGGTCACTGGAACTGGACATCCGAAACTTAGAATCTTCATAACCAGTATAAAATTTATTAAACCCAAGTCTCTCATTTCTGAGGAGTTCTGCCATGCCTAAACTGTTTCCACCCTGAACATCATTCCACCCATCCCAGTGACCATTTGAAATGAGTGAATTTCTAGACTGTTGCATGGATAGCTCGGCAAAGGGGGATAGATTATTCACTTGTGTTTGGTCCATCAGCCTTGAAGAAATGCCATAAGAATCACCAACAGAAGAGAAACTATCACCAATATTGGCATATCTTAGGTTCTGGTGTGGCAAGAGAGATCTTTCCATCATTAATTGCAGCCTTGCTTCATTTTCAAAGGCATTTAACTGTGTGGGGAAATTAGGCCGCATGTCTAAGCTGGGGTTATTAAGCCCACTTTGAAGTCTGCCTTTACCAACAGCCAAAATTGCAGGATCCATAAATTCAATATCCCCAGTGCTTCCAAGATTTCCAGCCGGCTGTGTCTGATGTGTATTTCTCGATACAGAGGATGAGTCAAGCAAATGATTTCCTGCAAGCAATCACAAAAAATTTTGAGCCCCTTCAATAGGAACGCAACCTCCCCACCCCACCCGCAAAACCAAAAAAAAATCTCAGCTTAAGATCCAAACCAACAATATGACAACTAATCAGACATACTGTCAAAAGACACATCCGTTCTCTCATGAGAAGAAAAGCCTGGAGGCGGTGCTCTGCTAGGAACAGAGAATCCAGGTGGGGCAGAAATTTGAGATCTTGATGCTGCCAAAATTAAATTCAACATAAAAAAATTAGGGTCAGTTCAATTAGCCATCAATTATCAAAATTTCTAGTAGCATAAACACAAAAGTTGAATTGCATTTAAAATAAAGAACTTGCAAAAAAAAAAAAAGTTGTCACAAAAAGGGAAAACAAAACCCCCTAAAACTATGCATGCAGAATGACTGCTTGCACATCAACAAAAGATGAAGACAAATCACAATTCTAAAGGGTGACAAGATGTCATTGTAATGAACATGAATAATGTAACTCTGCTGAGTTGAAAGAAACTGGCTTTAGATTACTTCTACCTCCAGTAAGGTAACTTGTATAAACAAGAAGATAAGTGTCGATCATGCATATTGCAGGTAAGAATTATAGAGACTAAGAGAATCTATTCACAACTGAAAGACAAATGGTCATTATCTAATTAATTGTACCTTAATGTATTCAAGAAATTAAAGATAATGTAACCGTGAAAGAAAGGACAACTGACAATTAAAAGGTTGGCATTACAATCAAATAATGAATAATGTCAGGTTTTTGACCCTGTTATTTAAAGAGGTAATAAGAGCTCCACAAAAATATCACCCTCAAGACCAATCTAGTCGTGGCCAAACCCAACAAAAATAATCCAGATGGCCCAATTACAATCTCATCATGACTAGACGCCCAAGTGGTGAAATAACAATAAAATGTCAACTATAGTAATCAAACATCACTACCATACAGTTATATTTATAGTATAATCCAACAACACTACCACATAATTATATTCATAATATCTACAAAGAATAGAAACATGAAATTTACCGCAGGTCTTTGAAGCCTCAAGTGAAAAGACTGCAGAAAAGAAATATTTATACAGCAACCAGTAAAGACAAATAATACACTAGTTTTGTAAAATAAATTGAGAAAGACAATGAAATGCAATACTATCACAGTTGGAACTAAAAGCTAAAAACCAAAACCATCTGAATACTTTTCAAGATACATTTTAGCGAACCCAACCATGAACCAGCTACAAAAAATCTAAAACTAGCACCAAAAGTGAAATGAACAAACAACAAACACCTTTCTTAGCAATTAACAATGCCATTTCAATTTAAAATAAAACTCAACCGCAGCCAAGCCTCCAATGAAGCATTGTATAAAAACATGACACTGACTAATAAGAACCTAGAAACAACAAAAAATTTGGGTTGCAACCTATGATATCACTTCAATTTCCAATGAGTTAGCCTTTTTAAAGCCCCATATGCCACCAACTCTTCCATAACCAAAATTAAAAGAAAATCTTGGAACATTAAACCAAAACCACATATATCCAATAAAGCTTCTATTGCATTATCACATTAGTCCTCGATATTAACTCTTTTTGCTAAGAAACAAAGAACGCACTAAAATCAAAGATATATACAAAGAGACAAGATGTCATGTTTAATGTTACCTTCATATCCCCCAAAAGCAATAAAGCTTATCAGCATTGTCAAAAATTTATTATACTTAATCAGGTTACTAGGGTCCAAAGATTAGCAAGTAATCCAGCCAGTAAGAAAATGAAACATGAATTAAAAATGAAACATAAAAACCAAGAAAAAACTAAATGCATACAAATATCAATAAAAAAAAAGCGTCAAATTAACAGCACTTGGAATGAGAACATAAGAGATTATAGAGGGCACACATCATTGTAAAGTAATGATACCCACCGGAAAGCTTATTAGTGGGGAAAACTGAAGGATTGCTGGTAAAATTGTCTGATTCTTCAAAGCTACTGGTATAGAATCCATTACGTATCCCAAACTTGTCCAATAATGATTCTCTATTTTCAGCAAAATCTTGGCTGAAGGAATGGTTCTTTGGTAACTGACTGATAGCGCTAAAAGATCGCTCAACATCAAATGCATGATGCTTTGATTCCTCCTGCCTTGCAAATGAGAACCTCGACTGATTGTTATTATGTCCTTTCCAGGAACCTGACATTTTAAGTGAACTAGGCTCTTCCTCAGGTTCACCCAACAGCTTGGCCAAATTCTGAGGCAAAGCTAAAGGGTCATCCCATGTATCAAAGTCCATCGACAAAATGTTTGAGATAATGTTGTTCTCTCCAGTATCTATAGCACCATTGATATCAGCATTGCCCTGTAATCTCCCTTTGGGATTCCCTGTACCCTCATTTGAAAGCAAACGAGCATCTTCTAAACTCCTATCAGAACCAGCTGAACTCCAAGCCAACTTCTCAGGATAACCATTTGATATTAAAGAAATGCTAGATGAATGTCGATGGGAGCCATCACTAATTGTATTGCCTACTAGCTGAAGACCAGCATTTACATTAATGCTAGCAAAAGCCTCATTATGTTGCAAAGAATGAGACCTTGAGTGATTTGAAAAATGGAGTGAATTGGCTGAATTTGGAATATAAGTTGAACGGCATACAACTTCTGGATCCTTCAGTCTTTGACTATCAAAAGATAATACATCTTCCTCTTCCTGCAGGCTCGCCTCTGTCAATGATTGAGTTTGTGGATCAGTCCTCCAATCAAACTGTTCCCTTGAAACAAGCACATCATTTGTTGATGTAGAGGGTTTTCCAGTTATTGGTGACACTAAAGCTTCTCCAGATTGGTCAGTATTATATTGTTGTAACCCTTGTTCCCCAGGCAATTTAATCATGCCATGATCAGGAAGTGAAGTACTCGATCTAATTATACCTGAATGGTCATTCATTACATTTCTATCTATGCTCATCGCCAACATACCAGAGCATAAGTTCTGCATCTTAACATCTGTCACAACACTCCCTTCCTTTTCAGAACCAGAAACACAAGAATGCCCAGTATTGTCCAAAGAATTTATGATATTAGATGGCATACTGAGGCCATTATCAGTATACTTGGATAATGGTGGACTAGATGCCTGGCTCGTTAAACTTACAGTAGTAGGCTCTCCATCAGGTGTACCAGGTATTTCTGCAGGAGAAATCCGAGAGCCCAAACCAACATGTTTCAATGGTTTCAATGAATCCAACTTGCCTTTAGAACACATGATTTGACTATCTTCATTTATCACTGGCTTTTTCACAGCATCACCATGCAATGCAGGTGCTGGGATTGAGTTAGCAACAGCAGAGGAAAACACCAAAGCACCACCTACTATGTCAGGTTGTGGCTTGGAAAGACCATTAGAACATGCTGAAGTAGCCAATGCCTGCTGGTTTGAAGTACGCATTCCCCTACCACATGTAACAACATGTTGAGGACTAGCAACTATCACATACCAACAAAAAGAAAAAGTCAATATAAGTAAATGATATACCATGAGGCTGCTGCAGGAAGGGCCATTGATCTACCAGAGCCTCCATTTGGGGTAGAATCTTTAGTAATACTTGCAGTATACTGCCAGATATTAAGTGTAACAAAATCAAAACCATTTCAAGACGCAAGTGGATGCCTAGATGTTAGACAAAAGGTTGCACTGAGCAAACATCCTTGTCTGACCTCAATGTTTCAGAACATAGGAGAACAAGAACGAGAATAAAGTTAACTCGTCAAAGAATCATAAAAATATGGGGCCAAAAAAAGGTATAGATAATACTAAAACGGGTATAAATAAACTATCAACTGCTTATGGGAAAAAAAAAAGAAGAAAAGAAATAAAAGCTTCTTTACAGAAACAGTAATAGAAAATGCTGATAAACTTACATTTGATGCATTTTTAACAGTAGGTTTTGCTGAACAAGCAGAACTACTGTGACAATAATCATCAAATGGTGGTGGCAGCACATTCCCTGAACGCCGTTGTAGATTGTTTGTTGTGCTAGTAATTTGTTGAACTCTACTCCTGTGAAAAAACCATTATGCTCATTGCATTGGTGTCGTTCTGTCAGAATATAACAGATGCATATGGAATGACAAAGGAGAACAGTTATATTTGTCTATCAACAGAGAACAAAAAGCATGTTTTTGGTTGCAAAACAATTATTGTCAAGGAAGTCTGGCATAGTATGTGACACAGTTACTCCACAATATGATAGGGACATAAACAAAGCAACTTTATGGCAGGAAAAGCAAAACTGCAGACAACAAATTTGGTTTACCTTGTGTAGGCAGATATAATCTCATCTTTTGTAAAACTATCCTCTTGGGAGCCGATCTCATGCAAATACAGACAATCAGGATTGGTGCAAGGCTGGACCCAACAGAAATCCAACCCTCATAAGTGACGTAACAAATATTTCTTAAATCATATAGAAGCAGGCAAAAGGAACAAACCACATTTCTCAGCCAAGCATGACAATACTTTGTGGTTCCAAAGCAAGCCCTGAAATAATTAATCTGAAAATTAAAAATCTTATCAAGAAGACCCAACAAATATGGACACCATAAAATAGATGATAGGTTTGACAATGTAAACAACAACATACTTTAAAGATTTACCCTCCAAGACAAACCCATGTACAGACTGAATACATCGAATTGCTTCCTCCTCTTTGGAGTAAGTAATATATCTGCAAGTAAAAGATAATATGAAGCAACAAAGTTACAAGACACGTGGATATAAACTAAGATTACAAATAACTTAACTCTTTGTACAATACTATAAATAATAAACATGGCAAATAAAGTATAAGAAAAATAGTTACAAGCAAATTTAAGAATTAAAAGCATTAGCAAAGTAGACTTAACAGTACTAAAATACTCAAAAGCATTAGCAATAGATGTCAAAAGATCCAACCACACAAATGGTACATTTACATCAAAGATCCATTAGAAGAGGACAACTGATAACTGAAGCATGTTAAGCAAACAAAAGCTTCAACATTTCATACCAAAGTAGACCTAGGCTTATGCAAACACTTTAACTTACACACTACAAGTGTTGTTTGGAAATTGCTGAATGACACCAGCAGCTGTACGAGACATGGAAACTTTCAGAACCTTTCCATACTGACCAAAATATTCTCTACGAGGAAGAAGCTGCAGAACAGTGTCAAAAACATATTCAGGACATGTTCAGTAATAGAGAGAGAAAAGAGAGAAAAGAAGGAAAAAAACCACTCCCCACCACCCCCAAACCAAAACACATGCAAAGAGACAGAGAAAGAAAGAAAGAGTACTTCTTCATCTCCCAAATTAAGAGGTAACCCAACAATGTAGACAAGATTCCGTTGAATCACTCGTACACTGCTGAGTTGTTGCTTCCTCACTTCAGAAGATTTAGTCTTTGCCTTCTGTGACTTCATTTTTCGCTCCATATTGATTTCAGCCACCATTCTATGAAGATTAGAAAACAAAACATTTAAAAATAAGATAATAATATTGTTAGGGAAAAGTGAAAAAGAAAGAATACATGCTATGATCTCTCACATGCCCCAAAAAAAAAACATTGAACAAAATAAATACCTCTCACAATTTGAGGCCATCCCTACAATCTTATCCTTGTCATAAGGGGAACGACATGCTGGACACCTCCCCTCTGTGTCATCCTTTTCAGCCATGTCCATTATGTGATGCCAACACCAGACACATATCTACAATGAAGCAATAAAAGAGACAAATGAAAAGTGTAACAAATTAAAGTTCAGAAGAAATTGTTATGAGAACTTGACGATAAAATGGATAGATATAGGAGATACACAACTTCTAATACGTTTATAATTCCCCTTCACTTAAACAAATCAGCTAGAGAGACATTAGAGGCATTAAAAAAAGGAAAAAAAATATTGATAATTTATCAAATACCATCACAATGAACTGCAACTTCAGCAAGAAGGAGCATCTTATAGCTGGAACACATTACAAGCATTATCCAAGAACAAATTCTGTTTGCAGTTAAACACTGCCCCCAGCCCCCAGAAATAATAAATCTATGCAAGAAAAAGAAGCACAGGTACTACAGTAGAAAATAGCAAAAAACAGTCCATTACCAACAGCGCATGCTTGGTTCCAGGCCTCAAAAATCATACAGCATGCCACAAAACAATAGAAAATACATTTATTGCCCTTACTATGACAAAATAGGCTTCCTCTGAACAAGTTGAATCAATTCCATATGCACTTCAGTAATAGTGAGATACTTTAGACTCATTAAATTGTAATCGTATAGTTATCAGGTTTAGAAACAACTATTGAGAAGCTGAAAGAGGTGGAAACACAAGAATGCCACGTTCAACTTAAGATCTAATATTTCATTTGGAAACTAAAATCTAAAACCGAGACTGCACATGTCTCATTGTCCACAAATACATTTTCACATCATAATCATTTGATAATGGCACAATATCAGTGCCTCCCACCAACATCTGCAACAATCAATTAACAACCTTATTCATGCAAAAAAGGGTCATAAAGAGTACTGTCACAGACCTCGTAGCCACATTTGCAAGGCTTCAATTGCTGATCTGTCAAATCCATCTCTTCCGCACAGAGAGGACAAGTCTTTTCTCCCTCGTCACTCATGGTTGCCTACAAAAAAAATTAAAATACAATTTACTTTTATGGGCAAAACCCCACACAAAGAGAAACAAATATACTAATATTCGCGAATTCTTAAATTTATAGAAAGATAATTGAAATAAATTCCATTTAGCAGATTAACTAATGAAAAAGAAGACATGAAAAGTGAAATAAATACAATTCCACTTACACGGGGAAGAGAGAGAGAGAGAGAGAGAGAGAGAGAGAGAGAGAGTTGACAAAAGCACATTTCGCATTACTGTTAGTTAGAACCAGAAACAATTGATTATTGAAGTAAAACCCAACAATGATAAAACCCTAGAATAAGTTCCAATCCATTCAACACACAACTGCGATTAGAGCTGAAACGTGTACCGATAAATCACAAATCAAACCCTAAAATCCCCATTTCACCCTTATCATACAAGAAAATGATTGCACAAAACTAATATTAACTAAATCATAGATCAAGATTAACAATTAATTGAACAAAACATCGCACCAACCCAAAAATATTAACAAATAATAGAAACTCGCAATCTTATAACCATCCAATCAAAATCAATCACATGCAACACAAAACAAGAAGAAAAACACGAGAAAATTAAGGAGATCTTGAACAAAGATAAAAGATCGAGGGGGCATAATTGCAAATTTAGGGTTAGATAGACTTACAGTTGGGGGATCGACAAGAGGACGCAATTCTCAGAAGATTATGAGAGGGATAGAGAAGAGAGCGAAAGATGAAATGAAACGCACGATAGAGAAAAGAAAACCACAACCGAGAGAGGGGACGATTTAAAGAGAGAATAAGAGGGCAAAGGGCCAGGGGTGGGCTTTGATTGGATGGGATGAATGACTCTACTGCCTGCTGGCTAGCTTTCTCTCATTTCTCTTCTCGTTTCATTAAATATTGTGGACACCTATAATTACCCTTTAATTGTTTATTACGGGATTTGCCATTCCCACTTGGCTTTTTCGATTTTGTCGAGATTTGGAACTGGTTCCTGTGGGTTAATTGGGATAACTTAGGTGGTCTCTCCGATTAGTGCCATCTCATGAATGAGCTCATCCGACGGTTGCGATTGATTTTACGTAGGCCCTGGTTTTAATATTGTTGAATTGTTAAATCATGAGGGCCATTTGGTTTGCATGAAAAATAAAAAACACGAAATTTAAAATAATAATTGTTTAATTATATTTCCATATATTTGAATTACCATGTTTTAAGGGTTAAAATTTGGTAATATAATTTAATTTCTGGAATCAATACCCAAAGTCAAATTTTTGGTCCATTGGTGGAGAAAAATTCTGGTTATATAATATTAATGACAAATATTTTTATATCCATGATATTTTATTATTACGTGTTGAAATATTTATTATAAAATTTATTATTATATATTTAATACATATATAATATAAATATAACATAATAATTAAGATCTAAAAATAAATAATTAAATTTTAATTTCATTTATATATTAATTAAAGTTAATCATCGTTTTGATGATAAAAAAAATCCAACCACTAATTACATAAATAAGTATATAATAATATTAAATTTTAAATATATTTTTTAAAAATACACATGCATCAAATGAATACTAACTCGTTTTTTATTATAAACAAAGATAATTTTATTTTCTTATAATGTTAAATAAAAAAGTTATTAAAATAAAATAATATGCAGCTTCAAGTAACAAATGTAAATCATGGTTCCTTTAATACAACACTAAAGAATTATGTTGCTGTAAAAGTAATTGTCAGATGTAAAAATAATACGCGATTTATCTAATTAACACAAATATAAAATGGATATTTGATAACCAAACAAACAAGCATAATTGAAGGAGATAATTTCAAAAGAACATTTGGAAGGATGTTAGATGCATGAAGTTATTTAAGAAAATTAAATAAAAGAATTAGAGTCGAAATTAGTGGATCTATGAGTTTTTATTATTTAGCATTTGATCAAACCGGTACCGTGGGATGCAAATCGCGATGGAGGTGCCTGTATTTTTCATGCGATGGAACGTGGGCCCTCTTTGTTCATTTTCATATGCAGGTGTCCGAGCAAGTGTGAGTTTATTAACCATGCAATTTCGTTAATGAAGGGCAAAGAATCAAGGGATTATTATTATTTTTTTTAAAAAAAAAAAAAAGCAACAAACACTGATACACACATATGTGTGCACATGTACATGAAGTTTCCATATTTAAATTTTAATTTAAAATAACAATATTAATTTTAAATTATTAATTTATATAAATCTAATAATTAAAATCTAAATTTAATCATTAATTTATATAAATCTAATAATTAAAATCTAAATTTAAGATATTATTTAATACTGCAAACTTATTCACAACTACCATTGAATTGAATGGATTAAGGTTGGGTCAATTCAAGTTAAAGAAAGAGTGAAGAGAACCGGTATAATAATAACAATAACAATGAAAATGCTCAATCATAAAATATAAATACAAAAATTTATATCGATGCTAACAAATAAATAAATAACATTTACAGTTACCATAACACTTCATAATCAAAACTTTAAATTTATTGAATTAAAATAAATTTTAACAAACAGAACGAAGAAACGGTAAACTAACCTAATTTTCTGTAAATTTAATCCCTATCCATCTTAACTAATTCAATACATACCATGTTGAATATCTATTACGTATAATTTTGTCTCCACAATGCATTTGCTGGTTGTACGCTAGTTTAAAATATTTATTACAAGCTATCCGGTTATTATTAAAATTTTGTTTAATATTTAAGTACAGTAAAAAAATACATTTATCGTGTAATAAAAATATTAAATATTATCTATTTGCGTTATGTAAAAGTTAGTATTTTTTAATATTCTTATTTTTGAAAAAAAAGTGCAGCAGTTTGATTCTCACCGATTATGAGTTAATTTCTCTTCCAACAAAATTTGAATGGATCCCGTAACGAAAATGAAACATTAACCAACCAACCCACCAACCAACCAACCGCAGCATAGTTATGTGTGAACAAGATGGAGTGTCCACAGCTTTAATGCAAAACAACGTTCCACGTCTGACATTTGAGTTGTCAAACACGCCCTTGATTTTGTGGGTATCAGTGCGTCAAAATATTGTTGGCAAGTATTTGTGGTGACCATGGAATGTGCTTGGCGTTTGGTGACACTTGGGTAAGAGATAAGGCCACTTTATCCGTAGTTAATTTGCACAAGTTGTCCCTTGAGACATAAAGAAATCGTTTTTTTATTCCATTTAATAAAAATAAAAATAAAACCTTTATTTTCACTCTTATTTTAAATGCCACGGGCTTGGTTGACCGTATATATATTTAATAGAGAATTATACCAAAATAGCTGCTATATATATATATATATATATATATATATATATATATTACGGAAAGAGTATTACAAATTTATTGTATTTGTTACATATTTATAATTAAAGACTTAGTCTTCAAAAGATTGTTGTGATCATATTATCTCCTACCTCTGATGATTTAAATAAGTCAACAATGTGTCACTATTTCACTTATCTCAACTTCTTAATATTTTTAAAATTTCAATAATTTTATCTCATCAATATTCACAATTTTTTCAAAAATTATAGTCATGTTGTTTATGTTCAATAATTATAATGCATCGATAAGTAGAATGTATGTTAAAGAGAAAATGACAAGTTTTTACGAAAATTTCATTTTTTAGAATGTCTCACTCTTCTTAATAATTCTAATAAAATTATCAATATATTGTTTTCATTCTCTGCCCATATTATTTTATTTTTGTGTTTTAAATATTATATAATTGGTATTGTCGCTTAATTTTACTCATCTTAATATTTCATTTATTTATTATTTTGGTATTAAATCTTATATGATTAGTTACGTTGTCTAATTTTATATTATATTATATTATATTATTATTATTATTATTATTATTATTATTATTATTATTATTATTATTATTGTATTATATTGGTATTAGAGGCATGTTTATCTTTTAAGCTTTTAAACAAATAATTTATTCAGATTAAAAGATATACAATATTTATTTTTAATCAGATTACATATTATTTATTATTTGGTCAACTTTAAAATCAGTTAGGAAACCTAAATATTATTTTAAAAGGTGGTGGTGGTCCAATAATTGATTTATAACCTACAAAAATATTAATATTAGACAATTAATATTTTATATTAAAAATTACAATGACTAAGAAGTAGGAACATTGACAATAATACTCCATCTTATTCTTTTTCCTCCTTGAGTCATTATCAAGATATAATGAATTACTAAAAACTTAGTATTTTAACAATTGAACAATCTTTACAAAATTGGCATATTGTAAAGATAAATTTCAAAACAATCTATAAAATAAGTATTTTTGATTTCAAAACTAGTTGTATCAAAACTAGGAACAAATTATGTCAATAAAATAATACTATGATACAATTTAATTACAATTTTGTTCTTCAATTAGACATCATAAAGAAGAAGGTTTGAAGTACTTGTATCTAGGATTAGCTCTAGTGGTAGTGAAACATCTATACTAATTAGGTTTAGATGTTCCTTTTGTGTTAATACTAAAAGATGCAAGGTATATAAATTTTTAAAATTTTTAATATCAGTTATTCAATCAAATTTATCAAATAGTCCTGTATATTTTAATTAGTATCATAATTTTTTAGTTAATTTATATGATCGTTATATCATTAAAACCCTTAATCTAAATATGTAAACATAAAACCTAAATTTCCTTGACAAGGTGAAAGGTGCCACCCTTGTATACATAGTATGTTATAAAATCATGTCAACCAATTTTAATTTAAGAGTCCAATACTAATCAAATCCAAGAGAAACTCTTTTCTTACGAGCCAACACAATCAATACCATTATTCCAAAATTACTCAAATGATCCGAACTCGCTATACCAAGTTTGAAGACATAAATGTTCCACCAAATATCACAAGAAGTGATGTATTTGAAATAATAGAATTATTTAATAAAAGTGAGATGATTAAATTTTATACTTTCAAACAAAACTCGAGAATGAGAATAAAAGGTTTTAAATTTTTTTGATATCTAATTTCTTTCTCGAAAAGACCTCTAAATCCACTAAATACACTCATTCATTTTGAATTAAGAAAAGTGGATTTTAAACTTATAATAATTAGGCCTTTTTATCAATCGTTTATCTCTCTAAACACCTCGTTTATCTCTCTAAACACTACAAGTTTTTTTAATTCCCCAATTATATCTCCATTACCTTCATACATAACATATACGCTTCCACAATCCAATCAATAATCCTATGCTTCAAAATGAGTTTGCTTTACCCAAAAACATTCAAAATAGAAAATGGTTCTTTGAAACCTATACGGGGATGCAAAGAAGTCATTTAGAGAATTATCATGCAAGCATATGAAAAAAAATCAAAACTCATAGATATTTCTTTCATTAGCTAAAAATGTATCTTTAAATTCTTACAAATTCTCAAATAAATATTAATACTACAAGATCTTAGATCTAGAAAATAACTTCAAACCAAACCATCAATTCAAATATATTTCATTTAGAAGACTTATAGTTATAATATAAAAATAATATTGTAATTTCATCACCTTCCAAAGACCCAAACAGATTAGATAATGTAGAAGTTCATTTCAATGATATCAAGATAATTTATCAACAAAATAATTATATCAACTAGTTGTTGCACATAATGGCTCATAAGTTGATTTTCCATCAATATAAAGGGGGAAAATCCTCGTATCCTCAATCATCAAATTATTGACATCAAGTATCCAATCAGGACTTATATTTTTACTTTTGTCTTATTGTGTGACCAATTTAGTTGATCATATGTATATTTAATACATAATTATAACAAAATATTTGTTATTTATTTTACCGGAAAAGTTATACAAGTTTATTATTCTTGTTACATATTTATAATTAAAAATTTTTAATAAAATAAATTATTAATTATTTAGTTGTAATATGTACTTTTTAATAATTATTTTTGAATATATTTAAAATTTTAAAATTATTAAAAAATAAATTATTTTAAATAATATAACCTTTAAAAAATTCAAAGAAGTATTCCACTCAAAATTTAAATTGCTTTTTTTTATTAAACGTAATATATTTTTTTAATATTTCATAATCTATTTTTTAATTACAATTTAAATATCCCAAAAATATTAAAAAAATTCTTTTGATGACAGAGAAGTTAGACCAAACAAACACTTTTAATATTTTAATGGTATAAGTAATATCACATTATCCTATTATTATTATTGTTATTATTATTATTATTATTATTATTATTATGACTTTATGTATTCATATGTTTCAATTCCATCAACAAATATGAAATGTAATTTGAGAATGTATTCTATATTGTACTTTTTACATTACCCAAATATAAGCCGGATACGGAATTTATTTTTGTCATCTACAACTTTATTGCTAAAACTTTTTAGTACATGTACAAGGAAAAATGAATAAAAGTAATTTTTGTAAATAAAATTATAAAACTTTTAAAAAATTCTTTGGATTACTATTTTATTTTTTATAAGATATGAAAACGAGGTTTTTTTTAATTTAATTATTCTTTAAAAATAAAAAAATAGGCAAATAGTCATTATTTATAATTTTACATAAATATCTTAAAAATCATACGTAAAAAATTATCCCGGTTTGAACATATCAAACCATCTCACACTCCATTCTCTCTACTATTTACAAACCATCAAATACGAGTGAAAAAAAAAAAGCATATTAGACACGTATTATATAATTCAATCACATAGATCTCATAATATAACATTTAATTGTTTAATACAAGATCTTATTATGAAACACAAAAATCAATCATATACATATATATTTTTTATTTTTTAATTTATTATATGAGTAAATTATACATTTGAGTCATGCATTACAGGATCAGGACATGTAAACCATTTTTTTTTTTTAATTTTTGGAACGAGTTTTATATTACAAAACCGGGGTATGTAACATGATTTACACATTTCAACACATATTTTACAAAATTTAAAATTAAAAACATAAATCTTGCATAAAAATGTGATTACAGCAATAAAAAAAATAATTAATATTATTATCATGACTCCCCAACACCACCAAATTTAAATAAGGGTTAATATAGCAACGTCATGTACATTTTGGAATGGTCATGTAAAATATATTAGTCAAAGCATATTGGTATTATTAATGAAAATACGTCCTGTCTGTTCTGGGCCGTGGGCAACTTCGAGCATTTTGTTGGTGCAATTCGATAAATAGGTAGTGGAGTGCTGTTCCACAGCCAAAGCCTTCGACTGACGTGGCCGATAATGGAGGCTCGCCCTAGACTCACTAAGGAATGTATACTCCATTTTTCGACTGAAAATCAGCAAACTCCGGACCGGGTAAGCTTATAACGGTTTTAGTACTGCTCATTGCACCGTGATGTTCATCTTCGATCTAATATATTTTCCGCTTCGTTTCTGAGATTACAGTTCTGGATTTTAATGTTCGGGATATTTGATAGCGATTGAACTCATAAAGTTTCTTCGCAAGAAAGGAAAAATACATAAAAAATTCCAAAATTAGATAGTTTTGAAGAGCCAACACGCTGCGCTTTATTCTTTGTTTGAACTTTGAGTTGCATCTTTTGCTGAAAAACATCATTACAGCTTAGCTTGCGGTTCCTTTATTTTCTAGCTTGTTTGGGTTTACTTAAGGATTTTTGACCAAAACTTTGGGATTTCTTTTCACCAATTTGGTTCATACACTAGTTAAAATAATGCTCAATCCAATTAATATATAGGTTTGATTTTATACAAATCCAGCTACATTTTTAGAGCAACATTTCTGTCAATTCCTGGTCATGGACTTATTTTCTAGCCGTAATCTCTGTCATTTGAATTGTAAGTGCTTTCACAACTGTTATATATATATATATATATAATTGGTATGGTGAACTAATTCATGTTTTGCTTACTAACCGCTACGCCAATTGACTGGCCAGTGCATGTTATTGATGTAACTATTTAATTCTTCTCACATTATTTCATTTTTCTAATTTCTCTTATTTTGTGTATGCATTGTTTCTTAGTTTTTCAGCATCTGGTTTCATGAAATGTAGCGGGTTTTGTTGTTTTTATTTGTAGTATTTTCATTAATTTTGCTTTCTTTAACAACATGAGATATAAGACTTGACTGTTTCATGTGTTATTTAACCCTTTATTTCAACTGCGACAATACCTCTTCTATTTTAGCAAACTTCGATTCCATATATTTTGTTTTAATTTTTCGCTAACAATTTTGTGAAATTATAATTACTCTAATTTTCTCAACGAAAGCTACAATATTAACAATGGAAAATGAGCTACTTGCACTGAAAGGATAATGATTACAACTGGAGAAAACTGTAATTAAGGGATTCTAAGGGTCACTTAGCTCCTGCCTTGTGCTTACAAGACTATTTATTGAAGTATTAACTGACAATAACAAGACTATTTGCCTCATACAGTTTACTCAATGAATTCCAGGCCAAGTTTAAATTTCCTCAGTATTTTATGTTGTTTAAATTTTATGAGGACTGGCAAGCAGACCGAGTGAAGCTTGGGACATGATGGAACTTTGTACATGAGAAAGAGTGGTTAGTACTTGAATATGTAGCCTGTGTGCTGTTTAAAGCACTATTGAGCTGGCATTTTCAACTAATGTAAAATTCAATGAAAACTTGAAAGCTCAAATACTCTAGGTGTTCAAATGAGATAGATTACAGACAAAGTTCATTTTGAATCTGAACATGTCCTTGATGGTGTTTCAATTGGAGGAAGAGGGCAGAGTAAATCACAATTTGTGGAATTATATCAAGTTTTGCATGTGAGTCCTATTTCATATGAAATGCTCTGACTATGAGTGCTATGTATTTAAATCTGACTATAGATAAATGCTTTGAAATTACTAAATGAACACGGGTACTCGAGAAAACTTTGGAAATTCATTTAACAGTTTGATTAACTTCGTCCAGCTATGAGTTGTTGGCGGTGAATCAGAGTGCTTGAAATTCAGTTATTGGGTAATACAATGTGCATGCATTCTCCTTAAATATTTTCTTTTCATATACCATCTCATCTTCTGTCATCTACATCTTTTTTACTTTGATTTGGTTAGTGTGATTGAGGTTTAATATACTCAATTGTCTGTTCTCTTCTTCTAATATACAGTTAATCGCTCTTGTGATTGATATTGGTTTAACATTTCTGATATTTTACATGTTGTATGCATACATAAGCCTCAAATTTTCTCTTCACAATTTTTATCAGTAATCAATGTGTTCTTATCTCATCTTTGTCCATTGCATATCTTGTGCTTCAACTCTATAAGTGTTCCAATGAGTTAAGTATACTCAACACATTGAATATTTGTCTTTATCTAAAGTTGAATGTATGTGTAGTTTACATTGGTTTAACCTTTTCGGTATTAATTACACATCTTGTGCATGCATAGCGTCAAAATTTGTAAGTTTTAGATTTTTCAGTGGTAATCCATTTGTGCTTATATCAAACTTCTTTTGCTTACATCTCTAACTTCAACACTTTGAATATTTGTCTTTACAAAAAGGTTGAATGCATGTGTAGTTTATGAGGGTTTAACCTTTTTGGCATGAATTACACATGCATAGCCTCAAAATTTGTAAGTTTTGGATTTTTCGGTGGTAATCAATGTATGCTTGTCTCATCTTCTTGAATCTTTTGTTTACATATCTAACTTCCTCAACACATTGATAAATTTGTCTTTATGATAAAGTTGAATGTATGTTTAGCTTACAGTGGTTTAATCTTTTCCGCATGAATTACATGTCTTGCACATGCATAGCCTCAAAAGTTGTAAGTTTTGGATTCAGTGGTAATCAATGGGACTTGTCTTATCTTCTTTTGCTTACATCTCTTGTGCTGACCCATTTTTTTTCCATTCACTCTACATAAAGTATATATCGTAAGACAGCTGGGATAACTCTTCTAAGCATATCATAAACTTCACATGGCTTGTCATCTAGAACCTAAGGTAGAACCTGAGGAACTTATCAGTGCTCTTTACCAATCTTGGAAATGGGTGGCATGGGAAGATGGGATCACAATAAGAGATCCCAAAGAATTACATGGATTCACCGTTAAATGTTATTTATCTGGGCACCTTTACTCAGAGAATTTGTTTCTTTGAAATTTTCTTGGTTCTATAGATTATTTTAGCAACAGTTTAAAAATTTGCTTCTTGTTCTGCCCTATGGTTTTTTTTTTAATTTTTCCTTGTGGTCATACTTTGTGTTCTTATTGCCCTAACAAAAATGGAAGAATCAACTTTTACAAGGGCAATTAATACAATGTTAACACTTTCAGTTTTTATGTTGGCCATGCCTAAAGCCATGTCATAGTTTGCCAATTGCTAACCCTTTCTTTCTTTTTCATTTTTTTTGTGACTTTGAATTAGCCAAAGTATTAGTTCTGCATTTATATTCGTACTTTTTGTGATTTTTTTCCTTTTCATATTGGGCTATTTGAGGTGTGCAGTAATCTTTTGTAGCACATTGTACCATGTTAATTTGAGTTATTTCTATGTACATATTGAGGTCTTGATCTTTCCATTATTGACCCACATTAAAATTTTCGTTTTCAAACTATATTGTATATGTTTTTGCTTTTTCCTCTAATTTCTTTATAAGAATCAGAACTCTGAATTATTTGATAAAACAGTGGAATCCAAAGAGTTTTAACATGTGTTGCAAAGAAAGTAATCTAGGTAAGCCAGGGCATGGATTCTGGGAATATATTCATAGCCTCGGGTTTAGCACCAGGAAAAGCAACTCACGAGGGTGAGTGGCTGACAAATCTCAGTTATTCAAATTTTAGCTCATTTAAGTATGGCAGAATAATTATGTCAATTATTTGGGTTCAAATCTTGACACCCAGGATGGACATCACATTCATGGTGGTTACATTTTTCACTTTGGATTTTCCATTGGAAATGAAGACAGGATTTTCTCATTATTTGTCATTCATGTTTAGTGCTATTTTGATGTTTCCTTCTTGGTTAGAGGATCCCCCAAGCATACCATGAGATAATCGTTTTTACTGATTGAAAATCTCGTGTGGCTTGCTAATATGGAATACAAGCCGTCACCTGAGCACGGAGCATGGGAAGAAGTAGGATGAAAAAAGAGAAATTCCAGATGAATGTCATTCAGCTTCCTTTTTAGGAGTTAACCCATAGTTATGTGTTTGTTATATTACATCTTTGTTGCTAACAGTTTCTCAGAAAGCTTTACCTGTTGTGCTCTTTGATCTTTCAGAAGAGGCTTTGACATTCATATCAAATTACTTTTATTTTGGTCTTTTTCAGTGACCTGGGTATGAAATCAGTTATTATTCTGTTGTGCTTGTTGATTTGATTGTGAATTTTGTTGCACGTCGCTTATGCCTAAACAGCATTTTGCCACTTGATTGATCTAGCTATGGGCTGGGACTGACGAAAGCTTGGGAGACGATGGCAAAGGCTAGGGTCTGACAGGAGCCAGTGGAAGCCAGCGTGTGTTTTTTGAGATTATGTTGTTAATTGTGATGATTATGTGAACTTGCAATCTGAAGAACATACATGACGTCGGATTGTAGCCGAAAACCAGCATCCAGCTACAAAAGGATGGTCTAGTGAACAAAATATAAGCTGGTACTACATATATGACTGATTGCAAGTTTCCCGTTATGGTACCATCGAATGGATAGGGCATTATTTCATTGTATTTGGCAGATCCTTTTGACTGCCTAAATGTGCTGCTTTAAGAAATCATGTATCATAACGTGACCTTTTATTTCTACTGTAAGTTTTGCTCTGTACAATTTTGTTTCAGAAAATCACTTTGACATAAATATGATCTTGCAATGTTATCTAATTCTGGTTTCTTTAGAATGGATTTTCTCGGTTATGTTAATATGCCCTCTGAACAAAGCGTATTTATTTTTTTCGAACATTCAAATAATTATTTTTAATTAAAAAATTAATTTCTAGATACTTGCTGTGAGTGTGACTTAAATGTTTAAAACACCGATGAAAAATCATTATTAAACGGTTTATTTTCGTTGAAAATTATATATCACTTAATAAATATGATGTAGTTACTGGACAGTGAACCAATGTTGTGCGCTGAGAATTTTAATTCGAAAAATTCTCGTGCCAAAATTTAAAGGGGCAACGCAATTTTAAGTAATTTGTTAATGCTTCTTGAGGTCCTTCATTGATTCTCTATTTAAATTCTCGTCTCTCGCAAAACGTACTCTGCTGAGCGTTGGATTTGGAGGCCTGCCGCATGCATTCTGAAAGCCCAGGTTGCTCTCGTCAAACATAAACTCCACTTTCATCCTATTTCGGCCTTATTATTTTGATCGGGTCATCATCACATGAAAAGACCAGTTTACCCTTGTAGACCATTTGTTGAGTGGCAGTAGCTCTCACAATTACATAAGTGATTTTGGTAATTAAATTTAATGAATATGAATAAAAATTTATGTATTCAATCTTGTTAATTTAAGTTAAGAAATAATTAATAATCAAGTTTATTTATTTATTGTTATTGTTATTATTATAATAAAGTTTGACCTTTTCGACTGGGGTCTATTAATGTATACATTTCTAAGTGTACTAATATTAATATAAAATTTAAAATTTTTTATGCTAAATTTAAAAAATTTTAACACTAAAATTGCAATTCTAAATTAAATTAGTATTAATAAATATCTTAAAAATATATTGTTATTAAGGATTATATTTATACTAATTATATAAATTTTTTTATTTTGTAAGTAGATGACATGTTTTATTTTTTAAGATAAAAATTTTCACACTTAAAAAAATAGGAAAGAGTTCAATGCAATGTATGTAATAGTAAAAATATATATACACATAATAAAAAAAATTAAGAAGCAAATTTTTTATATTGGTGTTTAGCATTGTCGAAAATCAAGTTGTTTTTAATTTAAATGTTGAGATTATTATGTAATTATTAAAAATGATGTTATTCAATAAATGATAATTTTCATATTTTGACAATGTGTGTTGCTAAACATCTAAAAATATAAACTGCTATAAATTTTAAAATTATATATGATACTATTTTACTGGATACTCGATGAATATTATATTATTTGGGATTTTTAATATTATTGTTTAAATTGTAATACTATTCAAAATATACTCATTGTCAACTATGAAAAATACGTCGAATATGATTTTCATCCTTGTCATATGTGATACTAATAACATTATTCATAATTCTCTCTCTTAGTGGTAATCTCGTGCCGTTTGACCAATATGTATCATCATATATTCGTCTCATTTATAGGATAATTGGAGTTAATTAGCATAACAGGGGTTAAAGCTTGTAAAAAAAAAAAAATTTATTCTTACCTATGTTACTATCAATTGTGATTTTTTACTTTTCTTACGATAATAATCATTTAATTTAAGAATTTTAAAGAGATTTCTAAATTTTTTAATTTTTTATATATTTAATTTATAAATAGTTATTGATATATATATATATATAATATAATTAATAATGAAGGAGTTTTGTTATATTTAATTAAATTTATATATTAATTTTATTATTATATAAATTAAACAAATTAATTTAATGACGCCTGGTGCGGTGTGGATCTACTTTTGATGGTTGCATTAGAAAATGACCGTGTTACTGTTTCCTCTATAATGATGATAATCAGTAATTAAAATAATGTCTATGGGTCATATAAACCACCCACCATGGCCATTTTCCAACACATGCAGCAATTAATATTCATTCGTCGATAATAGATTAAAAAAAAAGAAAAACACGACAACAACATCCTCCTGCGAAATTATATTATCTTTTTGTTGGCCAAAATTGAATTATTGATTCAACGGCACGAGACCTGCCAAGTGCGTGCCTTTCAGCCATGTAAAAGTGGTGGTCCTCACTTTCATCAAGGAAATTCTTGACCCTTAACCCCCGTCGAAAATCCATTAATCCACGTGGCGCATCCGATTGTTTTATTGGTAGACCTGCGAGGCATCGAAACTGCAGCTTTTGCTTTGGCAGTGAGAAAAGGGGAATGGGAGCTCGCACATGCGGTGCTCTGTATGACCAATGAGATTTGACGGTGACAAAAGGTTCCGTGAGTCTGCAGGTGACTTGCTTATTATTCTAAATGGAATCTTCTCAGGCTGGGCGCGTTCACACCTATTGATGAAGATGTTTTCCGTGCTTTAGAAAGTTTTTAAACTTCTTAGCCTTTCACCAATCGTGACATAAAATTACTACAGTTATTTTGATGTATTAGCAATATATATATATATATATATATATATATTAATTTTGCACCACGAATTGTTTAGATTTATAGAATTATTAATTTATTTATCTTAAAGATTTAATTGTACAAGTTGGATATTACAGTAATAATTAATTACTAATCTATCTATCCTGTACAGAAAAAATTACTCAAAAGGAAGTGCCAATTTTATCTTCTTTTAATTTACAGAGGAGAATCATCCATTAATACTTTTAACAGCTAGCATTGCCAACCCATTTTTGTTGAAATATTTATGGATTTTTTTTATTTTTAATTTTATATAAAATAATTTTATTATATTAATATAAATAATATAATAAATTATTTAATTAATAAAAAATAAAAAATAAAAAATAAAAAATAAATTTTATTTTTAATTAATATAATAAAAAATTTATAAAATTTATTTTTAATTTTTTTATTTATCAATAATTTTTTTTATTAAATGATTTTATGTACCATCTCTCTCATACTTTCTTTATCCTGCATCCATGTTTTGTCCTTTTGCTTTAAATCGGCCACCTACCTCAGAAACCGAACCGTACATCCCAAAATCCAAAACCAATCTCAGCCGTCTGATGACTAAGTAATTGCTAGCCGCAAGATCTGACAATTTTGACGGCCAAGATTAATTTACTAGAATCTTCTCTTCGTCCGTTCCCCTATATCTTCGACCCCATCCGGAAGTGAAGAGCTTGTGCTCTGCTCGTGCAATTCCCGTGCTAGGGGTATTGTCTTTCTCTTTATCGTTTCATTCCAAGGTCAATAATGCTTTCAGATCTGTTTATATTGAACTTTGACAATACGTTGATTTCATTGCTTTCGTAGTTAATAGATATTTTCGATACATCGGCGTTTGGAAACGATGCGCATCATTTTGATGTACAATGAGAAGTGTTATAATTGATTTTTAAAGTATTTTCGTTTTCTTGTTAAATATAGGAATCAGTTGAAAAGATGACGAAGTGTTACCCAACTGTCAGCGTGGAATACCTGAAGGCCGTTGAGAAATGCAAGAGAAAGCTCAGAGGTCTCATTGCTGAGAAGAACTGCGCTCCGCTCATGCTTCGTATCGCGTACGTTCTCTGTTTAGATATAAATATATCTATTCTTGCGTCTTTGAATGTTTATGGTTGATGTGGTTTTCTGGTACAGGTGGCACTCGGCTGGTACGTATGATGTGAAGACCAAGACCGGAGGTCCATTCGGAACCATGAAGCACCCTGCTGAACTGGCACACGCAGCCAACAATGGTCTGGACATTGCCGTGAGGCTTTTGGAGCCGATCAAGGAACAGTTCCCTATCATCAGTTACGGTGACTTTTATCAGGTACTAATAAGTTTTTACACGATTATCTTTTGACTTTTTACGGCTACCGATGTAAGTAGATTTGACTGATTGTTTGTTAATTCTTGTGGATGTATTGCAGCTTGCTGGTGTTGTTGCTGTCGAGATTACTGGCGGGCCCGAAATCCCCTTCCACCCTGGAAGAGAGGTCAGTGCTTCTATAGCAGAGCTATATGATTAATTGCTGTCATTGCGTTGATTTATTTGCATATTTTGCTGGATTGGTTAATTTTAGATAGTTTGAGAGTTAACCATGATTTATATTCTGGTTAAACAAACAGATATCATTGTTTTGTTCTCTAATTTGCTAGGTGTGGTTAAATTTTCTCAAGAAATTTGGTATTATTGTGAGAGTTAATTTCTTTTTGGTGTGCGTAGAAAAATGCCCATGATATATCATTCTTTTTCCAGTGATTACCCTTGGCTTGAAAGTAGATCGTGAGACTTATTGGCGGTGAAGCTGTTAGGTGTACTTTGTAGTGTTTGTCTTTGTGGATTGTACAGTTCTTACGGTCAATATATTTGATTGGGCCATGGCTGGTCCTTGGGTATGAATACTGTGAATTTTAGAATTGTGACATCGTTATGGTGGTGTTGTGTTTGTTTTCTCATTCTTTGTTGATTATCTAATATAACAGTGATTACCCTTGTTTTTATGGGACAGCACGGATGTCAGATTGTATGTAATTTCTCATTCTCTTTTGTCACACATGTATCATGCTAATGTTGATCATAGTCTGTAGCAGACATTTGGTCTTACTTTTAAACTCTAGCAATTAATGGTTTATATTGTAATATGATCATCTTCTCATGGGAAATATTGCTGCTTGCTTTGCTGTGATTGTTTGTTACTGACGTTGGCATCCTCTTATCCTCAGGACAAGCCTAAGCCACCTCCAGAAGGTCGACTTCCTGATGCCACCAAGGGTTAGTATTTTGATGGTACTTTTAATTTTTGTAAATCATTTATTATTAATTATAAACAACGAGAGCAATTACTGTTGCTCTGTTATCGGGGTTTCTTGACATTTAATGTTGCAGGGTCTGATCATTTGAGGGATGTCTTTGGTCACATGGGCCTCAGTGACAAGGACATTGTTGCTCTTTCTGGTGGTCACACCTTGGTTAGCATTAAACTCAAAATCCCTCTTGTTTATTTTATCTTATATTTTATTTTATTTTTTTGTGATGAGCTAATGTGATAATGAAATAGGTTGATTATTTGGTTTCTAAATTAGTATGTAAAGTTTAAGCTTGGCCTCCTTGTTTTTAATGAAATCTGCTTGTTGGTTGGATGGAATGACCTTGTAGGGAAGGTGCCACAAAGAGAGGTCTGGATTTGAGGGAGCATGGACCCCCAACCCTCTCACCTTTGACAACTCCTACTTCCAGTAAGTTTGGTTGTGCTTCCTGCCTGGAATGTTTTTTGATGTATTGTATTGTATTGTATTTTTTTTATCTTATTGCATCAATGAAGTTACTTTTTTCTTTTCCAAGTACTTCTAATGTAAGGTATGGAGTTTTGACATTTAGTATGCATGATTTTTATTAGGATACTCTTGGGTGGTGAGAAGGAAGGCCTTCTGCAATTGCCATCTGACAAGGCCCTTTTGACTGACCCTGTTTTCCGTCCGCTTGTTGAGAAATATGCCGCGGTATGTTCTACTCTTTATTTATTTTTCATCTGTGTTGTTCTGATGGGATGTGTTTTTGCATGGTATCTTGAAGCAAATATTGCTGTAATGCTCATCCTTGTTGCTTCTCTTTTCTTCTTTCCAGGATGAGGATGCCTTCTTTGCTGATTATGCAGAAGCTCATCTCAAGCTCTCAGAGCTAGGGTAATATTTATTAGTTCTTTTGCTTGGGCTACTGTTTTTGAGAATTTTGTTGCTACTTCATATAGTGAACTTATTAAACTCACTCTTTTGCCCCGTTGCAGATTTGCTGATGCCTAAGCAACCACAGTAAATAGGGATGACACCAACAAGAAGTTTGCCTTTTTTTCTTTTATGTTTTTTATTTCTCAGAAGATTTGACTTTCGGATGTTGTTGGTTGAAGATAAGCGGGGTAGCATGCTGTTATGGTACTCTGATGCTTTAGATATAATAATATATGTTTATTGGGACTAGTTGTTTGATGCTCACCATGCTTCGTTTAAGTATATTTCTTCTCTTAACTTGTAATGTTTAATTCATCTATTTGCTGGGTATGTGGTTTCGGTTACGAAAGAGAGAGATGGTGAATACCATGCTAGTGTGGATTGGCTTGAAATTGGGAAAGGGGCTTGTACCCGCAACTGACCTTGGAATCGATTAAATTTCCTTTGTTGGGTCTGCAGGACATGTACCCGTAAATGACTCTGGAATCGATTAAATTTCCTTTGATGGGTCTGTACGCCGATTGGTTTAAACCATTGGTAGCGGCTGCTGCATTGACCATGGAATGTGGAAATTTTTCAAGCTGTACCCACTTCTAAAAAGACGTTTTGTGGTGGTTTTGCTATGCTATGCTGTCTTATGGTCGGCTTTACTAGCTCCACCCCTGCTAACAACTTAGGCTTTAAAATTACCCCCTGCACCCATTTCAACTTCAGTCGCTGTGCATTGGGGTCGGGGTTTAAGGTGAGGAGTTTTCAATCTCTAGCACGCCTTTAAACCCGCTATTTCTGCTAATTTCTATGAAAATATAAGTCTTCTAAAGTAATTGACTAATCAATTTAAAATTAACATTTAATATTAATGATATTATTTATTAATTTAAATTTATAAATTTAAGTTAATATAAAAAAGTAAAATTATTAATTATATTAAATTATATTATTTATTTAATAACAACAATGTACAGAAAATTATTATTTTTAAAATCATCATTATTTTTAAAATTTACTCAATGCAATCTTATTTTTTTAAAAAATATTTAATTATAACTCCGTTTATAAAAGTACTCTTTCAATTTTATTTGTTGATAAAATTTTATATTATAAAATTATTTGAATGAGAAAATATCATTCAGTTAAGTGTATTAAAACGCAGTTGCTATCGCCTATTTAAACATTGCAATTCTTTTTTAAATATGAAATTTTTTTTTAATCAATTTTTAAATTTTAATTTATTTAAATAATGTTAGTGATAGATGTGTTTAAAAAGTCAGATTGGCCTAGGTCCAACATAGTTTGACCTTTTAATTGTAAAGCTTAGTTCATTTTGGACTTTGTTTGGGTCAAGCACGTGGGCTTGAACTTAGGCTTGTGAATTCATATATAATTTAATTAAAAAATATATTTTCTTAATAAGTCATATAGACCTACAAGCCGACCATGACATGATCCATTAATGCTTGGGCATAAGAGTCATGCGGGACCTTTATTTATTTATTTTTTCATTAGGGTTCGGACGTTTGAGTCATGTAGGGCTTTTTTGTTTTTTTTTTGCCTAGTCGGCCTGTTAGTCCTCGTTGGTTTAATTTTCGCAAACTGGATCTGGTTGACTCGACTTTTTGACACTTACAAATAATGTGCATAACAGTTTACATAAAATTCGATGTAATATGTGAAAAATTAGTTAAAACAAGCAAAAGTTGGAGTGTAATTTATTATTCTATTAGTCTTTATGAACTTAATATATAGAGGAAGTATATGCTTAGTATAACATTAGACATCTTAAATTTATATATATATATTTTTAATTTTTAAATGATGTGAAATTCATTTATTGGGGGACATACCTTTACAATTTTCAAAATTATTTTTAACACTATTTCTCCAACTGTACGACGAATGTTATATCATTTAAAATATAAATTTAGAATGTCCAATATTACTAGTTTTATAGACAAGGTTATGATACATTCACTTGAGCTATATCTATTTTTTACTTTATCCTATTTTTTCATTGTAATTTCCAATTCTTGCATTGTAATATCCAACTTTGTTTTATAATTTTTAACTTTTTTTTGTATTTTAAAATTTAAAAATTATGATAAAAAATAAAAATTACACGAAAGAATGATATAAAGTGCAAATATGTATGGTAGAATCGAATGTGGCATATTACAACCTTAATTTTATGAATATGTGTTACCTGTTAAATGAATAAAATATGTGTAAATATATATTCTTGAAAGATAAAATTTGCCTTGTTAATTTCTTTGTTTTATGAGAATTTTTTTTTGTATGGAATAATATAACTGTTTAATAATATCATATGCTTTTACTTTGCTTTTATTTTCTTAATTCAATGGCCAAGCAATTGGGCTCGTACATCCTTACAACGACAAATAATTTTGGATAGATCTGTCTTTTACCTCTCGAGGGTTACTTACAAGTGGAGCAAGACAAAAGGGAAAAATTGTACTTGCTGTTTTTTGCTCTTTGATTTGACATACAGTATTTATATTTGTTAATTAAGTTGTAGATTTTTCAAAGTGAATTACAGTTCTCCTCATGGTCGGTCCAAAGCTCGTAACAGTTTGTAAAGAATAAAATTAGCGATCTTTGACTCACTATATCTTGAAATTAGACTGGTTATAGTTTGACTCCACTTTCTTTCCTCTAAAAAATTATCAAGTCAGAAACAATCTTAAATAGGATTGGTTATACAAGGTAGTAGAATTATTTAATTAATTAAAAAAATTAATAATAAATAAAAAGATTCGTTTTATTTATTTTATTTTTTATTTATTATTAATTAATTTATTTTTTTAATTAAATAATTTCATTATATTATTTACGTTCACATTTTAAAAATTATTTTTGTATTATCTACGTTCACATTGTAAAATTATTTTAACAAAGACCCTCAGCATGTAACTTTAATCCACATGTTTAAATATTGAGATTAGTCTATTCAGTGTACACATATCTTAAAGCTAGAGATAGCAAAAGGGTTAAACTAGTCATGTCACGACTTTATTTTCAAGCATGTTAGTTGACATGTAAATAATGAGTGCAATTCTAGTTTCATGTGCATTGATTGAGATAAAATTTAGTTATTTTTATCCTAAAAATTGATCGAGAATTAGAGCGACCTACTTAATGAGACCAAGACAAATGGTAACCAACAATATATAAGTTGTTGAAGGTTGGTCATTGAATACACCCAATTTATGGATGCCTTGTGAGAAGAAAGAATAATATCATAATAATTGGTATTATAGCCTGGGCAAGACACTTCATTAGTCTTGTCAATACTTGGGAGAAGTATACATTATAGTAATAGATCAAAAGGACCGTGCTTAGTGGAGTAAGGTAATGCAAGGTGGCCTTTATTTTGAGCTATCACAACAATACTCGCATGGGGAGGTATCTTTATGTTAGAGGGTCTTTCGCAATAAAAAGATGAGCAATGGAGTGGTTCCATAAATAGTAAGTGAGTTAGCCTAGTAATCTATGCTAAACATTGTTCTTGAAGGAGAATGATAGGTTAGTGGAAGGTCATTGATAACAACTAATTGGGTTAAGGTCCAAAAAGATTAATTGTCTCATGTAAGAAGGCGTACATGAATTTTAGTGGCAGTGGTTTGTCACATATCTATTTCTAAGTATGCTAATTAAAGCACAAACATCAAGTGTGACTTTAGTTTTATGTATACATGCAAAATAAGAGGGAATTTGACCATCTTTGGCAAAAAAACTAATCGAGAGTTAGAACTATTTTCTTGATAAGACTAAGATTGGTCGAAATTAGTAATATGTGATTTGTTAAAAATTGACCTTTAAATATACTTTATTTATGGGTGTTGGGTGGGAAGGAAAAATAATACTATAATAATAGGCCAATGCACAGTCCATGCATGACCAACAAGTTCAATAATTTGACCTAGCTCGATTTGCACTCATGTTGTGCTGAGCCATTTCTAATTATTGTTGCATGTTTGCGTACAAAAATAATATGACAGTATTGTATTATTGTCAAATCTCCTATATTCCAGGAAAGTTAGTAAAAATTTATGAAAAAAAGGAAAATAAATTATATAAAATATATGATAACAATATAACTTTACACAACAATTTGTATAAAAAGAGTTTGTATAAAGATTTATGGTTTTAATATTATTTGTATACGTATATAATATTGATGAATATGAAAAGACCAAGGATACGTGCGGATTGTGGCTATCTTTGTTATAAAGGTTAGAAAATATTTGTTGAGTATTGAATTTCTTTCAAAATTTTAAGAGAGTACCTATCATTTATCCACTATTGATTAAAAGATATTAAGTAGCATATATAATTTGTAGTAAAATAATTTTCAGATAGTTGGGTTATCTCAGCTAAGAGTAGTAGATTCAAGATTATTAATGCAAATTTCTTGAAGTTTATCATCTTATAGGCAGGCAGAGAGCCAAGCTGTTTTACTACAATTTCGTAAAGTGAAGGGCCAAACATTCTCAATTTAGCTTGTGGTCAAACTATAAGTTTGGAACATTTCCATTATATATCTTATGAGATTACTTAAGAGAAACATAATCCATTTATATGGTGCTACTTCAATGAGTTAATGTCATGCTCTCAAATTTGAAAGAATTTGAAGTGTGATATTTCTTAATTTACAGAGCTTACATTGTATAAAAGTATTTAAAATTTAATTAATAACAAAGTTTTTAAATTATTCATTAAAGTAATTAACCAAACAAAATAGTATGTAATCTTTAAAATCTTAAAAAACTAAAGCAAAATATAAATATAAAATCTAATAAATTATAAAACTAAGCAACTCTCAAAATTTAAAAGCCAAGTCTACTATATCCTTCTAAAGTAATGAATTTTGATATATGATAATTATAATAAATTATAGTGAGTGATAATTCAATAAGTAAGTTTTTTTTTCTCAATTTTTGAAAAAAAAATATTTTTATCATACATATAAATTCATAATATATACTTATACAGAATGATGCAAATGAGTTTTTTTTTTTTAATTTTCATTCAATAATATTTGGCTACTCTTTACTTAGAGACTTTTCATAACAAAGAGGAGTCTGAACAACATAATTAAAATTTATAAATGAAAATTTAACTATGGTGGATTGAAACATATAAACGAAAATTCAATCTATTAAACCAAAATTAGAGCTCCACAAGTAATATGTACTAAGCTTTAAAAATATTCAAAATTTCGTTAAATTTCTTTTAAAAATCACCTACATGCCATGCCTTTGCCAATGCACAAAAAACAATCATATTTGTTATATACTTTGAACATAAAAGAAAATTAATAATATATAGATATAAACATGCATATGATAAATACTTTCATGATGAAAAATACATATAAGTGATAAATACATCACACACACACGCGCGCATGCGCATACATACCTAGTACATATATTTATTGTAATTCTTTTAAAACAAAATCCTAACTTACTTACCTATTGATGATAACAACCAAGTTAACTTAAGTATTTTGATCTATAATCAAAGATTAATATTCATAAATCTTATTATATTATATAAAGTATATATAACTTTTAAAATTTTAGTGCTATTTTATTATATCCATCTGATAACTTAATATTCCTAAATTTATCTAATCTATTCTCATGTTGTTTAAGAATTTTTCTTATATCTTAAATGACATTCTTTTATCATAAAATCATAACATAATTTGTAAAAATCATAATATAAGATTATATAAAAATATTGATCCTTAACTCTATATAAAACTATATCTTATCATAGTCCTAACTTTCACATATGCTAATAGTATTAGAACATCTAATGAGTAGTTTCCAATATTCAATTTTTAAAAAATAGAATATATATCTAGATATATTATAATTTTTAAAGATGATATAGATATATAGATAGTAAATTAATAAAAGTTTTAGGACTAAAATCATTTTATAACTATTTCAAATTAACTTTGTTTTAAAATTTTTAAAATTTGCCAAATACAAATCGATGCTGAATTATGTTCATTCCAAAATTCATAACAATTCTAAGACAAAGAATTTGAAATTGAAATTTGAATATGATATAATAGACATATTTAAAAATTAACGTATAAAATTTTATAATTTTTTAAAATCGTTTCGTTAATCAAAATAATTTCATCATTCAAATTTTCTGCAAAAATGGATTGTTTTTATTATCTTAGTATTAGATTTGAAAAATCATTAAAAATCGAAAACTTAATATTTTTGAACAAAACAAATTTTTTTGTGACTCTACAAATGTCTTGTTTTATCTGATAAATAATTTTATCAAATTCTTAACACATGATTTTATAAATTTCTTGAACCAATCTAATATCATATATTAACTATGCAAAACTTCTTTTTCTTCCATTCATTATTCACAAGCAATAACCACTAATCTATTATTATAAGAAATTCATGCCTGAACATCCAAAATAAAATTATAGACACTTCTAATTTTCATCTTTCATGAACATATATAATTATAATTGCATGTTAAACTCTTAATAATAATAATTAGTATAAAAATAAGGACCTTCAATCTCTAAATCTACTCGTATAAAATCTAACCTCCTTTAGACAAATATATATTTTATGAAAAGCCTTCTCGTAAGAATAACTTATTTATATTTTAAAATTTTTCTTGTGGTTTAGGAAAACTTAATTCTAAATAAAGTAATAAAATCTTATTATAAACTCTTTATTATTAAATAAGTCCAACCTATACTAATAACCCGCAAAAGTCTTGGTTAATAAAATTTTTATAAAATAAATTTAATACTATAATATTATTTATAATATTCGGGTGTTGCAATTAAACACTTAAGAATATTTGTATACGATCCAAGGGCATTTAAATATTCAACATATTTCTAGGTACCAGACAAAATCAACCAAACAAACTTAGGCTAGTTGTTATAAAACCTCTGTTTCATTAGGGATTCAGTAGTGAAAGTATAATTTCTTTTTTAGTCGATGGTAGACGCCATGTCTTTTGGAGCATAAAATTCAGTTTGATGATGGCACAGTTAAGTATACCATGAACACAGCACATAATACATCGCACGTAGATCACATCTTGCAGGCAACAATATTTGTGCCATGAGCTAATACTGTTACACGGAACTGACATAAAATGGGCCGACTGTAGTGCTTTCATTTGTCTCCCTCCCTATAAATTTTTAAATCACATACCGCAAATCTTATAAAACTTCAATCTTTGCTTTGCCTAGACACATACATAAATTACCCCAGCAGAAGTATATAGGTCATGTTCATTCAAAGCCTTGGAACTATGTAAGAACCTAGTGTTAATTAGCTGCATTTCAACTTAAGAAGCAAAATGGCAGCCCCCGGAGAGTTGAATCACTTGCTTGATAATATTGATTGTTATTCAATCTCTGGTGACAAAGAAGCACTAAAATTAGATACTGCTGCTAAATGTGGACGTTGGATTACATTTCCCTTCATTGCAGCTCTCCGATAACTTCTCTCATGCTCATGCACATACTGTGTGATTAAGTAATTGATATTTAACTCTTTTTCCTTTTTGTTTTTCAGACTATATATTTATCATGATTCTTGTTTTCTGCAAACTAGGAACTGTCGTGTTTGACACTAGTCGGAGGAGTATGGGGAGCAAACCTGATTTATGTCTAATTGAAGAATTCAACATAAGTAGCATTAATGCTGCTCAGATTTCGAATGTGATTAATGGTTGCTCAAAAGTGTTTCGATCATTGGAGCAATCATTATCGACTCTTTCTTAGGCTCTCTCAATGTCATATGGATATCTTCTCTTCTATCTTTGCTGGCAATAGGCATGTAAATGTTTTGTTTTATACAATGTAGCTATGTCAGTATTCTACATAGAAGTATCGCTCGTTAAAATGCAAAAAATAATTGAAGTCTATGCCGTGCAGCCCAAGCGTATAACCTTAATTTGAGTAGGTTAAGTAAAAACTTATCTACAATGTAATTTTCAATCTCGACTTACTTCGCAGGGAACTATGTTTTAGCCTCAACCGCATCATTTGACTCCTTGAGGCCTCGACAATGAGAATCGGATCAAGTTCATGTGAAACCGCATCAAAAGTTCAATTTGCAGTTCTATATGCAGGTATAACTCTAGCATGCTTAGGCTTGGGTGGATGATGCTTTACTTTAGCAACAATCGCAGGGAAACAATTTGAAAAACCTCAGCATTAAGGGATTTTATTCAACTGGTTCTTCATTGCCATTTGCAGTTGTACTGTGATAAGCTCCACTGCCATGGTCTACATTGGGGATAACGTCAGCTGGAGATTGGGGTTTGGTTTATCTATTGCAACTAATTTGGTTGATTTCACCATTTTCTTGCTGGGAAAACGTTTCTATTAGCATTACAAGCTACAAGTAAGCCTGTTCTTGGGCATAGCTTGTGTCATTGTTGCTGCTCTAAAGAAAATGGAAGGTTGTTCTCTCGTCCAGTAGTAAGGATTATTACCAGGAGCAGCATAATGGAATGACTGCAACAATTTTTAAACAGAACATCAGGTACAAATTAATATGATATGCTATATCTATATGTTGCATTTTAATTCTCAATTTGGAATATGTTTTGCCTGCTCATGGTTTATCATAATTGCTGTATCACTTCAAAGTTTTTTTCAAAAACAAGGGAATAGATCATTGATGATTCATTTAAAAGTTGATTATATGTATTCATAGGGAAAATAATCAGATGGCCTAAGGTCCTACATCAAATTGATGGCAGAAGTCTCTAGTCTTTTGAATATTTAATATAATTTTTGATCAGCTTCAAATAAAAACTCATTAGTTATTTTTTTCTCCTTTTAAATTATCTTACACGTGTTAACATCCTTAAGAATGAACCGTGCAGATGGCTTTGAAAACTGGCGGAGATATTCGTGCAGATGGCTCAAGTGCAGAGTCTTGGAGCCTATGCTCTGTTCTACAAGTATAAGATTACAAAGCACTCATCAGAATCTTTTCACTGTGGTCAAGCTCCGTGATGTTAATCATCACAATGGGAGTTCAAAATAGCTTGACAATTCTTCAAGCTCTAACCATGGACCGTCACTTTAGTCTCACATTTCAAAGTTCCAACGGGAACCCCACTAACAGTAGTTAAACTCTCTACATCTATCTTTCTTATTTGATTGATCCTTAGCTTTACCCCATGTAGCAGAAGCTGACTCATCATTCTCCAACTCCACTCCAACGAATTGGAGTAGGCCAAGTGTTAAACATGATTGGAATGGTTGTATCAACTATAGTTGAGTCAGTAAGGCTTAAAATAGCTCATGCAAACCTCCTAGGCCAAGACCATTTTGTTTCCAGGGTGCCAATGTTGGCCATATGGCTATTTCCACAACTAGTTTTGGTTGCCATTGGAGAAGAATTTCATTTTCCTGGACAAGTTCAACTGTATTATCAAGAATTTTTGGCCCCTCTAAGAAGCATGCCTACTTCTAAGATTGGTTACTCTTTTCATGGGAATTGGTTTGTAATTGAGCACAACTTTCATAGATTTTGTCCGGAAGGTTACAACTTGGTTACCTTATAACACAAATAACTGCAGACTAGATAAAATGTATTGTACTTTGACTGTGCTTGCTTTGCTGAACTTTGGTTATTATCAAGTTTGCTCTAGGATTTGCCAACATTGGAATGTTGAGAAGAAAGAGGATGCTAGTTTTGACTCTGCTAAGTGACTGAAATTAACGACAAAACATGAGGCTTAATATATATAATTAATTTATATGAACTTGCATGATTTGATAATATATATCGTAGTTACTTATCTATATTACAAGTGAAGCTGCTAGTCCTAAAAGAGTGTTATTGTTTTCAGGATTTTTAATTCTAAAAAATCATATGTTTGGATTTTAGAATACTTGATATTAAAATTCAAAAATAAATAAATTAAAATATGTAAAAATTTACTATATTTTAGATAAATCAAAAATAATAAGTCTCTAATTAATCAACTAAATCCTATCACAAATAAATTATAATAACAAATTTAATTAATTATTAATTAAGTGATTAAAGTAAATAGACATACAAGTTTATTATTGGAGAAAAATCTAATGAAAAATTCATCACAAGATAAAAATTTTTCAGACTATTTAAAAACCATTTCAAATTTTACTAGCGAAAAAAATTTACAACTGATAATTTTCATTACAAGAGCTCTTGCAATCATGATATTCAAAATTCTGAATTTTTTTTTTTATTTCTATGAAACCATGAAAGATATTTCTAAGATTAAAATTTTAGCATCAACACTTTGTAAAACTCTAAAACTTGCAGTTGGGTTTTAGAGTGAGAAAGATTGGTGATTATCATCACAGAGTAAACAAACACAATTAACAAAAATCAAGATAAGTTTTGCAATACTTTTGAAGAACAAATAGGTGAGGAACGCTAAAAAGAATTTAGAGTAAAATACCACTGCTCAAGAAGACAAGAAATATCGAAAATAGCCGTCACCCAAATCTAAAATACAACTTGGCCATTTATATTTTCACAAGAGCACATGAGCGTTGGTCAGCCAGAGGTAACGCTCGAGCGAGCGTCCTAGGTAACTTAGCTGCTCGAGTTCTAGAGGCTGCCGGAGTGGCTGTCAAGCACAGGTCGAGCACTAACTCTTTGACTTCAGTTCATCAGACCATTAGAGCGCCGGTCGAATATTGATCAAGCACTAAACTTTTAGAACTCTCTGAACATTTGTTCAAGCACCAACTTTTATTCACGAATGAACTAATCCTAGATAATTCTAACAAATTCAATGCATGCATGCATTTTCTACTTATTTAATTCAAGGATAGTAATCCAATGTGAGTTAAGGGATTTACATGGTCAATGCCCGTGGATATGTCACACACACACACACACACACACACACACACACAAACAAACACACGCAAATAAATTAGGTGAAAAATTGTCTTCCTTTGCATACTTCATATGTATCATAATCTTTTAGAATAATGTACAAAATCATTCATAATAAGGGGTTTTTTTTTTTAATATAATCTACCTTTTATAGATGAATATGCACACCCACATTGATGAAAGCAGCATTATGTTGGGTTTTGTTTAAATATAAATTATGCATGAAAGAAGACATGTATCTGTGTGGGCGCCGTGGCCCCAGCATCTCAAGGCCGCGGCTCCCAAATGCATGAATCCAAAATAAAGGGGGTTGCAGCGCCTGACTTTTGATTTGGTGTCACGGCGCCAGCCTCTTAAATTTACACTGAAATGCAGGAATGCATTTGACTATTCGACGGGTCATATACAGCGCTAAATTTCCAAGACTGCCACTTGGACTAAATAATCATAACTTTTCAATATGTTATTTCATATTTTTAATTAAATTTACATCTTTAATTAACTTTAAACTTAACAGATATAAATAAAAAAATATTATAACTAGAAGTGTTCTTAGGAAGAGTTGTATACATATTTATAAATAAAAGACGTGATAGTTTCTAATATACATAAGATTTTCTCTTATCTCTTATTTTCTAGAATCGAAATTGTGTTCTTATTTTTCTATGAGTTCTTCAGTATTGCTTGTTATAGAATCCATCAAAACTTATCATATCCTATTCTAAAAATGACTTGCCTGTGAAATTCCCATAAACGATCTCAACCGAGAGGGGGCAAATAACACTTTAAAAAAATTGAATTTGTATGTGTTTCAAGTCTTCATTCCAATATTTCCAATACGTTAAAGTCTGAGCTGCATCCATCAATATGTATATTTCTTGTCTTCTAAGATCTATCAATTATGTTTACACCAAAAATTGACAAAAGAAAGGTCATTAGCTGTTGTTTCAATTGTGTATTCGTTTGCCTTCTCAATATAATTTATTGAGTTGCGTAACAATCAGTAAAAATCACACTGTTAATTGGTGGTAAATTGTTCGTGTAAATAAATATATTAGCGATGATATCTGATGAACAACTCAATCTCTGTCTTGATACAGAGCTTAAATTTATGAACAACGCATTTTAATTTGCAGCATTTCAACAAGAGCAAAAACAATGACATCTAATGGAGATTGGGTCATTTGGCTCGCAACAATATCAACTCTGAATCGTTGTATCGACAGAGGGAACAAATATCATGTGCTCTCGCTGCTGCTAAACGCGGCAATTGGATTACATTCCCCTTTATCGCAGGTTTCTCATGCAAAAACTGTGTAATTTCACTGGTATTATATTTGAGCTTAATTTCTCTCTCTTTTTCCAAATATGCTTATTGATGCATGTTTTCTGTTCACAGGGACACTGGCGGGCGCACAAATTTCTACTAATTAGCTTGACACCAAGGATTCACCAAGTCCAAGGAGACACTTAGCCGGAGAATCCATCATGTTGGGTTCGAGATCTCGTCTAACTCCTCAATATTAATCGAGGATCTGATAATTTGTATTCGATAAGGCAAGCTTTGATATGATGATCATCTGAACTAAGAATACAATCGAATTATTATTGAGAACTGCATAACGCCGAGAACTCCAAATGGGTCACCGATTGCCACGTATGCGTCTGAGACCAGAAAGTAACTAATTGCTAGGTGGGATAAACAACTGCCCATCATCTGAAATAACCACTCATAAACTATCCATTATTCTGAATAACTGCCCACTCACTAGCAAAGATAATCGCCTATTCAAGGTCTATAAAAGGAGAAATTTGCTTCAGAACCTTCGTATTTTAGTTAAGACCCTTTTCTTTTAAATAATTTTTGACTTAAGCATTGGAAGATTATCGTCGAGCACCTCGAAATCCTTGATCCAATATTGTTTTGTAGAAGAGTTCGAAAAATCCAGCGACCGAGAAGTTGTGAGAACTTTGTTGATTATTGGTACCTGACAATTTAGCAACAACAATGAGAATCCAAAATTTTCTGTTTTCCTGCACAATTCGTTTTTCATCCTCCAATTCTGCTATTTTCTTACCAAAATGTTGCTTAAGTGCCGCAGTGTCAGAACCTCCGAGAAGTTTCATCTTTGACTGCTCAGACACTGGATTTGAGGATTAACATGAAGAAAATGTTATACAGCTTCAAGGGGGATGACGACAACCTTAGTGTAAAGAAATAACTAGCAATGTTGAAGTTATATTGAAGAAAGAAACCTGCCCACACTTCTTATGATTTTTCTTTTAACAAATTAAAATTCTAGGAAAAAAAAAAGAAAAATCATTAAGCTTCTTTCAATAGAATGCCATCTTTGGCCAGAATAATCATGTAGAAGATTCTAGGCGAATGAGATTGCATCGAAGTGCATACTTTGTTATTGTCTTATGTTGTCCTATGTAGAAGTGTTCCTATAAGAATTGCAATTCTACTAGAAATTACAAGAAAAAAAATAATATTTTAATAAAAAAAACTTTAAAGTTTAGATTATATGATTTCCAGGGCATTACCTCTTTCTTCTCCAAATGTTTGTCAATTCATTGAACGCACAGAGTAGAAAAACAAAGAAACAATCGTCGATTTGAGGAATGAGGCAAGGGTTTTGGTTGAAGATGAAGGCGAATGAATTGAGCGCGCCTGTGTTGTACAGAAATTATCACCATCTCCAATTTTAGTTTTAGCATTTGAATATGTAGCAAGGGATAACAAATTGACAGCAATAATTTGCCAAAGAGAGAGAAGATGTCATTAAACATGATGAAATTGATGGACTAAAATTAAAGGTGTTAATTTTTGATACGATTTATTAAGTCGATATGAATTAATGCAAATATGCAAATTTATATTGATATAAAATAATATGATTATTAAATAAATAATATTATATGATATATTATGATTAATAATTGTGTCGTATTCAAATTAAGAGTTTAAATACGTTTATGATACGATTAACTATTTGAATAATTAATACGTACTAATCAATTCATTTATAATTTAATAAATTTATTTTATATTTTTATATTTAAAAAATAGCTATATTTATCATATTTTAAAATGTACTTAGTGATGATATTTAAAATAAAATTGATTAGTATTTAAGTATATAATATCATAAATATTATATGAATATTTTATGATATAATAAAATATATGTTAAATAAGTGATACGATTACAACTTATTTAATCATTTAACAAATAACATAATTATTAAATGAGTAACATCATAGAACATGATTAATTAATAATTTTGTCAAATTTGAATTTAGAATTTGAATGTGTTTATGATGGGATTAAATATTTTAAAATATATTTAGTGATATTTAGAATAAAATTAAATAGTATTTAAGTACATAATACTGTAAATATTATATAAATATATTATAATATAGTAAAAAGTACGTTAAACGGATAAAATGATTACAATCTTTTTAACTATTTAATAATTATATCAATTTATAATCTTTATTTTTTGATATAATTATTAAATAGAACGGATTTAAATTAATAGCTATTTAGTATGATATAATAATTCAAATTGCTATCTTAAATTAAAATTGGTTATAGAATTTTAATTATAATTTTAAAAATTCAAAATATTTTATACAAAACGATAACGTTTCACATGTTAGAATGATATCCTTTTTGTTAATGTTAAAAAAATTAGAAATAAAAATTAACAGGAAATGACGTGAATTATTGTAGAGTGAAAAAATATAAAATCTACAAAATAAGTTATGACACACAAAATATCAAAAACTTTTGACTTTTTTTAAATGTTTCACACGTATGTTAAGAAATGATAATTGTCAAGCACATACCAATAATGCATGATAAAACGTAAATGTATCAACAGCCCATTGTCAAGAAAGGCCATTTGTCTTTAGTGCTGTATGATTGTTTCATCGTTCAAAAGATGATACTATATATAAATATATTCTTTACTTAATTTTCAATCCATGCATGACATATGAAAATTTTTTAAAGAGATCAGTTTTATTACGTCAATATAAATGACGTAATAGAGTTATCCAATAAATAAAAAAATAATTATTGATTGCTTGTAAGGAATAAAAAAAATAAAAAATTTTACTGTATAATTATTTTTTTATTTTTTATATGCACAATCAATTAATAATTTTCTCTCTTTTTTTTTATTTTTTTATATGAGGTGGTTATATTATCTAAGTTTTTTTTTTTTGTGACACATTCTTCAGCACACAATTATATCAAGGATAGATAATATAATGTTTGAATATATTTTTTACTTATTTATCTCAACGATTATATAATCAAGATGTGTCAAGGAATTATATAGCCAACTATATGGATTACATGCCATAAAAATATTACCCGACTTATCATCCAATTAATGCATGACACATTCCTTTAGATGAAAAATTTGGGTTAAATATTTGGGATGTGTAGTATCAAGTATATATACACACAAATACAACTGCAGGAGAGAAAAACTATTCTTATTTCTACACTTCATATGACAATTTTTGCTTAAAAAAATTAGAAATCAACAAAACAGGAGGTTTGTATATAACTCAATTTTCATATATTATTATCATTTTTGAATAGAAAAAAATGTTTTGGTCAGTTAAATGAATGGAAAAATTGCATTAAGGAGCCTAGTCCCTTATAAAATAATAATAATTGTTAATAGCACTGATGGAAAGAGTATGGAGATTATTGTATACCAACGTTGACAAAAGCAATGATTGTGTGAGGTACGTATATTTTATTGCTCGTCTTTTAAGACCTGTGAGTAATGTTTATACCAAAAATTATCATAAAGAGGTCTATTATTGTGGTGTTATTATCATGCATTACCGTCATTCTTGAAAGGGAAAAAAAATGTTTTGTTGGATTAAATGTTTGAAAAACTGTTTTTAACTTTCAGGCGGTAACTTGATTTTCATGCTTTATTATAATTCTTAAAGGTTTAAAAAAAAAAAAGGGTTTGATATAGGCCAAATGGTTGAAAAACTGTCCTTGACTTTCACGAGGCTAAATCCCTGTAAAACAATAATGATAATCAATAGTATGAAGGGACAAAAGCAGCATGATTGTGTAAGCTCCATATGTATTAGTGCCTGTATCTAAGGCCCGTCAGTTATGTTTACCCCAAATATTATCATAAAAAGGTCTGCTAATGTCGTGTTCTCTTCTGCCATTTTAAAAAATTAACTGAAAGTTGCGTGACAATTAACAAACCGTCATACTTTTAATGGTTGATAAACAATGCAGTTGTTCACATCAATATTGGCTATGATATCCCATACACAAACTCAATCTCTGTCTTGACACAGAGAAATTAGGATCGCAATTGTGGACTATCTTCATAAGCTACGATTTTATATAAGAACAACCCACTTTACTGCATTTCAACAAGAGCAAAATGGCAGCTGACGCAGAGTCGGAGCATTTGGCCCGCAACAATATCGATTCTGCTTCGTTTTCTGCTGACAGAGAGGCACAAATATCAGATGCTGTAACTGCTTCTGCTAAACGAGGAGGTTGGATTACATTTCCCTTCATTTCAGGTCTATCACTTCTCTCACTTGCATAAACAGTGTAATTTCACTGATTTTTGAGCTATTTCCCTCTGTATCTATCTCTGACCACCCTTTTTTTTGGTTCGAACGGTCGTGTATTGGTGTTTGTTATCTGGCGCAGGGAGTATAACGGGAGTGGAGCTTTGTTATAATGGATGGTCATCAAACTTGATTGTTTATCTGATTGAAGAATTCAATATCAGTAGCATTAAGGCAGGTAATATTTCGAATGTGGTTACTGGCGGCTCGCTCTTTTCCACAGTTCTCGGAGGAATCATTGCCGACTCTTTCACTGGTTCTTTCACTGTTATCTGGATATCTACTTTCATTTCCTTGCTGGTAATAATCAGTTCAAATATATTAAGTTGGAATTAAAATCTCTGCCATGCAGCACGCACACACAGAATCTTTTAAGTAAGACCAAGTGAATTAGCCTACTCTTGCAGGGAATAATTCTATTAACGTTAACTGCATCATTCCACTCGTTGAGGCCTCAGCAATGTGAAATTGGATCAAAGTTATGCGAAATCCCATCAAAATTCCAATTTGCAGCTCTATATGCGGCCCTGGCTCTGTCATGCATCGGGGCCGGGGGATCGTCCTTTACTTTAGCAACTATGGGAGCCAACCAATTTGATAAACTTCAAGATAGAGAGTCTTTCTTCAATTGGTTCTACGTTGCAAATTACGTTGCTTCTTTGATAAGTGCCACTGCCTTGGTTTATATCGAGGATAACGTCAGTTGGAGATTTGGGTTTGGCCTTTGTATTGCTGCTAATTTTGCTGCTTTCACCGTTTTCTTATTGGGAAAACGTTTCTATCGGCGCGGCAAGCCACAAGGGAGCCCGCACTTGGCTATAGCCCGTGTTACTGTTGCTTCTGTACGGAAATGGAATGTTGTCCTCTCATCCAGAATCGAGGATTACTACCAGGAGCACAATGGAATGACCAATATCGTGCCTGCAACTCTTAAACAAAACTTCAGGTACAAGCTGTTAAACTGATACCTTAGCATTTGCTTTTCGGCAGTGAAATTAAACTGATCCTGGAAAGCATTAGCAAGCGTTTTTAATGGTCTTTTGAGTACCCGCATAAAGATGATGCAATGGAAGTGCTTCTCATTTTAATTAATGTTTCTACTATTTTTATACGCAAAGGAGTACTAAAACACTTGGTAGAAACTGCTCCAAAATTAGTCCCTGTTCCGCTGGAACAACGCAAGGCTTCACCATTCAATAGTTGGCATAGTCCTAATTACATATTTTTATGTTAAAAAATGAAAACCCGTGATGTGAATTTTGAGATGGAAATGAAGTTTTATGTTTTTAACAGGAGGAGCCCACAAATATATAATTTCTTCATTTATAGCATATAAATACTCAACTTTATTGAAATGATTGTTGATTGAAATACTTTTAAACCAATAAATTACACACTCATAATCTTATGTTGTATTACTAATGGTCCAAATTTAATCATTTGAGTAGGAGTTAAGGTTATATTTATTGTAAACGAATAAATTATATTCTTGTTTAAAAACTTTTAAAAGTTTGAGGACTCCAATATCATTATCTCAATATTTGAAGCTTTGCCAAACAAAATAACAATAATAATAATAATAATAAATGAGAAATTGTGCCCAAGTCTCAGTCTTGTAACTTATACAAGTAGTAAACCTGAAAAACAAGAATCCATATACTTTCACTTCGGAGAACAAACATACTTTGTCGAGCGGTATTACAAATACACCTGAAGTTTAGTGTAAATTTAAATTAGTTTAAGCATTTTTAAATTGTGACAATTGTTTAAGTGCTGCTATGAAAAATTACCTAACTTTATAGTGTTTAGTAATGATCCAAACTCTTATACAATTTTATTTTATTATTATATATATATATACTAATAATAATTAATGTGTCAGTAAAATTAGTTATAATTTTTTCTAAAAATAATTTCAAACCCTTCTACAAGTATATTTAATTTTTTCATGAATCATTAAAAATTATCTAATTACCCGATTCATCTTAACCCAAATCCTCCCATGGTTTCAATTAGCTTTTTAGATTTTTTACATAAGAATAATAATACTACGTTTGGATTAATTATTCTTCTTTAGATTATCTTACTTCTAAGCTGAAAATTATTAGATAAGTTTTGTATATTCATATTTTACAACTACTTATATTAAAGTTTGACAAACATTTTCCCTTCTTCTAATCAATACAGGTTTCTGAACCGTGCAGCCCTTAAAATTGAAGGAGATGTAGGTGAAGATGGCTCAGTTGCAAAGCCATGGAGATTGTGCTCTGTTCAACAGGTCGAAGATCTCAAAGCATTAATAAGAATTTTCCCATTGTGGTCAACTAGTTTCATCGTGAACATGACATTAGTGGTCCAGAATACTATGACTACTCTCCAAGCTCTAACCATGGACCGTCACCTCGGCCCACATTTTAAAATCCCAACAGGATCTGTTCTAGTCTTAATTTCTCTATCCTCCGCCGTTTCGCTCGCATTTCTTGATCGCTTGTTTTGTCCCTTATGGCAAAAGCTGACACGCCGATCTCTGACTCCACTCCAAAAAATGGGAGTAGGCCACGTGTTATTTCTTGTCAGCACGATTGTGGCAGCCCTGGTTGAGTCAAAAAGGCTCAAAGTAGTCCATGCTCACCAACTCGAAAATGAACATGGTTCTATAGTGCCAATATTGGCTGTATGGCTATTTCCGCAACTGGTTTTAGGTGGCATTGCCGATGCCTTTTTTACACCGGGACAAATTTCATTGTTTTATCAAGAACTTCCTGTGTCTCTTCGAAGCACATCAACGGGTATGACTGCGTTGATTCCCGGCATTGCTGCCTATTTGAGCCCACCTTTGATAGATACGATTCGCAACGTTACAGCTTGGTTACCAGATAATATAAATCATGGGAGGTTAGATAATGTATATTGGACCTTTGGAGTGCTTCTTGTGCTGAACTTTGGCTATTATATGGTTTGCTCTTGTATTTACAAATATCAAAATGCTGAGAGGAGAGAAGATATTAGTTCTGGTTCTACCAGGTGAACAAAATTGAAACAAAAGAATTTGCTGCTCATTCTCCTCATCAATGTCAAACAAAGTTGTCCGTCAGTTGCAGGCTAGACTGTTATGACTCTTGATATTACTACCATTATTGTATATATTTATTCAGTCAATTACATTAAGATCTTTGATTTTTCTAATTAAATCATAGAAAAATCAGACACATTAAGATCTATATTTTTGTTTCTTCGTATTATTTTCTTTCTGGTATCAAAACTGTCGTAGCCGTCATGCATAACTGCAACACCAAGAATCCAAGATAACCCAAAAAATTTTCACAAGGCAATCAATAATGAAAAACTGTTGTACAATATCGATCCTCTTTTTCTGGCCCATAAACCTATTTGCTGTACATTTTGATAAGCGAATTCACAAGTGTAAGAATTCGGGACCAGTAATAATGTGATAAAATCAGATTTCAAACCAGCAGGGAATGATTTGCCTCTAATTATCAAAATTACTTTTCTAAATTCTATTCGGAAGATCGAAAAATTGAGATGATGAATGAATACAAAAATAAAATTGAAAGTAAAAACAGCAAACAATTAGGAGATTCACCAAATAATGAAGACACTAAGACTTATGATTTCACTATAACCTATCTGAATTAAATCCTAGATATCATATTATTTTACTTCAAAACCCGCGCTGCAACCAAAATGCCTGTCTTATCTAAAAGTCTCTCTCAAACACGAATAGAGTTACTCTCATGTGATGACCCACAATATCTCTTTGTCAATTTAAAAACAATCAAACACATTTAGATCTATAATTTTTCTAATTAAAACTATAAAAGGCATACCAATATCTCTGTATAACATGCAGAACATGGTGTCTTATCTTAAGAAACTAACATTGCATATCTCCTCTTGGCCTCAATGCAATTTTCAAATTATTAAATGGTAATCAAGCGTTTACAAAAATTAAGCACAATGATAAAATACTCAACAATGGACTAGTAATTCAATAACAATAATAGAAGGTTTAAAACATCATGGTTAGGCTACGTCATGGCCTTAGTAAAGAGTGTTAATTCATCATGATTCTATTAAAAATTGAAGGCTTAACAGAATTTAACATGCACAAATAGTACAAAAGAGATAAAAGTAAAAAGAAGAAAACCAGGTCTCCCAAAAATTGATCCATAAGTTCCTCTCTATCTCCAAAAGGCCATCCCAATAAACCATAGTAGGTTTTATTTATATATTTTCCTTAGAAAGGGCAATTTCTCTTTTATTCTCGTTTCAGAATTTACAATCTAGCACCGTGTTGCTTGTTTCTCATGGCCGTGTCGCTGTTTTTCTATCCAACAACCTGAAATCTAGTAAAGATCAATGTTGGCTGGAGTTTCAGTAACTCAAAACTTGTTTTTCAATCCAAAGCCTATTATTCTATGAATTTGTTTCCTCCTATATAAAGTAAACAAAATAAATAAAAATATACTAAAAAGAAATAAAATAAGGACATACTAGTCAAGCATCAAGAGTAAGAGTATAGTAAAATGATATAAAAATAATACACATCACATCTCAAGGCACAAACAATCAGAATAGGCTCATGGACAATGAGAGTGTCGAACTCACTCTTGTAAGTTTTTCTTTAAACAATGTCCTATATATATACTAATTCTATTCACAAGAATTTTCCACGTCTCGTAGTTTTGAAAGCATAATAACACCTCTACTTATTTTTCCTAATTGTTTTGCTCTAATGATTTAAGGACGAGGGCACTTTTGGTTAGAGGAATAAGTTTGGACAATCGTATATCATATTAAAGAAAGGAAAGAATCAAGCATCAAGTATGACAATCACAAATGGAAAGGAAAGAATCGAACCATGAATTTCAAGAATAATAATTGTTGACAATCAATGATAGAAGGAAAGAATTAAGCCATGAATTTCAAGAATAACAATAGCTAAAATAAAGGGCTGACATTCCTTTGATGTAAGTTATTATCTCATTTATCATGATTGATTTCATTCTTTAATAGTCTCTACAATAGCTAGTTGTATAGTGTATATAAAAAGCTTGTATAACTTAAGTTTAATATGCATAAAACATGTCATAGTTATCTTTATTAATTTTTTGCATTACTCTTTTTCTTTGGATGGTACAAGAGCAATTTCTTGGCAATATAATTGAATATTATTTGTCATGGCTTCTTTTTTAAGCACTTCCAAAACCATCCATTATCCTTACCCTTCCACTTTAAACATTGGAGAATTTGTCTCTTTAAAGCTCACTCAAAAAAATTGCATGTTATGGAAAACTTAAGTTAATGGCCTTATACACAGCTAACATATGAGAGGCTTCCTTGATGGAAGCTGTACAAAACTAGAAAAATTTATCCTAAAAAACACTAAAGAAGTCAACGAAGCAACAACCAAAATGGGGTATGCGAGGAATCTTCAATATACTATCTAGAAGTGTTCAACTTGCTTTCTTCATGGCCGGGTAGCTAGGACTCTATGTGAACAAGTCTTAGGACTTATTTTTGAGCTAGAAACATCTTAAAAGCATGCAAATCACTTGCAGAATATTTTTCCACAAAACATAAAGGATCGAGAATTCTTTACCTGCAAAACAAACAAAATTTCTAAAACGTCAATGATTATATAAGGGGATTCAAGGAGATTTATGCTGAACTTGAAGTCACTGCAAGATCTTTGGAGGATCAATAGAAAGTGTTACATGTATGATGAAAACTCTATACCATCCTACAATAGTATTGTTTCATTACTTCAGAGTCATGGAAACATAAAATCTCTTCATAACTCTATTGTTATTACTGATGATAATGCTATTTTCTTGCTCAAGTTAAGAATAGTTTAAAATGTACAATATAAAAATAACAAGCAGGGTTATAACCTCTTCAACTCAAAGGAAAAAGGTTTTCAACAAGCAAGTCAGAGGCCACCAAATTTTTCTCAGACAAAACAAAATAAGCAAAATAAAAATGAGGTCGCATGCCATGTGGAAAACTCAGCATATTGCTGTCAATTGCAAGCATAGATTTAGTCAAGGCTTTTAACCTGCGGATTCAACTCAAGCACTTGCTACCATATTTTACCACTGACAACCAAACTGAGAATTGATATTCAGATACTAGAACAACTCAACATATGACTCTTGACATTGTTAAGTTAGTTCACTCTAAGCCTTGTAATGGATCTAATAAACTAATGGTTGGAAATGGACACAAATTAAAAGTCATACACATAGGAAGTACCGCCCTACAAGCAAGAAAAAATCCAGTTAAGTTACAAAATGGTCCTATGGTTCCAAAAATCAAGAAAAATCTTATTTTTGTTAGTCAATTAACTAAAAATTTACCTTACGCATTTGAATTTGTTGCAAACAAATTTGTTGTAAAGATCATGGAAACAAGGATGACAATTGCAACTGCAATAGAAGTGGTGGTCTTTATAGCTTAGAACCAGATAAAAGAATGACACCCTTTTCAACCAGGTTTTAGGCAGCAAGTGGCAGCTTATGGCACCAATGATTTAGACACGCGAACATGAAAATAGTTAGGTATCTTAAAAACAATACGTTCAATTCTATTAATGAACATGATAGCAAAGATATTTTATGTGAAAGTTGTAATTTAGGAAAATCGTGTAGATTACTATTTCTTAATGTTGTTGATTATTGCACATAATTTGTTGCAAAAATTCATTTTGATTAATGAGGTTCGAATCCTGTTAGTTCTTCACAAAGTTTTAAGTCTTATTCCTATTTCTTAATGTGAATGCACTCACTTTATTTGGTTCTTTCTCTTAATGTAAAAATCTCATTTTTTTTTTATCTTAGTTTATTAGTTTTCATAAGTTCTTAAAGAATTAATTTGTCAAAAATATAAAAAGATTTCAAGAGGATGATAGAGGTGGAAGCATAAAAATACCATTGAAATAGGCCTAACTATGTTATTTCAAGTTGGTGTACCTAAATGATTTTGGGTTGAAACATTTTCAATGGCTACACGGCTTATTAATAGATTCCAATCACAGGTTTTAGCCATGAAATGTCTAATGGAAAAATTCATTGGTAAGAAATCTAACTATTTTTTCTCTAAGAGTTTTTGATTAAAATATTTCTTTCATCTAAAAATAATTACACAAAACAAATTTGATAAGAATCTCTCCCTTGTGTTTTCTTGGGACAAGAGTTTTATAAAGGATATATATATATATATATATATATATATATATTATCACCCACCTACATAAACAATTTATACCTCAAGGGGCGTGGCTTTCAAAAAAAAAAGACATTACCCTTTAAACAACACGTTATTCTCTTTTTCAGCTTATGATCGGACTGCAAGTTTAACAAAATTTCTTTAAGTGGTCTACAAAACCTGAGAACTTAGAGTCAATGAAAACATCAACATAATAATTTTTTTCCTTGCAAAGAATCGAAGAAAGAGAGAAATCAAACCACTGCAACAAGACAAATTTAATCTCAAATGAAAGATAATGCACTTGAAAATGTTGTCTTAACAAAAAAGTCTATCTTAATAGGAACACAATGATTTAACATAACCCAGGGTTAGTAATAAACTTCAACTCCATCCTATAACTTCAAGGACAAGAGCAAGTATTCATAAGTCTAATGCCAAGTATAACTCCACTGAATTTGCATTGGCTTTTTATAATGTTTCTACCGAACCAAAAAGTATCAAAGATGCTTTTCAACATCTAGGATGGCTACAAGCAATGCAAGAGGAAATTTATGCACTACATCACAACTAAACCTAGAAATGGGTCCTTCGAACCATTATTGTCAATACGTATACAAAACCTAACTAAAACCATATGGAAACCTTAAAGGGTTCAAAGTAAGATTTGTTGTTAAAGGCTTCAATCAAATTCCCGAATTTGATTTCATTGATACTTTCTAACCCACTGTTAAATTTGCCATTATTAGAATTATCTTACCAATTGTCTTGTCTCATAAATGGGATATCCGGGGACATGATGTTAAAATTTCTTTTCTGCATGAAAAACTAGATTAATCATTGATATGGAACAAACACTTGGCTTATTAGGTTCAAGTAAGCCAACTCTTGTTTGTGAATTAGACAAGGCATTGTATGGCCTAAACAAGCCCCGAGTTTGGTTTGACAACTTGCATATTTTTCCTATCTTATGATTTTATTTCTAGAAATGCTGACTCTTCTATGTTTGTTTTTAGGGAAAACAAGGCACTCTTGTTTTACTTGTCTGTGTTAATAACCTTATTCTCATAGGAAGTAATAATGCTCTAATAGATCTATTTGTGTTCTCCCTTGGAAATGATTTTGCCATGAAAGATCTAGGATATTTTCATTACTTCTCAAGAATAGCAGTAGTTAATTTGCTCATGGCCTTATATCAAATTAAAAATAAAATGCTATTGAATTACATTATCGGGCCAATGCAGACAAGCAAACCTCTCTTTATAAGAATGGTTCCACACGCGCACTCAGCTTATTTTACTTTATTTTCTAATCCCACATTTTATAAGAGTATTTTTGGTGGTTTATAATATCTTGCGTATACTAGGTCTGAGCTTGCATATAGTGTAAATATTGTGTGTCAATTTATGCATCAACCAATAAACCATCATATTTAATTAGTTAAACGAATCCTATGATATGTTCAAGGAACCTTGGATTATGGTATATGTTTTCTCTCTTTTCCTATTTCAACTCTCAATGCTTTTGTATACTTTGATCGGGGAAGATGCATTCTTACGAGAATATCTAAAGCAAGTTTTTATGCTTTCCTAGGGCTAAATTGAATCTCTTATTCTATTCAGAAATAAACGATTGTTGTTCGATCCAATATTGAAGCAGAGTAAAGGGGATTGGCATCTATGACTGCAGAACTCACTCGGATAACTTACTTTTTACATGATATCAATTTCCATCTCCCTCAACCTCTAACATTATTATTGATAGTATCTCTACTCTACACTTGAAAAACAATTTTATATTCCATGCTTGTACAAACACATCAAAATAGATTATCATTTGTATGCAAAAACCTAGAACTAAGATAACTCACCATTAGTTGTCTTAGCTCCAAAGAACAAGTTGTTGGCATCTTTATCAAGCCATTATCTCAGACACCTTTCCAAGAACTATGCACCAAACTTGGACTTTGGACTATGCTTGACCAAGTTTTAAGGGGGATATTGAGGAAAGGAAATAATCAAGCATCGAAGATTGCAATTAAGGATAAAAAGAAAAGAATCAAGCCATGAATTTCAAGAATAACAATAGCTAGCAATCAAGGATAAAAACGAAAGAATCAAACCATGAATTTTCATAATAACAATAGCTAAAATAAAGGGTTGGCATTCCTTACTTTGGTGTAAATTAGTATCTCATTAATCATGATCAATTTCATTCCTTAAAGGCCTGTTTAACGACTAGTTGTGTAATGTATATAAAAGCTTGTATAACTTAAGTTTTGTATGCAAGAAAATATATTGCAGTTAATTTTTGATGTGCATTATTTTTATATGATTTTACCATAATCTTGTGATATTTTGCTAGTTTATATTTTTATTTATTTTCTTTTGATGTGCCTTTATTCATTTTTATGTAGGAGAAAATAAATTCATAAAAGAATAAAAAGTGAAGTAAAAAGTATGTTTTGGAGCAAATAAAAAGACATTAGACAGAATCACCAGCATCACGGCTCAAAATTGCCTGTATTGCAATGATCTTACATTGATCATGAATAGTATCATGGCAAAATACCATGGCTATAATAATATTTTTATGGTAATTTTACGACTTTGAAAATAATAGTTTCAAGGTCGTGGTGCTAGGTCATAAATTTATAAAATGAGAAATAAGGATAAAAAAGAAATTTAGGCTTTTTAATGAAAATACAAATAGAACTTTTTAGGATTTAGAAGAAGAGAGCCACCAAAAGAGCTACAAAAGGAGAAGAAAAAGATAGCAAAAAAGAAGAACTTGAGGATCTTGAAGAAAAGGGCAAAAAAATCCCATCCTATTGGCTTGCAAATCAGATTTGATTCATTTCTTTCTTTATTTTTTATTTGTTAAGGATGTTCAATATGATGAGTAGGATTTAAATCTTTTATTATGAACTAAATTTATTTTGTAGGGTTATGATGTCATGATTTTTGTTTTATTTAATATAATTAAGATTTATTTTTATTGATCGAGTAATCTACACTATTCTTAATATTTTTAGGTAACTAACCATTGTTTAAATGATCTGAGATTTATAATAAAATCTTAAAAAAAGAGATTATGATTTAGTTTTTGTATTGAATGCCATAAAAATTTATGTAAGATGGAAATATACTTGTATGTTTTGTATAATCATTATATGAAACTATGATGATTAATATGTTTTTGATTATCTTAATTCATATAAAAATATAATAGATTGATATTCTAAAATAATTTTGTTATAACCTTTGAAAAAGTTAACATATAATTATGATATTTTTGATTATTAATTATGAATTTAAATTTTGATTATTAAGAATAGATGAAGTTTTAATGGATTAGTGGTTAGTTATTTTTAGTGTAAATCATTTAAATTTAGTTTATTTAGATAAAATTAGGATAATTTAATTTAATAGCTAGATCATAAATACCCAATTCTCATGAAAATAATACTCACTCATCATTATATTATTTGTTTATGATAATGTGCATTAGAGTTTGTGTAATTTTCATAACATTTTTATTAATTTTTTACTCTACTCTTTTCTTTGCGTATCAATGGCCTATAAGTTAACCTCTCGTCATCACCCAATCTATGGAAATGACTGGCATAAAATTCTCAAAGTGAGACTGGCATGATACCTTTTCTCACCTAATGTTTTCATATTACTTACCTTTGCAATCAAATGCCAATGACTTTATACATTTTAACACTTGCCAATGCAATAAAAATGTGACATTCCTACCTCATTAGATCAATAATCAAATACTAAAAATCACAGATCATCTACTCTAAATCTTGTGTTTTCTTTATCTCTATCAAAGTACTCCATATTGTAACTATAAGTTAATTATTATCATAATTAGTTGACTTAAATTTGAAATCGCAAAATAGCATATATTATAAATATACTGATTATTATATAAAATTCTAACTAGGTAATTCAGGAGGGGGTTAATTGGGTATTTGGAAATATTTAGCTATTATGCAACCCAATGCTAAAAAATAGTAATTTAAAATATTACAAATAATTCAATCAACAACAAATAAGTAAGGAGAGTTTAAAGATAATTCAATATGAGAATTTTTTTCGTGGTTTGGCAACTTCATCCGACGTTCATGCCTATAAACCAACTGAGCTTGAGGATTCCGTTAGTAAGACATTTTCTCACGAAAGTAAAAAAACCCCATGTATTTGACTTCAAGGTGTCAATAGATCTTTATAACACCTAGTATATTTCTCACACCCTAAATCTCAAGTGTATCCCACACTCAAAATATATATAAAGATTACAAATAAAGTCATTGCACTTAAAAAACTCTCTAAAAAAAGTAGATATTCAAGTATATAGCACAAATTTATTGAACTTTATGAATAAAAGTAAGTTTCAGCGCAAGAACACTTCTAAGATGATCTGCAAACAATTGTAAGTGCAAGAGGAAATGTAAATATAAGTTAGACATAGGGTTATAGATATTGTACGTAAAAAGTAGCCAATATAACCTATTTTTAAAATTTTTTTATACGAATTTGGAATTCTAAATTTGCAATTCAGTGTTTCAGATTGTCATGTGTCAGTTATCTTTGGAGTTTCAAATATTTTTGGAATTTTAGATTCTGTTTTCAATAAAACGAAAAGTTCATGACTCAACTGGGAATAAAACTGAAAAATGTAATTCCCAGTGCAAAATATCGAATTCCACTTATCATTGGTTTAATATTAACTTGTTACTACTTACTGGTTCACTATGAATCAGTCCACTGTTCACTAGTTCACTATGTATTCAAAATATATAATTTTGAAAATGCTAATGAAAATATTTCAATTCAAAGAATTTTTATTTTTCTAAAATACTTGAAATATTAACTTTTTACAAAATAAAAAAAATCAAATATTTTAAAGAATTTTTTAATGAAATCTAGAATGAAAAATGTTGAAGGCCATTTTTAGCTTATCAATCATAAAAATGAAGATAAATTAGCTTTACAGCAATGATAAACTAGATTACCCGAGTTAATGGCTTAGGCTTGAACGTCAACTTATTGAGCTTGTTCTTTTTAATTGTTCAACTTATAGTTATATAATACATTCTTGCCTCTTGAATAACTATTTAGAAAAAAAAAATTTTATACTATTAAAAAATATAGCTTATTATTATTAAAATATAGGCTTGTACGACCTTTTAGATCAACACTATAAATACCAAGTCATACCAAGTCCATTTTTTTATTCGTATAGAGAAATCAAGGTGTTCCTCTCTTGTGCTTTGGCTTAATAATACTTATGGCCATATATGCAATTATTCCTCCCGTCCAAAAGAGAGGATTATTATTAAGAGCACTAACAGAATTTGCGACATGGTCATTGCAACAGTAAAAAATAACTTTCAACTACAAATTGATAGATTACATGTCATTTTTCAACTTTTCCTTGTAGTTTGATAGTCGGGGGCAGTCTTGTTATCTATTCCCTTGCTATGCTAGTGACTTTGAGATTGTATTATTTGTGGTTGTTAGTTTCGTGATGCTTAATACTATATTCAATCTTTTCTAACATGAAAAATCCAATTCTTTGTTGACGTAATTGCAAAAGCTTAAGAAAATATTGAGATTAATAAAATATAAAATAAATAATAGAGTAGACGTATACGTTTAACGTTAACTTGAGTTACTCTCCACCGAGTTACATGTACCGATGAGAAAGAAATTTACTGCAATTAATTAATTAATTACAAGAGTACAAATATCAATAAATCAATGCCACTCTTCTTTACAAATATCAAAATTTTTAGAGGCGAGGGGATTTCAGTTTGGCAAAATGTACAGGTGAATGAAATAGTTAAAAAAATAATAATTATAGGCTAGACTGTATTTGTAATTAGTTGACTTAGCTTTGAAACCACTGCCATGATTTGTTCATCTATAACTAATTATTGGGAAAACATTTTATTTCCAGGACAAGTTGTCAAGAATTTCTCGCTCTAAGCATACCAACGGCTAATTGTTGCTCTTATTATTGAGATTGAGAAATGTTTGAGCACAGCTTTTATACATAATGTGTATTGTAGTTAAGTTGTATGAAATTGTTTACTGTACATATATGTACTGTTATATATTTTAACTTTTGTATTAATATTTTAAATTTTTGTTACATATTTATATTTTTTATTCATATTTTATATATTATTTATCACTTATTTTATATATTTTAATAATTTTTTGATTGTAAATTTTACAAAAATTGTTATAAGTTGCAAAATTGAAAAAATTTTTGAGTGTAAGAATACATATATGCATCATAACCATTTCTTAGTTGTACATACTGTGCTGAAATTTAGTTATTATCTAGTTTAGGATATACAAATAACACTAAATGTAAGGAAGGGAAATGATGATAACCAATTTATTTTTTATCTATTTCTCTTTCACCAGGTTTTCTTTTGCATCTATTTGCTGGTAAAATGTTTGAGCTTAATTCATTTTCAAGTTTGTTTTTCTTTCATAATAATTTGCGCGCGCGCGCACACACATATATATACTTAAGGGTGATCCTAATTTTTCTTGAATTTTTTGCTGTTCTAGACTAATTTTTGAAATCTGTCTCTTATTAAATTTAATATAAAAATAAAAATAGTAATGTATAATTGATCTAAATTTGAAACTTTAATATTTAAATAAAGTTTAGAAGTTCTAACTAGCTGTCTATATAAACTTTCACTTGGGCTACCTCTATATATTTCTTGAGATGAACAATCACTGTCATAGATTATTAATAGACTAGATGAAGTGATTATAATAGTTTATTCACCATTTTCTTATGAAACACAGCATGCAATAATGCCACTTTAATAGAATGAAACTATTGAAATAAAAAGGAAAGCATTTTCTCTACTTTCAATTCTGATNAGATAAAAAGATAATTTTTTTTTTGTTTTCAAATACTACATGTTTCGTACTATGTTTGATATTATTTTTAATGGTATTTTTGAAATTTTTTTAAAAATTAAATAATATTATTTTTTAAATTCGAATTTATATATGTATGTATGTGTATATGTGAGTATGTAGTATTTAAATTGTATTTTTTTAATTATTATAATTTTTAAATAATTTAATTTCTAATTTAAAATTTTTTATACATAAATTATACGCTAAATTAAGGTAAAAATAATACAAGTATAGTTGAAAATATAAAACTCAATAAAAACCATAGATACCTACTACAAGTTTAGTAAATTTAAGTATCAACTTAAGTAAATTAGGTAATGAAATGTTAAATTAGTTACAAATTTAGTACGAGTTTAGTAGTAAATTTTTGTAATGAATATAAATATAGATATATAAATATCTATTTTAAATTCAATCCATTACCATCCTTAAATGTGCGGATAAATATAAACATATTATTTATTGTCAAGAGGGCTGATAACTACCTTAGTGTAAAAAAAATTTTTAAAGAAAATGCACAGTAAGATATATGGAAGAAAAAATCCTTAAAATTTACTAGCAAAATTCTATATTCACAAACCATCCAAAACTTCTAGGCAAAAAAACGTGAAAAACCATTAAGAATAATCATGTAGAAGATTATAGGAAAATAAGATTGCATCAAAGTGCATACTATTTAATTTTGTCATCCATGTCAAAGTGTTCCTTTGAGAAGTGCTACCTATTAGAAATTACAAGATGAGCTTTTTTTTTTAATTTTATGCAAATTCTATATTAATTTTTGACTTTTAAATTAATAATCTATTAAGATTAAAGATTGAATGAAATAAATGTCAAAAATTATGTGTAATTAATAAACTAAGATCATTAATATCTCTTTTCTTTTTATTTGGTTCTCAGGCACTAAATTCTTTTTTTTTTTTTTTACCTTTTGTTCTTTTTGTATCTCATCTCTCTCTCTCTCTCTCTTCCCTTAATAATTAAGTCATTTATTTTCTCCCCCCACATTTTTATCATGAAGTTTATTTCATCTTCTCCTTCAACGTTTTCATTTAGTTTTCTCTATTTTTTTAATAATTTTTTGTGTTTCTCTTTCCACAAAATATTTTTCTTGTCAATCAAAAGCTTTTATTATTATTATATTTGTTGTGAACGAAGGCAGATGGAAAACCAAAATACGAAAAAAAAAAAGTCTTCATTGTCTTGGGTTATTGAATTACAAGAAAACCCTTATTTAATAACAGATGAAATAATACTTATAGATTATTGATTCATGTTTTAACATGGAAATAATATCTTTAATAAAATAAAGTAATATAGCTAATGTACATTAAAGGACATCAAAATATAGTCACTTTTAGAATTTCAAATAATATAAAATATAGAGACATCAAGGTATTATATTGGAGATAATTTAGGGAGTGGTAAAAAATATAATAAATTAAATGATAAATTTTAATTGACCAATGGTAAACATACATACGTGTATATATATATATAGAGAGAGAGCGAGAGTGAGAGAGCGTTAGATAAATTGATAGATAGATAGACAGATAGTTAGATAGAATGTGAATAAAGAAAGAGAAAAAGAAATAATGAACATTAATGACCTTAGTTAATAATTATAAAGAATTTTGAGCATTTATTTCATCTATTCATCATTCTTGATAGATTGTTAATCTAATTGCTATTATACATTTATCATTTATATCAAGGTTCAAAATACGGCATTTCAATGTATGATACATTTTTTTTTTTTTAATATAATTGTGTAAAGGATATTTAATTCAATGTGTGAATATATGTTTTTAAATTATTGGACTCAGCAGGAGAGAAAATTTATCCTTTTTGTTATGCTTCTTTTGTATACTTGAGATTTGTATATAACTTTATTCTCATACGTTATTATCATTCCTAAAGAGGAAAAAATAAATAAATAAATGGTTGAAAAACTGTTTTTGATTATCTGGAGGTTAGCCGTGTAAAATAACAACAACAATAATAATAATAATAATAATTGTCAATTGTAAAGATGGATATAGTGTGAAGAGTATTGTATACCAACATTGACAAGCAACATAATTGGGTGAGCATCGTATATTATATTGCTTGTCTTTTAAGACCTGTCAGTTACGTTTACGACGAAAATTGTCATAAGAGGTCCTAGCACTCTCGTGTTCTCCTTCACAATTTAAAATAATTTATTGAGTTGCGTACTTGTATGCTTTCTAAACAATGGAGTTGATCAAATAAATATTGTCGATGATATCTCATGAGCAACTCAATCTCTGTCTTCACTCACGCACAGAGAAATTAGGGCAGCAATTGTGGGTCATCTCCTTAAGCTACGTTTTTAAAAAAGAACTAGTCAATTTGCTGCATTTTAACAAAAGCCAAATGGCAGCTGACGGGGTGTCTGAGCATTTGGCTCGCAACAATATCGATTCTGCCTCATTTTCCGCTGACAGAGGGACACAAACATCAGATGCTGTTACTGCTTCCGCTAAACGAGGAGGTTGGATAACATTTCCCTTCATATCAGGTCTCCCACCTCTCTCATATGCATAAACTGTGTAATTTCACTGATTTTTGAGCTTTCTCCCTTCCTATCTGTGTCTGCATTTTTTTTTACCCCCTTTCAAACTGTCTTGTATTGGTGCATGTTATCTGGCACAGGGAGTATAGTGGGCGTACAGCTTTGTTATACTGGATGGTTATCAAACTTGATTGTTTATCTGATTGAAGAATTCAATATCAGTAGCATTAAGGCAGGTAATATTTCGAATGTGGTTACTGGTTGCACGTTCTTGTTTCCAGTCCTCGGAGGAATCATTGCCGACTCTTTCACTGGTTCTTTCACTGTTATCTGGATATCTACTTTCATTTCCTTGCTGGTAATAATCAGTTCAAATATATTAAGTTGGAATTAAAATCTCTGCCATGCAGCACGCACACACAGAATCTTTTAAGTAAGACCAAGTGAATTAGCCTACTCTTGCAGGGAATAATTCTATTAACGTTAACTGCATCAGTCGACTCATTGAGGCCTCAACAATGCGAAATTGGATCAAATTTATGCGAAATCCCATCCAAATCCCAATTTGCAGCTCTATATGCAGCCCTGGCTCTGTCATGTATAGGGGTCGGGGGATCGTCCTTTACTTTAGCAACTATGGGAGCCAACCAATTTGAAAAACCTCGGGATAAAGAGGTTTTCTTCAACTGGTTCTTCGTTGCATATTACGTTGCTTCCGTGATAAGTACCACCGCCTTGGTTTATATCCAGGATCACGTCAGTTGGAGATTCGGATTTGGCCTTTGTGTTGCTGCTAATTTTGCTGCTTTCGCCATTTTCTTATTGGGAAAACGTTTCTATCGGCACGACAAGCCACAAGGGAGCCCGTTCTTGGCTTTAGCTCGTGTCATTGTTGCTGCTGTACGGAAATGGGATGTTGTTCTCTCATCCAGAGTCGAGGATTACTACCAAGAGCACAATGAAATGACCAATATCGTGCCTGCAACCCCTAAACAGAACTTCAGGTACAAGCTGTTAAACTGATATCTTAGCATTTACTTATCTGCGGCAGTCAACTAACTGGTTCTGGAAAGCATCAACAAGTGCTTTTCATGGTCTCTGAGGACGTGCATTAAGATGATGCAATTGAAGTGCTTCTCGTTGTACTTAAAAGGTTACTTCTATTTACACGCATAGGAGTACTGAAACGCTTGGCAAAATTAATCCCTGTTCGTTGGCATAACGTAAAGCTCCACTATCCAATAGTTGGCATTGTCCTAATTTTTATATTAAAAATAATAAAGATTGTTGACTGAAATAGTTTTAAGCCCTTAAATTACATACTGATCATAATCTTTACATTGTAATAATAATGATCAAAATTTAATATAATAATGGTAATTTAATCATTTGAGTAGGAGCTAAGGGTTATATTTGCTGTAAATGAATATATTATTATCTCAATGTTTGAGCCTTACAAAAAAAATTACGTGAAATTTTGCCCCAAGTCTTGTAACAGCTTGTACCTGAAAAGTAAGAATCCATATACTTTGACTTCGGAGAATCACCATACTTTTTCGAGGGTTATTACAATTGCACCCCAAAGTTAACTTGGTGTAAATTTTAAAGTAGTTCAACACTTTTAAATTGTGAATGCATACATTTTGAATTTAGACAGTTGTTTAAGTGCTGCAATGAATAAGTATATTTTATTTATACCGTTTAGTGTATAAATAATACTAATACTATAGATACAAATTCTTTTTGAACAAATTAATATAGTTTGATTTATCGATAAACTTGATAATAATTTTAAATTATTCTATAATTATGTTTAGTTTTTTCATGAATCATTAAAAATTATAGAAGAACCCCGATTCATCTTAACCCTATCCCTCTCGTAGTTTCATTTAGCTTTTTAGTTTTTTAAATAAGACTAATAATACTCTATTTGGATTAATATATATATTTTTAAATTATCTAAATTGTTAAATAAATTATCTGTAGTCATATTTTACAAGTATTTATTTTAAAGTTTGACAAACAATTTCCCTTCTTATATTTAATACAGGTTTCTGAACCGTGCAGCCATTAAAACTGAAGGAGACATTAGAGAAGATGGCTCCATTGCAAAGCCATGGAGTTTATGCACAGTTCAACAGGTAGAAGATCTAAAAGCATTAATAAGAATTTTCCCACTATGGTCAACTAGTTTGATCGTGAGCATAACAGTAGGGGTCCAAAGCAGTATGACAGTTCTCCAGGCCCTAACTATGGACGCTCACTTCGGTCCACATTTCAAAATCCCAACCGGATCTATTAGAGTCTTAAATTTTCTATCTGCTACCATCACTCTCGCCTTCGTTGATCGCTTGCTTTTTCCCTCGTGGCAAAAGCTGACAAACCGATCTTTGACTCCCCTCCAAAAAATGGGAGTAGGCCACGTGTTATTTGTTGTCAGCACGATTGCGGGAGCACTAATCGAGTCAAAAAGGCTCAAAGCAGTCCATGCTCACCAACTGGAAAACGCACCTGGTTCTATCGTGCCAATATCGGTTGCATGGCTATTTCCACAACTGGTTTTAGGTGGTAGTAGCGAAGCATTTTTTTCACCCGGACAAGTTTCATTGTATTATCAAGAATTTCCCGTGACTCTGCGTAGCACAGCAACTGGTATGATTTCTATGGTTCTTGGAATAGGTTTCTATTTGAGCACACCTTTGATAGATACGATTCGCAACATTACAGCTTGGTTACCAGATAATATAAATCATGGGAGAATAGATAATGTATATTGGACTTTATCTGTGCTTCTAGTGCTGAACTTTGTTTATTATATGGTTTGCTCTTGTACTTACAAGTATCAAAACGCTGAGAGAAGAGAAGATGTTAGTTTTGGTTCTACCAGGTGAACAAAATTGTAACAAAAGAATTTGCTGGTTGCTCATTCTCCTCTTCCATTTCAAACAAAAGTTTCCGTCGGTTATAGGATGGACTGTTATTATAATCAGTTGACTTGACTCTTGATATTACTACCATTGTTGTCCATATCTATTTACTCAGTTATAGATGAATAAAAGGCCATCATTTTTTGTTTCTTCATATTTTTTTCTTTATGGTATCAAAATTGTTGTAGCTATACCAAGCCATTCATAACTGCAACACCAACAATCCAAGATAATCCACAAAATTGTCGCAAGGCCATCAATAATGCAAACCTGATGTCGAAATCCCATCCTTTGGTTCTGGTCCATAACCTATTGCGCTATCCCTGTCAAGGCACAAACGTTCAGAATTGGCTCATAGACGTCAGGGCCTTTTACAATGAGTATATGCCAATCACTCGTATAACTTTTTCTTTAAATAATGCACTATATATACTCATTCTATTCAAAAGAATTTCCCCTATCCTGACAGTTTTGCGAACATAATAACATCTCTATTAATTTTTCCTAATTGTTTTGCTATACTGATTTAAGTATAGGGGCACGACTGGTTTGAGGAATAATTCTGGGCAACATATATCAGTGGCTTGTAAGTTGACCTATCGTAATCACCAAATCTATGAAAATGACTAAATGACTGAAATAAAATTCCCGAAGACTTTGTACATCTTCATCTTATTTATCTTTGCAATCAAATACTAATGACCTTTATACACTATAACCTTTGCCAATGCAATTAAAAATCAGACACTCCTACGTCTTTAGATCAATAATCAAATACTAAAAATCGCAGATCATCTACTCTAAAACTTGCACTTTCTTTATCTCTATCAAAATAGTTTATCTTAATTATAACTTAGATTATTGTTGTAACTGGTTGACTTAACTTTGAAATCACTACTATTATATAGTACCAAAATACCAATTACTATATTAAATTCTAACTAGGTAATTTAAGAGGGGGTGAATTGGCTATTTAAAAATTTATCTAGCTAATATACAACCCAATGCTAAGGAAAAAGTTATAAACAATCCAGTCAACAATAAGTAACTAAGAAGCTAATAGATAGTAATATACAAAATTAAAACAATTCAATCAATACTAAATAAAAAAGAAGTGTTTAAAGTGAACCCAACACGAGAATGTTTACATGATTTGCTAACTTCAGCCTACATTCATACTTCCAAGTCAACGGAGCTTGAGGATAACACTAGTAAGATATTTTCTCACCATAGTCACAAACTCTATAATATTGACTTTAAGGTGTCAATAGGCCTTTATAACACACGTATCTCTGACACACTTAATTCCTAGTGTATTTTATACTCAAATTGTATATAAAAACTAAGAATTAAATTATTCAACTTCAAAACTCTCCACAAAAGTGGATATTCAATATAGCGCAAATTTATTGAAACTTTATGAATGAAATTAAGTTTGAGTTAAAGAACACTACATAAACAAGTGTAAGTGCAAGAAGAAATGTTAAAAAAAAAAGTTAGATATAGGTTTATGTATATATTAGTCAATAATTGGTCATTATTACCCATTTTTAAATTTTTTATATGAATCCAGAATTCTAAATTTTACAATTCAGTTTTTAAATTGTCACATATAATTTATTTTTAAAGTCCTAACAATTTTTGCAATTTTATATTGTATTTTATTTAAATTAATTGTTCGTGACTCAATTTAGAATAAAATCAAAATTTAGATTCCGCTAATTGTTGGTTCAATATTGAACCAATTACTATTTACTAGTTTAATATGAATAGATTCACTATTTATTAGTTCACTGTTTATGCAAAATACGTAATTTTGATAATACAGAATAAAATATTTCAATTTAAAGAATTTTAACTTTTCTAAAAAATTTTAAATATTATATATGAAATTCAAGCAAAAACATAAATAAAAATCAAATTAACACTAATTTTAAGTAAAAAACTTCTACAAAATTTAGAGAACAAACCACAAAAGAAGGAGATACTAATTTCACTAACATCATAAAAATAAACAATTACAGTTTATCCTAGATATATAGTAAAACCTTAATGGGCTTGGATAAGGTAGACCTAACATCATATTGGGATTTTCCTTAATAAGGGCGTGTGACTCTCGTGCAAGCCCAACAAGCTCTGTAAAGAATTAAATTTTTTTGCTTTTGTACATCTTGATATATTGCACTAATTACCAAATATAGTACATATTTGCCCCAATCTCTCCATCATGCACTCCAGAGCTCATCAAATATTACAAACACAAATCAAGTCCAAGCAATGCTTGAACTCAGAAAGAGCTTTAGTTAGTATGTCATTTGGATTCTCAAGTATGAAAATTTGATATACTATAATAAAAACTTCTGAAATTACATCTCTAACAAAGTGGAACATGGCATCAATATACTTTGTCTTTTCGTAAAACATCTTGTTCTTAGTCAGATAAATGACACTTTAACTATTACAATGCACAATTGTCTACTGTTGTGGCAAAACAAGATCACTCATGAGACCTCTCAAAAACCACAAAGCTTCCTTCATTGCTTTTGGAATAGTCATCTATTTAGCCTTTATAGTATAATAAAGCTACTATAGCATGAAATGTTACCTTCCAACTAATGTCACAACTAGATAAGGTAAATATATAAACTATCAATAATCTACTTTTGTCTAGATCTCCTACGTAATCAAAATCATAAAACTTTCTAACTCAATCATACTTGATATTGCTTTATTGAAAACTGATCTTACATCACTAGTGCCCCTTGCATACAACAACATCACCTTTATAGCATTTTGATGTTCCTCTTTAAAAGAAGCCATATATCTATTTACTACACTTATAGTATGAGTTAAGTTTAAGTCAGGTCTGGTACAAATCATAATATACATGAACTTTTAACTGCATCGGATTGAAAAATATGTCTCATGTGCTTTACTGCCTCCCTTGATTTGGGTTACAAGTGTACTCACAGACTTTTTCAACATAACACTATTGTGATAAGAACAAAGTCCCTAAACTCATACCCCTACGTATCTCCATACCCAAAATCTCCTTGTTACACCTAATTCCTTTATCTCAAACTCATCATTAAGTTGTTTCTTCAATAAATCAATATCTAACAAGTTTTTAGAAGCCATCAACATGTCATTGATAGAGTAGTATACAAATATGACTATTATCACAAAGTCTCTTATGATACACACATCTATCGTAAATAGTCATAGTGTAGTCATAATCAAATATAAAATTATTAAATATCTTATACCACTATTTAGGGAGCTACTTTAAACCATGTAAGGATTTATTAAGAAGATAAACTTGATTTTTTTTATTTGGAGAGATAAACGTTCTAAATAACTGATGTAAATCTCTTCCACTAATATGCCATGCAAAAATATTATTTTCACATCCGATTGCCCAAGATGAAGAACATAAAAAAGCAACTATAAGCAACAACACTATGATAGAATTGTGTCTCACGATTAGAGAAAATACCTAATTAAAATCAATTCTCTTATTTAGTGTGTAACCCTTTAGCTACAGAAGAGCTTTGCGCATAGGAGCTTTAGTCTTTGGTATCCCCTTTTTTTTTTTTCTTATAAACTCACTTCTCTCCTACTACTTGCTATCCCTTAGGCAATTTCACCAACTCCCATATTTGATTCTTATATAAACACTCAAATCTCTTCAGTCATAAAACCCATTTATCTTTCAATTTTTGGACAAGATCTTGCCTCCTTGAAAGTAGAAAGCTCATATATATTCATTGTCTCAGCCACAAAACAAGACGTATGAAACCATATCGGCATAATTATGACACTTTAGTGGTTGAATCTATCTCCTCTGCCTTTAGTAGCAATGTTGTCCCGTTGTTTATGTACATCCTCATATTGTTGACCATCTGTATCAATGTTCTGCACATGATTTATCTTTTGTTATTTATGTGCACATTAAGCTCTACTTACTCACTAAAAATTTGTGGTCTTTGGTTCAATATTGAACAAGTTATTTTTTGATAATATTTTATCTTTAAATATAATAAATTTTTAATCAATTAATTTTAAAAATTAAATAAAATCTTCACTGCTCAAAATTGTAACATAGTTCATGGATTTGAAACTTGAAAAGCCTAATAAATAAAAAAAGATCGAGAAGATCCAAGTTATCTTTTGTTCTATTAATTATCTTTTGTCCTATTAAAATAATTTATTGAGTTGCGTGACAATTAAGAACAAGCATTGTTAATGGTTGTTAAACCGTGGAATTACTTCAATGGTGATCATATCTCATTCACAACTAAATTTTCGCCTTAACGCACTGTTGACCAATTGTAGTGGATCATTCGTTAAATGCCACAGTTATAAATAAGAACAACCAATTTTGCTGCATTTGAACAAGAGCAAAATTGACAACTAATGGAGAGTTGTTGAATTGGCTGACAACATCAATGATGCTCAATCTCCATCGACAAGGAAGGACGAATATCAAATGCTGCTACTTCTAAAAGATGTGGTTGGCTTTCATATATCTTCATAGCAGGTCTCTCATTTCTCTCATGAAAAACCATGTAATTTCACTTATGTTTGAACTCTCTCTCTCTCTCTCTCTCTCTTGTAGATGGCTTGGGGCTGGCTTGGGGCTGTTCTGATCCTAGATGATTTTTGAAGAGGAAACTGAGATGGTGATATAGTTTTTATGTCATTGAGTGAATTAGGTGAAGGAGAATTAAGTGGAGAAGATAAATTGCTTTCCATCTCAATTACCGATGGTGAAAAGCTGTCTGACATAGATTCTGAAGGTAAAGAAACAGTATCATCAGAAAATTTTGGATAAAAAGATGGATAGTTTGTTGGTTTTCAAAAAAATGAAGTGAAAGCAGGGGCATGCTGATTTTGCTTAGCTGGTTTAATATGAGGAGAAGATTGGAATGGAAAGATAGTCTCATGAAAAACAACATCCTTAGAGATGAATGTAATATGAGTTTCAATATCTAATAATTTATAACCTTTTATTCCAAAAGAATAACCTAGAAATATGCCTCTTCTGCCTTTTGGATCAAACTTCTTTCTGCCATGTGAAAGTGTTGATGTAAAACAAAGACATTCAAAGACTTTAAGATGTGAATAATTTGGTTTACTTCTGAAAAGAATTTCATAAGGTGTTTTATCTGCTAGCAAAGGTGTTGGTGTTCTATTTATAAGATAAATAGCAATTAAAATGCAATTATTCCCAAAAAAAAAAAACAAAGGAAGACCTGATTGAAACAACAAGGCACGGGCTGCATTCAAAAGATGTTGGTGCTTCTTTTCAACAATGCCACTTTGTTGAGGAGTTTCAACACAAGATCTTTGATGAATGATGCCGTTTGATTAAAGACATTAGTCATTTTGAACTTAGCACCATTATCACTACGAAGATCTTTTAACTTTGGTATCAAAATGAGTTTTTACCATGTTGCAAAAAGATTCAATGCATGTCCTTGTTTTTGATTTGACTTGAAGTAAATAAACCCAAGTAGCCCTAGAAAAATCATCGACTATGGTTAAGAAGTACTTTGTATGATCATATGCAACAGCAGAACAGGGGCCCCAAATATCACAATGAATTGATTCAAAAAAAAGCAGTGGACTTATAGATGCTAACAGAAAATGAAAGTATACGTTGTTTAATAAGAGGGCGATAATGCCAAAAATTACCAACAACAACGTCGTTTTTGCCAGACACAGATACTGAAGAAAAAAGAGGCATAGATTAGATAAAATACCAGCCACAGCAGTTGGAGAAAAAATAGTAGGCACTAGTTGATATAGGCTACACTTTATTTCACCCATCCCAATTGTAGTCCAAGTGGAAAGGTGTTGTATGAAGCAAGTATTAAACAAGAAAATTAAGTAATGAGTCAACTTCTCAGTCAGTCTTTTAACATAAATAAGATTAAAAGAAAATAAAGACACATAAAACATTAGTTAGAGTGATACTATTCGTAAGCTTGACATTGCCCAAATGAGTGACTGATACACAAGTACCATTAAGCAATTTAACTGTGTATGACACCTCTGCAGCTTTGGAAGTAAAAAATGAAGGACTATAAATCATGTGATCCGTAGCCCCAGAATTTATAATCTAAGGGATAGTATTTAAGTCAAAGGAATTGGAAACAAAAGAGGAGCAACAAATAGGGTTTATACCAAACAACTTGGAAGCTTTTGGCATTGTAGAAGTGGTTTTGAAAACAGCCTGTGCTTGATTAACAGAGGGAAGAGAACCGAGATAATCCTTGTGCTAGAGCAGACTCAAAAGTTGCTGATATTGATCCTTGGTAAAATTCACTTGGTCCTCAGATATTTTTTCTTAAGCATATTCAACAATTAAACTAATTTGATTTATAAAAGAATTTACTCTTTTGTTCTCGTGTAACTTGTGTCCAGGAGGATAACCATGGAGTTTGTAGCATTTTTCAACAACGTGACCTGTCATATTACAATGAGTGCACACCGGAGGTTGAGCATTTCCAACTTTGAAACAATTTTTCAGAGAATGTCCTTGAATATGACAGTGCGTCCAATAGGGTCTATCCTTTCTTTGTGTTGCAGAAGTTTTAGTGTTGTTCTTAAATAAAGGATTAAAAGCCTTACTAATGAGTGCCATGGATTCAGAGGTTGGAGAATTGCTAACAAGCAGGTGATTTTGTTCTTGTCGTTGAATCAAAGAGAATACCTTATTGACAGAAGGGAGTGGTTCAATAAACATAATCTGATCTCTAACATTTGCATACTGATCGTTCAAACGCATAAGAAACTGTATAACCCTATCCCTTTGATGTCTTTCATTCAAAATGTCCAATTGGCCACAAGCGCAAGCATGGATTGGATCATAAATGGCTATTTCATCCCAAAGAGTTATAAGATTACCAAAATAAGTACTCACAGAGTCCTGGTCTTGACAAAGGCTTGCCAAACTTCTTTTAAGCTAGAAAAAACGTGGTTCATTCTACTGTGTAAATCGATCCTTTGGCTTTTTCCATATTGTTTGTGCGTCATCTACAAAAGCTATACTAGATTTAATGTCTCCACTAATAGAATTTTGAATCCAGGATACAACCATATCATTGCATCTTTCCCATATATCAAATAGATGGTCTTCTTCATCGAGAGGTTTAGAAATGATTCCATTAATGAAGCCTAAGTTGTTCTTTGCTCTAAGCGCTCAACACATTGCCCTAGACCAAGTAGCATAGTTATCTAGAGTAAGAGGATATGTAACAAGAACAAGGGTTGTATGATCACCATTTTCACTTCGGTAAGGATTATTTGGGTCTACGAGATTGAGGTAGGGAGAAATTTGCCTGGAGTTAATAGGATTTCGGATTTGAGGTTCTTCTTCCATGTTTAAAACTGAGAAAAATCAAGAACTAAGGAAGCCTTGCTTTGATACCACGTGAGAAATGAAAATAGGAAGAAAAGCAAAAAATGCAGAGGAGAAGAAATCTTTTCTCTCTGAGTATTCTCCAAAATTAATCCTACCTTTTTACAATTCGTAGATATATTCTGCAAAAGAATGACTAAAAGCAAAACTAAAGGTTTGGTGCCTACGATTTTGCAGCAGAAAATGACCTCCAGCTAATCAAAATTATACAGCTCAGTAATAAGTCAAAATAGCAAAACAGAAACAGAAAAATAAAAGAAATTCTATGATTCAATCTTTCTCTCATGTGTATTCAGCAAGGCATAAGCGACTTGTGGTTGAATCTCCAGGTAAGCAATGACTTGTAGTTTTTGTATGCTGTAATACTTTGAGTAGACAGGTGAATCTACAATTAGATTATCGGGGAGAAATTATTTCATTCTTAATGACGTCATTTCGTTCTTTGAGACCTACATAAATGTTGAAAAGGCAGAGGATGATAGACTGGCTAGTGTTGAAAGCGTCCGAAATAGTAGACAAAAACAGAAGCTTGAATGTATTTTACTCCTAATCACATTTTGATTCCTTGTGGTATACTTCAGGGAGTGTGGTGTGTCAAAAAGTACCTAGATAAGGTAAATACTGTTATGCTTACATTTTGACCGAATTTCAAAGTAAGGCGAGTCTTCAATTTGTTGAAGTTTGGCTGTGGCAACCATTCTGTTCTGCATAACTTTAGGCAAAAATGTGCAAAAATAATAAACCAAGTTTCAACGCGAAGTTTTTATGTGACGTCTAGACCAAGGTAGTTTGCAGGTGCCTTGTTTATAAACCATAATTTTTAGTCATCTGGATTATGTAGTTCTTCTGTCATCTGAGTTTATGTTGTGTCCAATATGAAGTTATGTTGTATCCAATATCAAGTAAAATGTCTGCAATCATTTCGTGCAGAAAGATTCTTAGTATTTTTAGAAAAATATAAAAGACCAGTACTCAGCAAAGAGAAGCATTTGTTCTCTTAGGTGAAACATAATTTCCCGTTTTGGTCTAAAACTGAGGATCAAAATTGCCAGAACCACAGAACTGGACACCAGAGATGGTGGTCTACTGGTCTGAATGCCTAATAGATATCTTCCGGTATCATACCCAACCTCTTTTTTTTTTTTAACATTCACCATCAGAGAATGTTAAAAGACTAGAAAAGGTAATGAGAACATTTTACTACCAGCTACATTTGAATCAGCCAAAAGCAACAATGTCACCATTTTATTCCAGAGAAACAGGATGATCACTACTGAAGAAGAGAGAAGAAACATTAGCTCCATTGCAGGCCTGAAATCAGGCTTTTCTTTCTTGACTGCTTGTGTAACATACATCTGAAATACAATTTATGCTACTCTCTAATTTCCCCGACAAAAGTACGTCCATAACCATGACTGATAACTAGATTTATGCAGAATTCACGGAACAACGGAGAATCAATCATAAGTTTTGCATTTGGCGAGATGGATTGTTTTACTCTTTATGTCTTTTCCACTGATAGTGAATTGCATACAGCAGTTCCCAAAACCAAGAATCCTTGCAAACAAAAACAATCAGGCGAGCATGTGCAGAAGGTCCTTTGGTATGCATTCTACATAGTCTCTCCCATAATACCTGCATTCAAGAAAAGGGAGAGACTTGGGAAAAATAAAGGATGTGCTGCTTTTGACCGTGGACAGTGCATGTAGTATAGAAATAGTATGAGTGAAAATAAAGTACCCAACGAAATATTCTTCAATTTTATTCTCTTGTGAACAGAAACAAGTTGCTCGGGACAACCAGGCACCATAGCTCGAAAACCCATTACTCTCAGTTGTTGGAACCACATCGTTAAAAGCTCTGTTACAGACATCATTCAAAAATTTCTTCATGTTCTTCTCTGCTTCTTCTTAATTCACATAAATCAGTCTTGGCGTGATTATTCCTGAAACACAGATACGCATTGCAGGAATAAAACCATTATATGCAGAAACTAATCCTTGATTTACATATTTCAGGCAGGTTTTAGTCTCGAGTGTTCGGGTTGAGGACAGTTTCTGAAACCTCTTCTTTCGAGCCAACGCCAGATGGCTACAATATCCTTGGTCATGTCGGTCTTAAAACCCAGGTCGATAATCAATCTAGCATATGCTTTTCGATCAATAGCGTGAAAAGCTTGGAGTTATCTCCCAGTAATTCATTCAAAAGCAGCCATTATCCAACCATGAAAAGAAAACCCAGAAGCAATCCAATATGAACTTCTTCTTTAATGGTGTTAAGAGACCCAGAGGCAGTCGAATACAAATTAATGGTGTTAACAGATTCTTGGGTTTTCAGTTGTGGTTCTTGCCAATTATTCTTGGTCCTGTAGAAAGAATTCTTGAAAGAGCGGGAAAATCGGAGAGATATCAACATTCGGTGAGAGATTTATATTTTTGTTAACGATATTATAAATTATGCGAGGAATTATCACGAACCTCCTCTATGTTTGTGAAAAATTCAATTTGCTGTAAAAAGTCTCTCCTAAATCATTTATTTAATATTTTTTATGCTTGGTTTTAGAAAATTTTAACATGAAAAGATAATTAACAATAATTAATTTAAATTATATTTTAATTTTTTAATTTATATTATTAAATATAAAATTAATTTATAAATTATTTATTATTAATTTATTAATATTTATTTAAAAGTTAAGAATAAAAAAATTAAAAAAATTTTTATTATCTAAAAATATTTTTACAATTACATAAGTAATTTTAATGATTAAATTAAAAACAATAATATTTGTAATAATGCTAAATATCAAAGTAAAAAAATGCGCGTGCATTATATAAAAATAAATATATATTATTAATTATATACATAAAATATTAAATAAAAAATTTTATATTAATAGTATAAATATAATTTAGAATAATAATGCATTTTAAAGATGTTTATGTACCATAATTCAAGTTAGGATTGTAATTTTAATATTATAAATTTTATAATTTTATAATTTATAAATTTTGCATAAAAAAAATTTTTAGTTCCAATGAACCCGTTAGCAAACTTAAATATATGTAAGTCAATCAATTCTCTATTAAAATTTATTTTTAATAGCAACAATAAAAAATTTTATTTATTAATAATTTTATAAATTTAATTAATTGTATGAAATATTTTGTTAGTCAATAAAATCGCACTTCATCAATATTTATAGCAAAAAAACTCGACGTGATTTGAACAGGACATATTATTGCTAACATCGTCGTTTCAACAGGGCTCTGAAATTGCAAAGCCTAAATCTAAAAGTGGAATTTTCAAATCGTAATTTGCTGGAGCTATAATGCTGAAACTGAAGCTGAATCTGCGCCTTTTGGGATGAATTGTCTCACTCTAACATCTTTTCCATGAATATCGAACTGCACTAGTCTGTTCTCCCCAAGAATTCTTGCAAAATATGAGGGGGCGAGCTGACGATCACGAGAGCATAAAGTGATTGTTCACCATCTTGATCACGCATAACAATATCTTTTATACAATCTTGTCCAAATTTCCTGCATTCAATTCATGCTGCTTTTGTGTTTGTGTTAATTTGAGACACAAAATAAATAAGAGACTAACCAATTGAAAAACTCTCGCAGTTGTTGTCTTGCAATAGGATGGCCTCTAGAGAAAGTTACAAACAATGTTCGATCAGTTTGTGCACACCCATTACGCAAATCCTGGTGAATATCCCCGTTAACTTGTCCTTGTCCCTTCCTATTTCTTTCTTGCATCTGATTATTCAAAATCCTTGGGAACTATGTCGCTAAAAGCTTTGTCAAATTCTAGAGAGAGAGTTTTTCCGCCAACCGTACTCATTAATGGAAGTTGTTGACCGCCAGCAAGTAAAAACGTTAATTCGTCGTCCAAACTATTTAGGCACAATGTAGACTCCATGGCTAATTGTTGAAGCACTTCGTCAGATAATGCTATCGAATTTTGTGTAAAATTTTTGTAGCCTTGAATTTCAAGCCAATACCAGAAGGCTATAATTTTCTTGGACGTGTCACAATCCAACCCGAGTTGTAACACAAACCTGCAATATGATTGGCGATCAGTATGTGGAAAGTTCGTAGTTCAGTGAGAGTGAGAGTGATTTCAGTCATTATTGACAGTTCGAATCAACCCGAAAGGTATGATCAAGTCCTTGAAGAAAAGCTTCGGCTTTTGGGTATGTGGGTAAAGATGAAATTGAAAGAGTTATTAATAGAAGGCAGAACAAATGAAGAAAGAGTAAGTACAGTGTTTCAGTGGTGTTTGATTCAAAGATGAAAGCTGAGGGCATTTATTTTATGCGACCGCTGAAGACAAATTAGGTACAATCCAAGCCTTTTCCAAGACCAACGAGAAAACAGTTCTCGAATCTATGTTTCCCGGTCAACTAAGGGAATGAATGCATACACGGCTGCTGCTAAATTCCTGTTTCCTTGCTGGACGAGGATTTTGTTTTCTAAGAGCATACTTCTAATGCGCTAACAATGTGTACTCGTTACTCTCTAATTTTAATATGTACCAAATTTAAACTCTAAACTCTCGTACATCTCACAAATTGACTTAAATTGTTTCGATGTTCTATTCCCTTTTTATATCTATACCCAGTCAGGTATTTGAGTTTTACTGGTGGAATCGCACTTGTGTACAATCCAGAAACTCTTTAATTATATCACAAATACAATTCTTTGTTTCGAAAAATAAGAAAAAGCAAAAGCATATATATATATATAAAGAAAATTGTCTTTACTATTTAATTTAAAGTTGGAAAAAATTTGAGAACTTTTTTTTTTCCTTTTTTATTAATTGACATTGTGCAATTTCTATCGTACCTTTTAAGACCTGAAAATTAACCCTTAAAAAACCGTTAAATAAAAAAAAATTAATTATGTTACTTTGTATAAGATTACATCACACCCTTCGTTGAGCAACAACATGCATGAACAACAGTTTTACCTTAGAACAATTCCAACAAAGACAAACATTCAGATGAACGAATGAAGTTCAGTAGATCGATAAAAGAAAATTTACATTTCGTTGCCTAGAAAATGAACAAACAAATTTCTTTGATACAATTTTTTTTTGGTCTGAGTAAACCGTAGTTGTGGCAATGATATTTGCTCAGAAATGTTGCTAAATATTGCATGATTCTAAAATCAGTCACGACGTTAGTAACAAAAGAATGATTGGGCAAGCCTTACTCTCATTAGCTAGAATTGGAAGGAGGGATGCTGGCGTTGCCATTGGTAAATTTTGTGCAGTCATATGGCCCGATCCCTTGATTGTTCTTGCGTTTCACCTGAATCACGGAACAAATACAACACATCAGATAAAATATGAAAATCCTCACTAATCATGTTCATGATAATAACAGATGCAGTGGACGGTAATATCTGCAGAAAACCAATAATAGAAAATAATATAATAACGGATCATACCGGGGACCATGGCCCAGGTTCGGGTAGAGATTTGTCTGGAGGTGAATTTTGTACAGCACCACTTTTCTTAGCTAGAATTTCCTGCAGAAAAACTTGGCATGAAATTGGTAGATATTGATAATTTTTATAGTGCGCGCACATGTATATTAAGTTTTCTCTCTAATGGATCAAAACTTAATCACAATTAAAAATTAAAGGACACTAGTTAACAAGTTCAAAGTGTTTCAAGTATATATGCAACATGTACTCAAAGGTACTATTGATGCATGTTGAAAAGGGCTGCTTCACTGCAACACTTGTGAAAGACAAGAAATGCAAATCAGTATAATCATGATAGTGGTGCAATGCAACATAGATCACCCAGTCGAAATCAAAGAATTTACAGGTAAAATTTTTCTGACATTCATTTAATGCAGCTTATTTCTCATATAAAAACTGCCCCAATGGCATTTAGATTACCTCTCCAGCAGCTTCGAATGCAGCTAACCATTCATCAGAAAAAGGAACAGCATGTGGTGGAGGTTTTATCACAAGATTATCTTGCTGCTTATCAATCCCAGATTTCTTGCTGACATAAGAAACAAGCAGGGTCAATATAAACTCTGCAATTTTTATGGCATCTAAAACTATTCTCTTAATGAAAATGGAAATTGGTTGAAAATAGGAATGCAAACACAAATAAGGTGTAGAATTAAGCACTCACCGGAATTTTGTAGCATCCTCATCTTCTGTGGGACATATGGCATCTTCCAACTCAAGCTGCATTTCACATTTAGAACCATCATTCTTCTGAGAAATACTAGTTTCAGCATCTGCAGGTGAAACATAACCCTGTAATACATTAACTTTTTTGTCCTGAAAGACACCTCCCAATGATGACATTGTTGCATCTTCAGTTGAAAAGATGAGATTTTCCAACTCATGCTTCATTTGAAGGTTAGAACTGCCATTGTTTAGAGAAATACAAGCTTCCTCAGACGAAACATCACTCTTCAATACATTAACTTCTATGTTTTGTTCATTGTCATCCTCAGATGGGCAGTAAGCCTTCTGGTTCTCGTCAATGACACCTTCCCTTACTTCAGCTGCTACCTGAGTACAAACAACAGAACTTGTTGATTTATTTCCACAAGCATCAGATTGTCCTATAACAGCACCCATCAGACTACTACAAAGATTCTTATCCTGATATTCTACAGCAGAACCGTTGTTTACAATCAACTTGTCATTCAATGACAATCCATGGCCATCCAGGGAACCTAGTGCATCTGCAAGGTCAGAATTAAGCTCAGGTCGCACAAGAGATTGTTCAAGTACATCATCAACAATTGCCACATTAAAGTTACAGTTGCTGCCATCAACCAATAAACTGCCTTCTAAGAACTGCATCTGTGACTCTTCCTTAACCGATTTCTCAATTGTGTTGTCAAATCCAGCAACTTCTTCATTTCCTTTTTCAACAAGTTCATGCCGGAATAAATCTTGAGGGCTTTCTGATCCTCTTTGACAACAACCTTTCACATCAAAAATGACATAGGCAACTTTCCCAGCATTGGATTCCTCAGAATCTTCATGAGCTATGCTGCCCTCAGACAAACATTCATCAGATTCCCTTACAACTTGATTCCCCTCCACAGACTGTTGGCAGACAATGGGTATATTACTCAACCAGTCATTGTGAACCTTTGATGAACTCTGCTGGCAATAACCAATGTCATCTGCAGGCCGTAAATCAGAGTTGGAGCAGTGATTGTTCGCCGATAAACTATACTGTTTATTTTCTATACCTCCATGTTCATTTACATCATCTATCACATAACCATTCTTAACTTGAAATGCAGCAATCATACCATTTATTTCAGCATCATTCTTAGTTTTCTCTAGAACACTAGGTTGGATTTCAAAATGTTGAAGATCTAATTCACATCCACTGAAGCCTCCATTGTTTGAAGGAGCACTGCACACCTCAACAATAGTTGTCTTTACCACATTTATATTTTGATCTTTGCCTATCATTTCTGATTCCCCATATGTGGTTTGACCATGGAAATCAATGTCATGGCTGAATTTTGCATCAGTAAAACCTGAAATAGTGCCATCACCATGTGGGCACTTTGCTGTTTCACCTCCATTAGCATCAATTACATTTTCAGTCACATCATCAACGACCATTTTGTCCAATGCTGAAGAGCACAAAACAACCTCAATGCTTCTAGCTGATAGAATGCTATCTACAGACTGAACTTCTGTATCTCTAACTTGTGACTTTGTACAAAAGTTATCAACTCCAGCCACACAGTCTTTTGCTTCCACTGTGTCATCGGAGTGAGCCTGGCCATAAGAACTTTCTACTACACTGCCACTACAACATCCGACTGGAGTGGCATCTGCGACCTTTGCACTTTTGTTCTGGAACTCTGAAGATCTACCCTCCTCTGACAAAGCACCATTAGTAATCCTTGGCTTCTGAGCCTCAGTTGAAACCTGGTTGGTACTAGGTATCATATCCTCAGCTTGTTTCCTGGATTGTTCATTGACATTGTGCACAGGGCTTAACCAATCTTCTTTTCTTTTGACAGTACACTCAACACTATTGCTAATGGCATCTCCAAACTGTGACTCTGAAGAGGCAGCATGATTCTTAGTTAATAAGTTACATGTTTTCTCTTCCACACATTCGTAGTCAATCATATCCTTGGTCTCAAAAACACCTTTAACTTGTGCTGTCGATTGAAGACGCGATGAAAAATGAAAATTTTCCAATTCTGTCCCACTTAAGTCCATACTCACTGGGTAAATGTTGGCAACTCTTTTATTATCCTCATTCTTCAATTGATCAGTCAATCCTTCATGTAACAGCAAGACGTTATCGGTATTCTTTGATTCATTGTCCACTACGTGAGAAATTTTCTCATTTTTACTTGGTCCCACATTTTGCAGGGATGGTTGGTGAACACCATTGCACAGACTCTGCAATTTTTGCTGATTATTCAAAATGCCAAAACTGTTGGAGTTAGATGACACATTCAATTCAACCTTTTGAAGTTCATGTTTGCACAAGTTGGATTGTATCTTTTCATGTGAATTAGTGTTATGACTAGTTGAAATAGAAGATCCTTCTATTGATCTTGGTACCCTCATATCACTTGCTGTCGCACCATTGCCCATGTCAGGCTTCTTCTGAGGTGCAGGTATGGGCCTCTCATGAATAGCATTTAAGGCACCTTTCCTAAAATTAGAACTACTTGATTCTAGAATACTGCAAGCTTGATTACTTCTCAGTAATAAATTATGTGAAGCAGAAGCTTTGGACTGCCAGGAAATTAACATCAGAAAAGAAAGATCCAATCAGACAATTCAAAAACACTCAAAAAATAATTCATTCCATGTATATCATGACAAATAGTTGAAAGTAGTCTCTATAAGTGAGTCTACCTGATTAAAGAATCCCAAGGATGGCGATGGCATCCGCAAACCTGATGGTTTTGCTGTTTGTGGTTGTGCAAACTGCATGCTTCCGCCACTTGAGAGAGACAATGCAGCTTTGCAGGAATTGCCATCACGGTTGCTTGATACATGGCCAGGAGTTGTAAGCAGAGTACCTGAGTCAATCTTCAAGGCATTATTGGTTTCTCTAACAAGAGGATGCCGAGATCTGGCAGATGGCTGGATATCCAATGCAGCTTTGGCCTGTTCAGTTAAAAAAAAATGACTTATGAAGCAGGCATTCCATGAAGATAATAAGAAAATGCTAATGAAGTGTTATGTCATATATAACCATGTTTAGCCCCCGAATTTTCCACACTATTCTCACCAGATTTCTTCTAGCCTGATGAACAGAGGATTTCACGGCTATAGATCTGCCAGCCAAACCAGATCTTTCACCACTTTGAGCACTTTTAGTGTTTGAGGAACCAAATCCAACATTTCTTTGAACACTGACTGCTGCATGAGAAAGGAGAAACCAAGAAAATACATATACATGGTTGTCATATGATATAAGTGTGAAAATTTGATTTGGCTATATCAGACTATAGTATAAATCATTTATAAAGATAAGATAATTTTATAAATGCAAATGATTGGACCCTTTTTGAAATTAGACAATTGAACAATTAAATTACCCGGTTGAGCTATCTGATTTCGCTTCATGTTGCTTGCACCTATAATGTTGGATTTTGCAGTTGTAGAATGCACATTGCTATCAAGCTTTCGAATCAGTGTCTTAGAAACTTTTAATTCCTTGGTTGTTGATTTCATTGAGTTTGCATTTGCAGGCCTTTTCAGAGTTCAAATAAATTAAGGCTAACTGTCCTAGAAATGCAATAGAGGAAGAAAGAAAAGCTTTTCTAACTAAAATAAACATTCAGGAACCACTAGCTCTCCTGTTAAATTGCAAAAAATTAATTGGAAGGATATGAAGATGAAGCAACAGGCCGTGGACAGCCACTGCGTTTAGACCCACTTCTATTAGCATCACGTGTTGAGAACACCTTATGCTTCGCCTGAGCAGCACATATTCAATACAACTAGAATTAGCTCCATTTCACAACTTTCAACTAACGAGAATATGCCAAAAGAACATCAAAAACTTGGGCAGCCTAATGCACGTAAGGAACGCTAACCGCTGAAGTTGATGCTACATTATCTCCGGCTGGTGAAGCACCCTTTGGCAATAAAGCACCGCTACTCTTTCTATCTTCACTTACATTACTTTCAGGCAATTCCTTGAACATATTTTCTTCAAGTGCTGTCAAATCTTCCAAATTACCGCCCAAGGATTCTCTCTCATCTTCTTCAATAGCTGACAACATCTCCCCACTAGACTTACCAAAATTGCCGCTGATCATAGACAACTCTAAGGGATCCAAAACACCTACCACAGAGAGCATTTAGTAACTGTAGTGTACTAAGAACTTCCATTTCCGTCTTCAAATTTTATTGAGTAAATACAACAATATGAAATCAAAATAAAAAATAAAAAATAGACTACCTTCTTCAGTGAAGAAAGCTCTGTCCCATGCTAAGCTTTTGCGCAAATTGTATCCTCCTCCCTTTTTCTTCCTCTTCATTTGTTGCGGTTCCATGCTGAGTTTTGGCACTTCTGGTTTGTTTGAATTTATATTCTCTTTGTCGACGCTATCTCTATTTGATGATAAATTCAGTTTTCCCGCATCCTTGTTGCCTGTGATACCCCCTGCAATACAATAAGGCAAAATATTTTGAAACTTATACAAAACTAACCCTATGTGGGCATACTTTGTACAAATTGAATTGAAATGACATCGAACCGTTAGAAGCCAACGTTATCAACTTAAAGTTTCTCCCGCAACAGCCCTAGGTAAATTCTACCAATGGCCTGTTTGGGAGTGTACTATAATTCATTTGAATATGATGAATACAAATTCGTTAAGAAAACGCATCATACAGGAGAGAAAAAATTTCGTAAACCAAACAAGATTAGGTTGCCAAGCAAAATATCAGGAAATTACAAAGAAAAAAATGAAAGTGAAATGAAAAATTAATTGTGATTCGGATCCAGAAATCCAAATTAATTGAACCAGCTCAATGATGGAGAAAATATAAAACCCTAACCGATTGGAGAGATAAGAGAAGGAGGCAGATTAACGGGGCAAGCAGATCTGGGGATTTGCAGAGGTGAGCAGGTGAAATAAGTCTTGTTCAGACTTGAAACGCCGTCGGACGGAACCTGTTGAAGCGGCAGTAGTGAATCATCCTCACCTGAGATCTCTAGAAGGGACAGATCATCAGGTTCCATCTGTCTGATTTCTTAATCTGTTTGCGGGATCAGAGTGATTTCAAACAATTGGCGAGCGGGAAGTGCTCGAGAAGGTGAGGATTTGAAGACAAAGATCACGTGACTATTTTTCAGATTACCATCTTACCCGTACAATGTTGCTAAATTTACCTTGAAAGTTTCAAATTGCAGGGTAATTTTGACTTTTAATACTTTGTTACGTTCCCTTAAGAACTCTCACATCCGGCCCACAATTGTTAATTATCAAATTAATTCCTCTCATTTTAATCAATTACTAAATCAAGCGCCTGTTTTTTTTTTTTAAAAAAAAAAACTGAATAAAATAATTCAGTTAAATTTAATTTGTCTTCTGACTCAGAGAAATTTTAAGTTGAATAGAAAAAGTTAATTTTTATTTATTTATTTATTTATAACTTAAAGAAAACTACTCCAAGCATTTATCGAATACACAATCCATTTTTTTGGTACGGTATATTACATAGATATTCAAAACAAAACTAGGTTCTGATAAATTACCAACTGATCTAGCTAATAATGCACTCTCTCTGGTTTCCATTCCCTTCAGAAGAGGCATCAGCATCAATGTCTGACAATCGTAAACCATGAGTCCCCTCTACAGTTATGCCAATGTTTGCCGCCTTTGCATCCGTAGAAGATGCATGACACCATCAGGGGTAAGCGTAATCCGCGAATGGTCTTCCATGCCCTGCTTATTGGACTCCATTATCTGTTCACAAACATTAACGAAACATGAAAACAGGAAAATATTCAGATTCATGGTGATATCTGTATCTAATTTACGGTAGGAGAAACAGTTCCAAACTGTTCAAGTATCTTTTTGCAAGCAGCTTACAGTAGCACCTTTCAGCATGGTTGGGCAATGGAGGAAAAACACTTGCCATTGGAGCCCAAAGCTTTACATTTTTTTCTATTTCACATGTCACAAACATGAGAATATGTGGACAAGGCTCAAGCTGATTAACTATGTGTCGATCAACAGTCATTTAGTGAACCAGCTTACCTCCCTTCTTTTTCCAAATAAAAATGTGATCAGAGTCAAGACCCACTCACGACATACTCATCATTAGGGCCAAAGAAACTCACTCCTTTAACTGTCCGTGAATTTCTATGACCGGAATAAACCTGTGCCTCTTCACTTTCCTGCACATCTTCAGGACAGATAGACAATGGTGAGGGCCCCAATCCCATGTTCTTCTCAAACAGATGTATGAGCTCATCATTGTAAGAAACAAGCAGTTCACTTGAGTTAGAATAGGCCAATCCAGTGATGTAAACATTGTTTCTCCCAATTAGATGCAGGGGCAAAACGTGTCCACGGGCATCTCTGAACTACTTGATCCATCCCAATGGCATTTTCATATGTCAGAGATTATTGCATATTCATCAGAACCTCCTACAGCAAAGTAATTGGGATTTCCCAGGTCAATTACAATGGCATTCAACCTTACGCTGTTTGGAGGCTGATTGCTGTTTTCCATGACCGAGGAGCAGTAGATAAGCCTTGTAGCACTGTTACTTTGCAGGTCAAACTGCAACATAATAAGAATAAGTAACTGTGAAACTAATAGAAATGAATAAGAAGCTTTACAAGATTCATTAAACAAATTTGACCAACATGTTGAACAAAACCATATTCACCAGAGCTATAGAGTATGTGGGGACTTCCCGGCTCCACAGCCAATTCGTATACACAGCCTTGGTGCTTCCCCAACCTTTTTGTATCAATCCGGCCATCCTCAAAGACTTGGCCAAACCTCACCTACTAGGAAGGAGAACCGTTCACATTGGTCGGAACATGCAGCAAATTACAGATAAGCACATGATAAAAACAAGTGGGATTTAGATCTAGATTGTTAAATGCCATCTTAATTTTAGTTATTGGAATAAAATTTAAAAAGTTAAACAGTATCATTGAAGTACTTGTAGAAATCTCAATATTTGGTTTCCATTTAAACAACTTAATGTCATAAGCCTGATTTTATGGTGCGTTTGGTTTTTAAGGAAATATTCATGATTGAACAGTGATAGAATTTTACAATAGAGTCAAAAGCAGTTGAAGCACATTGAATACAGCTAAATATTACAATAAATGACACTAACAAACCCAAAAATATTTAACAAAACAATGGAGTAAGAATAAACCAAAAGGCCAAGATGAAAACAGAGAATCAGCAGATACGTTGAGCCTAAGATATCAACAAGAAAGAAAAGACACGACAAGAAGGTTTGCAAGCATCTAGTCATATTCATTCACCTCGCCATCAGCAGAAGATGTAACTATTTTCCGATTATCAGTGAATGGCATAATGCATGCTTGGAATATGGTATCAAGGTGGCCAGATTCATATGCAAAATTCTCACTCCCATCTGTCCAATCCCAAAATATAACTAGTTTGTCATCAGACCTGGAAACAAGAAAATCACCAGAGGAGTTGAATTCTACCATATTGATGCAACCCTCATGACCATTTAACTTCCCACAAAGATTGATTTGCTTCACAAGTACCTACACCAAAAAATAAACTAAAATAAGGGCTCACCTTTTACATGTCAATCTGTCAAGCTGATCTTAACTGAGCTGGAAATGCAGCAACATTCAATGAACAGCCACACTAAAAAGTTTAAGGTAATGGAATAAATCATGTGAGAGAAACACAAGCCTTCATTATAGATTTGGTACATTGCATATGATAATGTCTTAACGGTCAATGCAAAGATGATTTCTTTACATCATCACACCCATTCAGCCAAAGTTTCTTGATAGGGAGTAGGAAATATATTTATTTTAGGAGATTGGACAACAATGCCATCAAACATGCATGTATTGGACAGTTTGTGCATGTAAAATCAATATTAGCTGGCTTATTATGCCATGACATGTATATTCTCAACTTACCTACACTCATAGTAATTTAACAAACAGGTTTATGATTTGAACAGGATTTTTTTCTAGTCACACATAGATGCTCTCGAAAGAGAAATTTCTTCACTTTCTTCAGGATAGATAACTTCTATTCATTCAAGGGCAGAAGTTGAGAATTTCTCTTCATTGAAGATATTTTCTTTGATGAAGAGAACTTCTTGGAATACTTCTCAAGGACAAGAACTTCTCTCCAATTCTCTTCGTTAAAGGGATCTTCTCCTCGTTGAAGTGAATTTCTTAGAACTGCTCCCTGTTAAAGAGAAGTTAACTTCATGCATCGCAAAATTGGGCTGGAACAGTTGATGAGCCAACGGGATCATTATATACATAAAGTCCATAATCATTCTTTGTAACAGGTTGAGTATACTAATATAAAATCAATCTATGGTCGACAAGTTGTAATAGAAATTGATCCTCGAACAGAGACTAACTGTTATATCAATTGCTGAACTTTGTTAATCCAACGTAAAATATCAATCCATATAAACTGATCCATCCCTTGACACTAGAAAATTCACTTCTTGTTTAACTTATCAGCAAATATAACCCAAAACTACAAAATGGACAAAGAACTGAATTTGATTGAGCTCAAAAAAATTGTATATACTGCTATTTAATTTGATTATCTCTACATCCAACCAAGCTTTTATATCTCTCAGTGAAAGGTTTAGCACAATTATGATTACTGAGAAATTTAAAAATCAAAAACAAGCAAGAATTTGGAACCTCTGAAGCAGAGAATCTGCGAGCTACGCTTCTGGTCGATACATCCCATCTCTCTCCTGTAAATATCTGTAAACCCATCTTTACTTCCCTTCAAACTCGTCCGCATTCAGGAGAATTTCCCTCTCACGACCCAGCGAGTTTGATTTTTTTTTTTTTTGTTCTTCCCTCTATTTTTTTTCACTTTCTCCTTTCCTCTGTTTTTCAGTTTTGAGTAAGAGAGTGGACGCGTCCTTTCTTAATCAAGTGAATAGAAGAGTGCCACGGCTTGAATGCACTTGCCAAAGCTGAAGACTACGTAAGACAAAACCTGTACTGGCCACAATCAAATTACAATTCCACTTTACTTATTTAAATGTTATTTCAAATTTTGCCTCTATTATGAATGTTTATAGTTTTCAAATAATTTATTACTCTAACTCATTCAATTAATGAATACGATATAAAATAAAATAAAATAAAATAAAAAACTTATCAAATTATGATGCATGTGATAATTTTTCTTTATTTTTATAATTAATTAATTTTTTACTGAATAAAAAAATAATAAAATTTAATGCAATGATCAACCAATGATATAGTACATTTGTCTTATTTAAGATTTAATTATTATGAAATAATATTATCACATAAATTTTTTATATAAAATTTATTCATATAAAGTGATATAATAATAATAATGTATTCTTGTTTAATTTTTTATATAAATTTTTTACTTTCTTAAAAATATTGAGTACATGATAGTAATATAACATTATCGTATAAATTTATAATAATACACATTATATTATATCGAGAATACTAAGTATAAGTAAGATAGCGTTTCATGAATGATTCAATTATACGAAAAGTTTCAATATGTCAAATGTTGAACATGACGTTTCAAGTATATCATCTTTCAAAATTATGATCTTTACTCCTATTTTCTGAATAATCTGACAATACCGAAAAGTCTCAAAAGCTCCAAGTATCTTGATATGTCAAATGCCTAACATGATGTCTCGAGTATATCATCTCTCAAAATTATGATCTCTTCTTACACCATATTTTTGAAAACTTGAGAAATTCAAGATTAATCAACAAACTGCTCCTATTAAGAATGTAATAATTTATATCTATAAAAAGAAAAAAACCACTCAAAATAAAGAAAAATTACCCATTATATTAAAATCATCCTTTACTTCATAACTTCTTGATAATGAAGGGAATGGTTAGGAAAAAGTGATCTTAATTAACCGCTAAAGGAAAATTTATAAAGAAGAGGTTTACATTTGTAAAAGGTATGGTTATGCTGACAAAATACACTTTTAACAATTTTATTCGAAAGCTTAACTCTTCTTTCATTTTGTGTTATTGATATTTTATTCCTATTATAAACACCTTCATACTTAAGTATCAGAGAGTTTTTGTCAATACGCCAGCATCTTTGATTTCTTGTGTGTTTGCATGAGGTAAAGTATTAAGACCTAAGAAAAAGGAAAGAGACATTGTTAGCACTAAAAGGATGAAAAATCATTGTCAATAGCTGGCATTGTCGATGGGAATCGAGCAAAAAGTCAATTGAAGAAGTGAAAATGGTAACTTTAATAAGAGAATAAACAGAAAAGATTTGAATAAAGTAGCTACAAAACTTCTATGAAGACAAAAGTATGAATTCAAATGATCATTTTTTGAATAGCGAAGGTGATACAGAGAGATTTAGACCAAATAGACCTCAGTTAGAAGAAATAAGAAAGCAAATGGAAATTATGAAGGAAATGATGATGATTGTTTGATGAGACATGGCCAATCAATTTAATTAAAATATTATGGCAGCGGAACTGAAAGGACCGAGAAAAAAGATTGTCATAAGTTCATAAAGACCAGAAGTTGGAAATCTTCAATCAAGAAGGTTTATAATAACATAGAAAGGAAAATAAAAGATCCGACAAAAGGATAAAGAGATGCATTATCACCACAAAGTTAATAATCTGCCTCTTTGAATACGTGAAAGAAACAAATGAGTGTACAAAACAAAAGGAAGTAAAAATGGGATAGTTGATCCCAACAATAATCATGAATTTAGAAGGGATTGTAAAGTTATAAAGGGTTTGTTAACAAAAAAGAATCAAGAAAAAAAAAACAAAAAAAGGAAAGATATGAAGATTTGTTCAAAAAGTTAAAACAATTAAAGAAGGAGATTAAAGAGTTGAAGAAAGACCAAAGAGGAGTAAAGCAAATGGAATACAAATTTAAAACAAAGTCGCCATTGTCTCAAGAAATCATAGGTTGTGACTTCCTCAAAGTTTTAAGATGTAACAAGTTACAATTTACTTGGGAGAAATGGACTCAATGTTGTACATTGATAAATGCAAAGAATTGATGTATATTTAAGGATTGACAGAGCCTAAGATGTGTTATCCTTTCTTTTTGACATTGAAAGGATAAACTCAAGTTTTGTGCAAAAATTTGCCTCTAAAATGTATCAAATCATTCAATCAGTTGTGTCATGACTTCGTCTAAAAATTCAAAGGGGCTACTATTCCATCAACAGATCCTAATAACTTGAAGATGATAAAACAAATAAGCAATAAGAGTTTGAAAGATTTTATAAAAAGGTATCATTCAAAGGTATAGGAGGTAGGAGCATATAATTTATTAATTACATTAAAAGTATTAAGAAAATGGGTATGGGGGACTTTTGGTACGAATTATATAAGAAATATATAATTTCATATGAGATAGCTTATCAAAAAGCAAAGGAGGCCATAATGATTGAGGAAGAAGCAATCAAAAAAAAGAAATAAGAAATAAAAAAGAATTAAGAAATAATGAAGCGAGATAAAGATCGTAAGTTTGAGTATTGTAGAAATAGTAATTCTTATTCTTTTATAAGATTTTAGCATCCAAGAAACTTGCATCTCAAGGGGAGCAATCATGGAAATGAAGTTTTCATCATCCTAAACCACGGGACGATAGGTGGGCAATGAAAGAGAAGGACAAAATCATAATTAAGATTGAAGAATAGCAAAAGTTACCAACCAACAGCAATTCACCACATTAATTACATCTTGAATGGGATTTATGATGATATAAATGATAGAGGAATGCTCATGGCCCCAAGACCAAGTAGGACATCAGTAAACAAAAGAAATCAAAACAAATATTGTGCATTTCATCAAGGTATAGGTATGACACCGAGGAATGCATAGAACTTAGAGAACGAGTGGAGATGTTAATTATGAATAATTACATGAAAAATTATGTTGGAAAAAAGGCCGAAGAGAACAAAAAATCTATTATCTCCAGTAGACAGCAAACAATGATCATAACGAGAGCATCGACATTAGCCAAGAGATTAAATCGATCCAAAAAGAACTATTCATGGTATTCATTGAGTTCAAGAAGTTTAGTTTTTAATGTTCATGCAAGTAAGATACAAAGATTACTAGCATTTTAATCATGTTTATTGAGAAAAATCTGATCAATTAGTTGCATGGTGATGCATTAATTATCACAATCAATATAATGATGAGGTCAATAAATTGAGTGTTTGTAGACTCGAGAAGTTCAATTGTTATTTTTTTAAAATATACATTACGTGATTGGAAATAAAAAAACCAAAATTAGAAAAAGTACATACTTCACTGTACAGATTTAGGAATGGATGTATGATGCTAATAAGAAAACTTTAATTGCTGATTACAATAGGAGAGAAACCCAACATTAAAACATTTTGATTGATTTATTGGTCTTCAACCACCAATGCCGTAAAAAGTCTTATTAAAAAAATCATTTATGCAAAACTTAAAAATCGTGATGTTCATATACTATATGAAACACAAGTTCTTAGTTCTTAATTATATGGACATTATTTCAAGTGGTTAAAAGAAAATTAAGAGTTATTATGCCACAATAGTTAAAAAGATGTTTTACATAATGACTGATAACTCTAAAAAAAAGGAGAAGAAATGGAAATGATAAAACTAGGTAAGGAATAAAGTCTATTGAAGAAGTAAAATTGATGGTGTTGTGGGAAGATGCTCCAACTCAAGCTTTGAAGATTGGATCCCATATTCATGAGACCAAAAAGGTAAAACTGAAGATTTAATTAAAGGACTATTATGATATTTTTACTTAGTCACATGATAATGTGTTAAGGATAAACCCAAAGATGATCTCTTACCGATTAGCTATAGATAATAAATTTAAACCAATAAAACAAAAAAAAAAGAGCATTTAACTAAAAGAGATACGAAGCAATCAATACTAAAGTCAAAAAGTTGTTGAATTCAATCAATACTAAAGCTTATCTAGAATGGATTTTTAACATGGTGATGTTAAATAAGTCAAATAAGAAACAGAGAATATGCATAAACTTCATAGGTTCAAATAAGAGGTTTCTTAAAGATAACTTTTCATTGTCGAGGATTAACCAACTAGTAGATGTCATTGTAAGGCATGAGCTACTTAGTTTCATAGATGCTTCCTTTAGTTATAATTAAATCAAGATGTACAAACTCGATCAAGGTAAAACTACCTTTATCACTAACTGAAGACTTTATTTATTTGAAAGTCATACCCTTTAGATTGAAGAGTGCTGGCGCAACATATCATAAGTTAGTGAATAAGGCATTTAAGCCATTAATCGATCATACAATAGAAGTATATGTGGATGAAATGATCACAAAGTCTATAAGTATGCAGGAGATCATGTGAAACATTTAAAGAAAATGTTTGAACAATTAAGAAAATATCAAATGAAACTTAATCTTAAGAAGTGTCTTTAGGGTAAACTTTAGGAAGTTTTAAGCTTCATGATAAGTAGACATGGAATTGAGATTAACCTACAAAAAATTAAGGCAATAATAGAAATAAAATCTCTCACCACTCTTAAGAAGATATAGAGGTTAGTAAGAAAAGTTGCAACATTATCTCAATTCACATTAAGACCCACAGACATATATTTTAAGTTTTTTCAAGCAATGAGGAAAAGAAAAGAGATGAAATGGATAGACAATTACAAAAGTAGCTTTTAAAAATAAAAAAAAAATTTGGTCAAAGTATCTTTGTTGGACCAATCAAAAAAAGGGCAACATTCTCTTTCTTTATCTAGCGATGTAAGAACATGTTATGAGTAGGATATTGGTGAAAAAGGAAAAAAAATACAAAAGCTCGTTCATTATGTTAACAAGGCTTTACAAAATGTAGAAAGAGATACATTAATCCTTAAAAGATAACCTTAGTAATGGTAGTGGTTGTAAGGAAATTGAGGCCTTATTTTCATGTCACTCAATCGTGGTCTCACGAATAAGTCATTAAAGCAAATCCTGCATAAGTCTGACCTCTCAAGTCAACTAGTTAGATAGACGATTGAACTTAATGAATTGAAAATTAATTTTCAATTAAGAAAGGCAATCAAAGCACATGCATTTGTAAATTTCATTATAAAAAGTTCGACATTTTTAGACCAGTAATAACCTATGATGCTAATCAAAGAAAAAGAGAGATATATAAACTATATGTTAGTAGAGCATTAAATACACATAGGTATGGCATAAGCGTAATCTTTATAATCTAAAGAATGATGAGATTGTATATGCCTTGAAGTTTGGTTTCAAATTGACCAATAACGAAGATAAATATAAAACATTGCTAATAGGTCTAGGAATAGCAAAAACAATGAAAATCAAGTTAATATGCATTAAAATTAATTCACAGCTGGTCATTAATCGAATGAATGGTCGATTTAAGGCCCGAGAAGAAAATACGAAAGCTTATCGATACAAGGTAAAGACGATAATGGAGAAATTTAAAAAGGTATTAATAAAGTAAGTACCAAGATTCAATAATGCGCAGGAAGATTTTTTTGGCAAGATTCGCATCATCAATTGAAAAATGAGTACCAAGGACAATTCTAGTTAAATACATAGAAAATGTGAGTTTGAAACTAGATACTAATATTCAAAGAATAAACGAGGTTAGAATGGCAGAATCTTAGATGAATCCAATATAAATGTATATCAAGGAGAAAAGTTGCTAGAGGATACAATTGAAGCAAAAAAGTTAAAATTTTGAGCATCCTGATATTGCGTGATGGATGAAGTTCTTTATTGAACCATATATGAAATGCTTCAATACAAAGAAGGTTAATTAGGTTTTAAGGGAGATTTATCTTGAAGTTTATGTCAAACAAGTAGGAGTTGAATCTTTAACATTTTAAGTCTTTAGATAAGGATATTATTAGCTAACTATCCATCAAAATGTAGGGAGAGTGATAAAATTGTATAGGAGCTGCCAAGTTCATAAAGATATCATCAGACAACCACCTGTAAAATTGACAAGCTTAACAAGTTTGTGGTTATTCATACAGTAAGGGTTTGATTTAGTCAGAATATTACTACTATCACAAGGACAAGTTCAATATATAATTCTTGGTATAGATTATTTCACAAATTGGGTAGAAGAGAAGCCCTGGTGAAAATTATTAAGAAAAATACTACTAATTTTGTATGAAAGAACATGATATGTCAATATAAAGTCTCATGAATGATAATAATCGATAATAAAAAATAACTTAAGAATAATAAATTCACAAAACTTAATAAAAACTTGAAGATAGACTTAAAGTTTGCTTCACAGGCACACCCAAATATTAATAGACAAGTAGAGGCCACGAACAAAATTATCAAGAAAACTTTGAAGTTAAAACTATGGTATAGAAAAGGAGCTTGGGTTGATTAATTGCCAGAGGTATTGTGGACTTATAAAACAGTGACTTGACATTAACGAAGGATATGTCATTTTCATTGGCATTTAAGTGCAATATCGTGATCCCTATAAAAATAAAAGTTTCAACATATAAGGTACTATAACATACTAAATAGAAAACTAAGAGTCGATGCTTACGTATTCAGATTTATTGGAAGAAAAAAGGTAGTAAGTAAAAATTTGGGTGACAGCTTATCAACAAAATATTGCCAAGTACTATAACAAGAAGGTTAATGCACAATAATTTATTGAAGGTGACCTAGTTCTTCAAAGGGTCACACAGAATACACAAATTTCATGGTTTTTGTGCTGAGGATGGTTGGACCAGATGCATATCAACTAGTATATACATATAGAAGGATCATTAGAAAACCATAGAATGCATATATACTTATATATAGTTTTGTTCATGAATTTTTTAGAATATTTAACCCTTAGTCTTCTCTTAAGCCATCGAAATTACCTATATTATTCGTTATAATTTTTTCTTATGGAAGTCTAATCTCTATGGTAATTTAGGTACACTTTAGGATATCAAAAAAGGAAATTATTATTGGAGAGGACCAAGCGTTATTCTTGTCCTTTTCATCCTTTCCATCTTTGCATTCTAGAAGCTGGGTGAACTGAGTAAGGAATTCCTTCATCTAGGACAAGTCAATGTTGGGACATCGATGCTGGAACATGTTGACGATTTTGGTGAACTATACATAAAAGACTCTTCTTTAATGATTTTTCTCAAACTCTCAAGCATGTATTAAGTTAATATTTAGATTCACGATGTTGTCTTTCAACTTGACTTTCTTAGTTTACTATTGATTGATTATATTCTTGGAGTTGGAAGAATTAATCTCGAGCTTTGCATTTCTAGTTTGCCTTTTTTAATTTTTTTCTCAAGTGATTGTTCTCAAAAAATAAAGTCGATACTTTAGTCATTTCATAAGCCACTGTGAGAGTTTAGTTGTGGTGCTTTACCATGAGGTTAATTCCCTAAAGTAAAACAAGTTAATTAAAAGTTTGAGCAAATTAAAGTTTAAAGTTTAGTCAATTTAAAGTATGTTTGACATCAAGTTCATGATAGCGTGGTATAATTAGGAGATAGACAAGTTGTTCATTGTCTTGAACCATTCTCGATGAGTGTGTGTCTTGATTGAATAGATCGCAGGGTTCATATGCTTATATTGGGCTTTTTTCACCTCTTTAATATCTAAGCCATATATTTTACTGTTTGTGCTTTCAAAAAAAATAGTAAATGTTCCACTTTTCTTTTCCTTGAAAATGGTTATAGCCTTCCTCTTTTCAATTTTTTCCCTCTTTGTTCCTAGCTTTGTCCTTGACCAATGCCTTTTTTTCTCTTATCTTTTATCCTTCAGGCAAAGTTTTTACTAACCTTAATAGGGGTGCCAAGTTTCGAGTCTTTTCTCTATTTCAATAGCTATTCAATTCTAGCTACTAGGCCCTTATTAACCTTCTTTTTTTTAATACTTTTATTGGCTATTTCAATAAAATGAAAAATAAGTTATACATGTAAATTAAAAAATATTTATATTTTTTCTCAATGCTTACTTCTTTTGCGAGATGGTTCTGCAAAAAAAATCAAACTCGATCTCTATAAATTTTGAGGTGATAGTAGTTCTCAGAATACACACTGCTTGGCCAATGTAGTTGAAATTTTATTTACAAGTATAGGGTAGATTGATTTTATGCAATCCTAAAGCAGTGCAACAACATGAAAGTTAAAAAAAAAACACTGTAAGCTATAATGTATTAGAAGAATGGAATTAGATAGACTTAAAGTGTCAAAACTAGTGGAGACAAAAGTAACCATATCCCTCTATTTGGAAACTCGACCCAATTACCACTAATGAAAAACCACCAATCTTTCCACAAGAAGTTGGAAAAAGAATTATTGGCTTCAAGTTTTATTTTTTAACCCTAAGCAATAAAGTAAAACTAACCCAAGTGATTCTTCAAGTTGCTCTTTAATTGGTAAAGGTAACACAACTCTTGTAAAGTTGGCTAGTCTTGCCCAATTTTCCTCCATAAAATATTCATATTGATCAAAGTATGCCATGCATTTAAATTTAAAAGGCAAGACAATAAACTTAAGTAATAGAGAATTTTGACAAAAAAAGTTTGAAAAAAAAGCCTTAAATCAAGATCAAAAAGGATCTCCAAGAAGGCATTTTCCCTTTTCTTCAGCTTGCTTGCACACTCCTCACTTTTGACAACTTAAGACCGATGTTCTCGATAATTGTAAATCGATCCCTCATGTCCCAAAGGTCTTCTCTGGTTATTTAAAACATAATTTTATCTAATACATAATGATTACTGCTTGTTATGTAAACTAGATTCTTTGATCTAGGAGAAATCTCTTGCTTGGAATTAGGGCTAGAAGAATTATTTGTTGCCTCAAGTATTCTATCATTGGGTTCACTTAAAAGTCTATTATGTTTTATGTCATTAATTATGTTAATTAGTTTATACTAAGAACCAATTCTTTTAAAGGGAATATGTTTATAGGTTATGAAAAGGTCAGTCTAAGAGTAAGATCAAATTAATTCCACGCATCCCAAATGGTGAAAGTCTTAAGCAGGAGATTTTGACATAAAGTCACCCATCACTTACCCTCAAAGATTCATTGGAGATATTTTGGGAATCGAATCCCATGGATTAAGTCAATGCACTAATGTTTTAATAGGTTAAAAATCAAGAAGACAAGCCAAATAATGTACATAGTTTAATAAGAAAAAAATGATGATGATGATAAATGTAGAAACACCAATAGTGAAATTAGACTATTTATGCAGTATAATCGAATCATCAAAACACAAAGATAAACAATGAGCTTTAATAGCAAAAAGAGAGGGATTAGACACCAACATTTTAAATAAGCTTCATTGGAGGGATATACAAAAATGAACGTCGATTAGCAAGGATTCTTCCTTTCTCTCTCTAAAATTCTAATAGGCTTCATTTATGGATGGGAAAAAGATAAATGATAATGGTAAGAAAGAATAAAGGCATATCTTTTGAAGGGATTATAATATAACATGTTAATATGCCATGTGCCAGAAAGCCACTAACATTTATCATGAATAAAAAGTATAATTGATTCATAAAACCCGAGGAAACAAATAAGTGGTTTCACAAAGCATGAAATAGTAGGATTTAATGTGGATTTGATTGCAAAAACTTTTTAAAATTTGAATTTTTTCGTTGGATGTAATGTTTGATAGCTATGATAAAATATTTAACAATTTTATAAATTTTTCAAAAGTGTGGGAATATTCATAGGTTAAACTTTCTTAGTTTTTAGTATTAAAATTCTTCAACACTAGAAAATAGAGGACTCCTGTTTCTTGAATCCTGAATGACCTAACAATATTTAGAAGTTTCAAATACACTGAGTATCTGAATATGCTGAGTGCCCAATATGATGTCTCAAATATACATCTCTCAAAATTATGATCTCTAATTATGTTTCTTGAATGACTCGACAATACTATGAAGTCCTCAAGGATCCAAGTATTTTGATATGTTAAGTGCCCAACATGACGTCTCGAGTATATTAGCTCTCAAAATTATGTATTCTACATACACCATATTCCTGAGAATTCGAGAAACTCAAGATTAATCAACAAAGTACTCCCACTAAGGATGTGATGGTTGATATCTATAAAGTGAAACCACCCACGAAATAGACTCAGCCATGATGAAGAAAAATTACCCATTATATTAAAACCACTCACTACTCCATAACTTTATGATAATGGGAGAAACAATTGAAAAATGCGGTCCCAATTAACTGTTAGAGGAAATATATAAAGAGAAAATTATTATTTGGAAAAGGTATGGTTATACTGCAAAAATACTCTATACAATTTTATTCAAAAGCTTAACTCTTCTTTTATTTTGCGATATTGACATTTCATTTCCATTATAAATATCTTTTTTACTTAAGCATAAAAGAGTCTTTGCTAGTATGCCGATGTCTTTGATTTTTTGTGTGTTTGCAAAAGACAAAGTATTGGAGGCCTAGGAAAAAAGAAAGAGACATTGTTAAAACTAAAAGGGCAAAAATCGTTGTGAATAGATAGAATTACCATATTGTTGGGATGACCAATTACTAAATTTACCACTGTTATATCTTAAAATTAATAAAGTTTGATGATAAGTGTGAGAACGTGCATCGGAGGTTAATTTGTGAGATGCATATTACCGGTTTTAATGCTCAATATTTACGAAGTCTTATAGTTTAAAAAATGTACTTGTAAGGGTTGCAAGGGTAGACAACGACAGTGTGGTATACCTACACTACTTTGATGGTTTTACATGACCACCATCGTGTAAGAATTAAAAGATATATTTGTAGGTAATTTCTCTTACATTTTAGGATAATCATAATAAAAATAAGTTTTTTTTTATTACTTTTTAAAGCATATTGGTTACAAAATTACAACTCTCTCCTTTTTTTTGTTTAGAATTTTGTGCAAGCAGCCCACGAAAATGTAATGGTTAAACATCCTCTAGAGTTTTATTACATATTTAAAGTTCATTATTTTGCGTTCAAGGTCCATTCTTTTGGCGTCTAGACTTCAAAAAAAGCATCGAGCGTCGTCGGATTGATAAGTACAACTTCAAAAAATCTGAGGGAATCCTTAACCAAAAAAAGCATGTGAATCTGACGTGCCAGGAGGAAGAGAATCATTGGGTTGCAGAATCATAAACGGGGAAATTATTTTTATTCTGCGTAGTGGAAAATAAAAGGCTTCAGGCCCGGGTACCATTTTGCATCCAGTAATTGGAATGTGTAGAAATGAATATCAATCCACCAAGAAAAAAGGAAGAAAAGAAATGGTAACATTGACTTGCGTTGGTGGTCATGTTTTACCACAATGCCAAATTGCCCAACTCTTCCTTCTTTACGACTCCAAAATTGGCTACCTGCCTATTATGGGATAAAATTTTCCTAATGAGAAAGCTACTTCTTTGCTAAACCGGATTAAACATATCCAGAACAATCAACAGACTAACAAGCATACGGTATAAATAAAGATTGTATGAAGAAAAATGAACGGTCAAATAATGGCAATATTAACACATGAAGCAGGAAATGCCAAACGAAATTATTCCAATTTCAATATCTGCAAGATAGCTGTATACTTCTCTGAAGCGATCATTACATTAGGACAACACAAATTTTAACAAAACACCCAATTCCCTACCAAGTCCACACAAACTAGTGTGTGGTGTAACAAATTATAGATCTATTCCCCACATTCCACCAGAAAAAAAAAAAAAAAAAAGGCGCTACCTGGTATAATTAATGATTCCCCAGCTCATCTTTACACTAATATTCCCCCCTCCCTTTTCGCTTTACTTTTTCTCCTTTGTGCAAAAGAATGAAGATTAAAAATACAAACTTGTGTGATGGTAGCTTAACATGACTGTAAGCAGAAATCCTTTTATACCAAACCATGGTTTCATGTTTCTAAGTCAAAGACATGCTGATGTTGTTAGAGCAAACAATGCATATATCCTCTGCCAGCCAAGATGGGTTTCTATTGATGTCTGTCTTAAGAGGCTTTAACTGTTAAAATATATCCCCCTATGTTTCTTTCTGCCAAAAATCCAAAACCCAGAGGATAAATGATATATGCTAATCCTCGTCATCATTTATTGAGGCAAAAGAGAAAGGTCTGAACTTGTAGCCATCCCCGTGGTAGAACTTGTTTTGAAATTCCACCCAATGAAGACGCAATGCATGTAGAAAAGCACTGAGAGTCTCCATCATCAGCAATATGAAAGCAGTGGCAAAGGCAAAAACCGCTAGTCCTATTAACCGGATAACAACGTTGTCATACCTGTCATAATTATCACTGGTATATCAATACTTATAACTAAAGAATACACTAGAGACCAATACATGTTCAGCACATTCAGGCAAACTCACTACTGAGTGATTCCTATCTCAGTTTTTCATAATCTGCCATTCAATAAGATCATAGATCAGATCTAATTAGTAGCTGTATTCATTTTTGAACCTGCTTTGCAAGTCAACTTTGTCAGATGCCTGAAGGTAGGGCCAAACCAGAGGCAACTTTGAGCAATTAATTTGTTTTTCTTTTAAACAGGAAAAGAAAAACATAATCAGTTTGTATACAAAAACCGGATAAGAATTTGAAGACTTGGCAGATAAGAACTGCCATGCAGGAACAACAACTAATCTAAAGATCAGAACAACCTTTTAGTCTGAGTTTCAGTCACCACAGAACCTTTATGGGCCTCAGTGACCACAGAACTCTTAACTGACAGTTTGTTGAAATCTGTATCAATATCAAGATTACTTGTAAGTGTAATGCTACACTTCCAACTATTACCTCAAGTTTATTTCATCCAAACAATATAGCATTCATCAATGCTAAATTTTTATAATTATCCAAGTAATTTGTTAATAGTATTTCAACATCCAATTAATAAATAACACATCACTTGGGTTGCGATATCAAAAAGTGTAGTATTATTTTACTTCTAAATATAGGCTACAATCAGGGAGAAGACACCTATCATAGGCAACTGCTGAGCATAAACCGAATGCTCATTTGTTGTGTGCACAAGGAAATGAAGGAATACAATATTCTTTTAGGATTCATGTATCAAATGAAGAACCAATGTATAAACTGCAAGTCACGAGGAGAATATGGAGGGACATATTGATAAGGAAGAAAGGAAAATCAGTGTGCCACAAGATTAAAATATAAAAACTCACCCCCAGGCAAGGAGGAGGACTTTCTCATAGAAGACAGTTGATAATTCAGAATGCGCCAAGCTGCAATACCACTAATAGATATCAATTAAACAGTTGCATTGGACAGACCAATGTTAAACTCAAAAATAATTCATAGCTGTACCTCAAAGCCCAAAGTCGAAGGTATGATGCTGTGTTCGAAACTGCACCTAGAACAAACTCTATTGAATGTATCATTTGGTGCACAAATACCTCACTAAAATTGAAGTCCTCATGATGATGTCGCGCTGAATCAGGTTCCACCTCCAGATCCATCTCAGAGGTGCCAAGCATTCCATAAGTGCGACCTTGAAATCTCTAGAAAGTAACACCAAGCAAAAAGCTTCAAGTTTTAGAACTTCCCAAAGAGAGATAAAACAAATGCGTAAAAGCTAAAAGATCAGGAAAATCTAACAGAGAGCTAGAACAGTTAGTAGTAGAAATGGACAGCCACTAAAACAAGCTTCTCAATTTCATTTCACAATTGAAAGAGGGATTGCTAGAATGCTGACAAAAGTAGATGTCAAATCCATAAGGACATGCAACTTAATATTACTCTTCCATCTGATAAAGATTAGATGTGTAGACAATTTGAAAATACATTTTCTGAACAAGAGGAGCCAAGAAGATCCATCAATTATATACACATAAGAAAGGTGCAACTACATATATAGCCATGACAATATGGTTGAAAATGAAGAAAGAAGAAAAGGACACATGAATATGAGCAATAGTTGTCAGATTATAATGTAAGAAAAATGCAAGACAAATTGACAAGCCAAAAACCATATTACCTCTGTATGAAGCTTTTTTAAAATAAAAGGTTTTGGAAAGAGCATCCATGGAACCGCAACTATAGCCAAAAGCAGCAATAAGATCTGCAATATCAAACATCAATTGACTAGATTAAAAACCGGAAACAAAGTAATACTGTACTACATGCAATCCACATATAAATCAAAGAGTATGGATCATGCCTGAAGTGGTCTCTGTCCCCAGAAAAGTTGATTCTCACGAAGATCATCAGTGGGACTCAAAAACATGTATATCATTACATGATAAAGGTCTGCCTGAGAACCAGTGCACCACTTGATGATAATGAGAAGTGAAAGATACCCAAAAAGACTGTTAAGAAAGATAATCTGTGGCACAAACTGATACCTAGCACCAAGATGCAAAATAAATTCAGTTTCTAGCCTCTCGTTGAAGAACAGTGACTGGAAGAAGCAAGGAATAGTCAGGGCGGAAAAGAGTGAATGGAAGAACACAAACCTTATATCCAGTGAGCTGCTAAAAAAGCGTGCATTAAAGTAACTTAATATAATTCCAAGGTTCATCTGAGCCACACCTAACAAAATAGACATTTTCATTTTGAGAGAGTTCAAAAAAGGCAGTTCTGAACGGCTTCCACGCCAACTGGGATCAACACCAAATGGATATGGATCTTGAAATTTCACTAAACCAGCGGAGTGTGCATCACTGATAAAAGCAAATAAAATAGAAAATAAGCAATCATGGGGCAAAATAACTACATGATTTTCAGAAAGAAGAAAGGTTTCTGTATACTTCATCCTCATATAAGAAAAGAATATTGAACAGAAAAAGTAACATGAGATGGTGCAAGAAACTCGTCATAACATGTTAACAATACTTGATTATTAAAGATCTTCTAGAAGGATTAAATTTGGATGAAGTTAGATAATGAAATATTACAATATGTAATTTCTTAAACTATATCAAATTCAATTCTACAGTAATACATATAAAAGCGCATAGCAGATAGATACTCTACTCCCTTGTCCCCGGTGGTCAATCAAAATACTGATTCATGAAGGTTAAAGTCTCTCTCAAGCATAATATAAAGATGACAGCAGCATAAACTTTAGTTCCCTTTTGGCCCTTTGATATATCAAAACATGCACATGAAGCATATTTATAGATAGACAACAGCAAATGAACTTATTAACATCAATCCATCATAGAGTGCACTTTTATGCCAAATATCCTCTTCCAAGGACCCAAGAAAAATAATCCTATAAATTGTTATATCTCCCCCACACAACACCCCCCCCCCCCCCAAAAAAAAAAGGAAAGTACTGATTTTTCCCAGCCAATCGAGTCCTAGACAACATATCAACCAATATGGGCTTCAGATAAAGTACTTAATTGTAAGTGTGTTGCAAATTAGCATCTGAATACAACAAAAAAATGGATCTAAAGATATAAATAGCACAAACCTGCAACTAGTATCCCGGCATCTGTAAGCAGAACCACCAAATATGTGAAAAGGAACAGAGAAGAATTCATTGTAAATCAGCCCACAGTAAATTGAAAAAAGCGACATCAAAAGGAGTACATAGCGCCCGCCAAATAGCATCTCCATAAAGCTTCCAAGTTTCTACATGTAAACTAACCAAAATCAACTTACAGAAATACAAATATTTCATGGAAGGGTTAAAAATAAGCATACTAAATACACAGATCGCGTAGTTACAAGAATAATCAAAGTATTCAAGGACCAAGTCATGCATCTCAGTTCAATATGCTTCTATTTTTCATTCAATGTTATTCTACATGTATAACCCTTACAACATAGTCATGTGAAAGGAACATCTTTAATTTAGAATTAACATCATAATAAAACTCCTAAAATATTTGGGTAAAAAAAACAGCATAATCATAACAAATGATAATAATTAATCTTAGCCCTGAGGGATTCACTAACTTATAACATGGAGAGAGAAACATTTTGAAACAGGTTTTTCTTCCCAAAGGGAGAACCATGACTCTCATTACAAGCCAGGTATAGTTTCATATGATATAACACATCTTTTCAAACCCCTAATGCAAGAAATTTGACAGCAAAATACCTGAGTGCTAAGCTTCCTTTCCCGTGCTATAAGGACTAATGCTCCCAACAACAAGCATATTCCATGACCCCAATCCCCAAACATCACCGCAAAAAGAAATGGAAATGTAACACAAGTGTATACTGCAGGATTTGCCTCTTGATATCTAGCAATGCTGCCAAATCAAGTTTTATATTAGTGCTGCAATTTGTGCTATTGATACAAAATAAAGTGAAAAAGTGTTAACTGGTTATCTCATGCCGATGATCAATATAATTAATTTAATTGATTCGGTTAACCAATATGTAGCACTGATTACAAGATTGAAAATGAAGCCAGGCTCTATCAACAGCAATTGATATTAGGATAGTTTTTAAATCATTCTATGTAGTTTGGATACACTGAGTACACAACTCCAAACAATAAGTTGCCACCATGATCAGAAACTCATGACATAAACAAAACAAGAAATATGCTTTATCCACAATTGCGTGTTTGGTTCATGTAAACCTCTCATCCTTGAAATTACATACCAAAATGAGCATCAAATGAGAATTACGGCAGGAAAGTTATCATGTCAGAAAAATATCCCACAAATCTGTTTTTGTCAAATACACACTGGACATTTTAAAGGTGTGAGGTGCTCCAATTGAAAGGTAATCCTTTTCCAAAATAAAATGATACCAGGAGAGCAACTCACCCATATGCATCAACAATTTCTTGAAAAGCATTAGTGAAACGGTTTGTTCTAAAATATGTAGGAGGTGATTCCATAGCATCCATCACGTGAAATATTACGCCAACTTGCGAATTGCTATCAAATGTTGCACGTTGGAGCACCTCCTGAATCTGTAACATCATAAACCAAATTCTATTTTCAAATAAACTTGCTCACAAATCTCTTAAGGGATCAAAACAAAAGTAAACTAGAGGATCGCAAATCTGTGCAAAAAAAAATGAAAAAGACATACTAAATTACCTGAGTTTTTGCAAAAATAGGACACCAACCCTCTCCAACAAGACATTTTTTTGTAACATCAAAATTCAGCATGTTCAATGTGTCATATACAGCCTTCTGCCTTCTTACCTGTGAAAAAGCAGTCAATAGGATTAATGGGATTTTCATATTTGTTATTATTGTTATAAAGTACAAAAAATTTATCATCAAGCAAACATCACACGTGAGTCGTATGTTCTAATAAAATATGTTCACAGCTACCCTGAAGACATTAACAAAAGAAATGGAGGGAGAGAGAGAGACAAGCAATGGTTGCATCTCACCATATTCATCCATTTTGTTAAATTGAATCCAACGGAATTAAGGGCCTTATTTCGGTGGCGAATACCAGCATCCAATGTGGCTTCCAATTCAGAAAGACGTGACAACACCTACACACAAAACACTAATGTTAGCAAATACATTAATAATATTCAATTTCACTCGTTCTCTTTCTTTTATCATATGAATCATAATAACTCTAATGAATGACTACCAAGAGAAGTAAATAAGATTAAGATGAGTTAAATTCTGTGACCATTTCCAAATTAATGCTGTATTAAAACTACTTAAGATCTAGAATTTTCAGATTAGGATCCACAAAAATAAAGAGCACATAATTTAACACCACAAAGAAGACTCATAACATGCATACACAAAACCATTTAAGAAAAAGATAGATAATGATAAATTTGAGCACAAAAAATTTGTCCATGCATGAAATGAAATAAACTTTGCCAACAACATGCTTACTTCTCTAATAATTTGCCTCTGTTTAGTTAAATCCTCTGGAACAGGATAACAATTTGCCCCAAAAGCTTCACAAATTTTCAAAATTTTTGTTTTTGCCTGCTCTCCCGAGAAAAATACTACAAATACGGTTTTCTCAATCTGCAAAGGGGAATACACAAAAAGTTAATAATAAGATGACTGATAATTATCTCTTCAAAAGTGAGAAAATAAATCTTCTGAGCAGAAATAGTGCGCAAACACAATACAAATAAGTGTAGCTGACATCACATTTTCCAGATACTAAAATTAATGAATAGTTAATAGTAATGAGACAGAAGAAAACCATTTCAGCTGTCACAGGATCCATAATCTCTTCATCAGCTGGTGCCTGATTGAAAAGCATATTGCCTCTCGTAGCACGAAACAACATTCTCTCAAATCTAAGAACTTTGGATTTGCAAATAATCCCGCTGATAAATCTCAAACCAGACTGATTTGATGGTCCAGGCCTTATATCCTGTATAATGAATCATCGATAATTAAACACATGGGATAAATTTCTTGCAAGAAAACAATGCAGAGCAACATTGCAAAATAAGCAAATACCTGTTCGAGTAATGATGCTGTGTCGGCAAAACTATCATTTGAGTACACATTCTCACTTAATTCCGTTTCCTCAGCAACTGCATGTCCATTACTTGATACAAGAAAGCCACCAGCCTGGAATTGCCCCATAAAATAGTAGGTTTATAGAGAAAGCATTCCTGAATGTAACTAAAGTTTATAACTTTTATCATTTTAAAATAGATTACAATTTGTTAAAGATATCCTAAACTTGAGTTCACAAGAATGTAATCAAGGATATATTATGACCAAGAAAATGAATTCCTGCTTCATCCAACAAAAGACCATACTTAGATCACCTAAATTGTTGACTGTCAAACAATTTTTGGCTGCCAGATAATGCAGAAACTGAAGATGCTAAACAGTGGTCAAAGTATCATTCAGTAAAACAAAATTTCGAATAGATAAACACCCCCCACCCTCAAGCCTTATTGACTTCAGGAAAATAATAATAGTTAAATCCAACCTTCAAATAAAGAAGAACACCATAATGGTTGAATGAATTGAATCTAACCATGCAAAATACTTGATTAATGAACACTAGTGTGTCTCTTAAAAACCATCCCAGCATAAAAGAAAGCATTCAAAGGCATCGAATGTCTATGCTAACTTGAAACCTAACATATATTTGAGTAGATAAACCTTATTTAAGCACTATGTTTCCTGGTTCACCCTTTTCTAGTCTGATTAACCGTATATAAGTATGATTGATGAATTGAATCTAACCATGCAAAAATACTTGATGAATAACACTAGAATTTCTCTTAAAAACTGTCCCATCGTAAAAGAAAGCACTCAAAGGCACTGAATGTCTATGCTAGCTTGAAAACTAACACATATTCAAGTAGATAAACCACATATTCAAGTAGATAAACCTTATAAAATCACTACTGTTTCCTGTTAACTTTAAACCTAACATATATTCCAGTAGGTAAACCTTATATAAGCACTATGTTTCCTGGTTCACCCGTTTGATATCAATTTTGGAAGCAGAAAATAGTAAACTGACCCAGTAACTCTGTGGTAATGCTAGTGCTACCATCCCCATCAGGCTATGTCAGGCATACCAAAAACAAAATTTAACCCAAAAAAAAAAAAAAGGTCAACTGACTGTTTATTCAAGATATATTCCCAATACTTGAAGTAAATGGCCAAAAGGAATACCTTTTGCAAAACCATTCTGAACTCTAGTAGCTCATTATATGTTTGCTGAAGCTTCTCACTATTAGAGCTCATTTCAATAAGCTCATGCTCATGTTCAGCCAGTTGCATCTGAAATTGTGAGACATACAACACATAATACACATTGTAAGATACCATAAGCAAGATGATGTCTCTACTAGTCAGTGCCATCATTAACCAAAAAGTTACATCTTCAAGTTATTGCTAGCATCATAAACATGAGTAAAGCCTAAGGATAGAGTCATCAACAAGACAAGAGGAATAATGTATATATGGAACCTCTAATTCCTCCAACTCAAGATCAGGTCCTGAAACGGGATGCAGAGAAGACAGAAGACCAGCTTTGCTGATTTGTTCTTTGAAAAATCGCAACTTTCTCGACATCTCCCCGCATCGCTTTACCTGTCAAGTGTAAAAAGACTCTCAAAATCATAATACATTTTAAGGCAATTCTCAGCCACAAAATATCAAATTAATAACAAATTTTTGAATTAATTAATCATGATTGAATAATTCCATGACCAAAAGTAAACCAAATTTTAAATACAAAGTCAAAAATTTTCAAATGGTTCAGATTCCACTAGCTTTTCAAAAATCGGGAAAACAGTTCTGTCCTATCTTTTGGCAATTATGAACAAAGGTATAGCAGAAATTAAAACTTTAAATGAATGAGGGGTATAATGCACTAGTTTAACATCAACAAAAGGCATACAGAAACTGAAAGACATAATAGCATTTTGAGAAAAGGAAACATCTAAAGCTGTAGATACAATGATATAAGGATATACATAAACAAATAGCTGGTATAATCTAAGGCTTCTAAAATACAAGACCAACTAATGTGCTTATAGTATAAGTACTTAGAAAATTCTGTCATGGCAGTAATATGTCATAAGCTGAAAATATACCTGATTAACAAATGTCCGCTGAAAAGGGCTTTTATCAGCATTTAACTGCAAAAGGAAACAGAATCACTATGTATCTGATTCAAAACTACAAGAGCAAGCACAGAATTCAGTTTAACATATTAGATTCAAGTTAAGATGGAATAAATTTTAAAAGGGGAAAATAAAAAGTTGCATAGCCATGGCAACACTTCGAGATAATTCATAAACATGTGAGGTGTACATCTGAACCTGGTTGAGAGTTATATTAAGAAGTTCAAGACATGTAATCTGAAAGCAAAAGGAGAAGATGGGAAGGCACAAGAAAAAACTTCCAGAAAAAATTTCAAACCTGTCAAAAAAAGAAAAAAAAACAAAAAGATCGAACAACAAATAAAGAAAAATACTCCTAAAGTCGAACAAAAACTTGTTCAATCCCATCAAAACCATGCATAAATCATTCTTGTCAAATAGGCTATCATAAACTCAAAGTGTGTCTTCCATGCTATAAATATTTTCTGTCTGAGCCCCAAATTCAGCTCTCCAATCCTCAAACAAATTTTAATAAGTTAACTGACCCAAATTGATTCACACTTTCCAATTGACACATTGAAAGCCCGTTAGTTATAAATGTGAATCAACTGCAGCTTCATGTTGACATTGAAAGAGATGGATATATCATACAGCCCAGTAGATTTGGCTTGAATGGGGAGTTAAAGTATGTCTTCATTGGTGTAGAACACTCAAATCCACCCCACATTTACGCATTCTATAAAAGATGTGGTCTTATTGCTTACAAAGCAGGGCCTTCAGCCATATTATATTTAATAAGGCACAAATCTGGGCTCGTAGTCTCTGATTAAATTTTTGTATCCCTTTATCCAGATTGGAAATGATCATTTACATGTCATAATTAATGCAACATCAAATTCTGTTCATTCACCTGGAATCTACACCTCTAATATCTTCACAATATCCAGCAAAGCTAATACATCCCACATAAACCAGAATAGAGATAAAAACTTAAGTTAAACTCAATTAAAAATAATACAAAGACTAAATAAGCCCACATTCTATACAAAAGCAATGTAACATTCAAATCCTAAATCCCTCCACTCAGCTGAACCTAACACTTGTTTAATGAGTGTCAAATTCCATTTCTCTTCATAAAACTGAAAGAGCTTAATAGACCTCAAATTCCGATCTTCCTTTCTCTCTCTTTCTCAACAAACATGCGAGAAAAATACACTGCTTCAGTTGAACGTAATCAATATAACCTAGGCGGATCTGACTTGAGACCGATAACAAAGTACAAAAATGATAAAACAATTAAATGATTAGCCACGTAAAAGACTTCACTAAACTAAGCCTAACAGAGCAATTGAGCCTCCTAACGTTCCATAAAACTTCAAACTCAAAATTTTCTACCCGTCTCCTCCATTTTCTTTGCAACAAGAAAATTAAACAAAAAAAAAAAAAAGCAAAACAAACAATGCCTATATTTATCCAAGCAATTCAAAACGACAAAGTTGGATCTGAGACGACACGCTTACATCACGAAACTGCAAGAGACCGAGTTCCCCGAGATACGAAATGGCTCGGTGAGCAGACTCTACAGGAATGATAAGCTGGACAAACGTCATCTTCTCCGACCGCATCAGATCCATAGACGGCAAGTTGTTTATGAACTTTTCCATTTCTGTTCTTTTTTTCGCAAGAACCAAACAGAAACTAGACTTGTTGGCAACTGACTTTATTTATATTTCTTATTAGATCTACATAAATTTCAGATCTAATAAGCAAAAAAAGGGGGGAAAAAAATGAGCGCGTTCGGTGCGTTAGTAATTTTCTGGTTTCAGTTTTGATTATTCGCAAGCAACTGTCAATTGAATCGGGAATTTCGCGTCCCACGCAGCGAGCCGCGAGCAGAAGAGTTAAGAGAAGGACTTTTTGGTCTTTTAAGTTTCCGGTTGGGGACATAAATGGAACTTTATTGAGAAAAAAATATTGACATGTCCCATTACGAGGTAAATATTTATATTCCAATAGGTGGGTGCCCAACACTATGTCTTCTAAGTTTGAAGGTAAGGAATGAGGTTGTATCACTATTAACTCCTCAAAATATAGTTAGTCAACTATTAGATTTTATAAATAATTTTAATCAACTTCTTCAAATATTTTTTTTTTTGGTTTCTTAATAAAATTGTCTAATTAAAATTCTTGATTTGAATTAAATGCATTTTCACAGTTTTAAAAGTTTCGTGGAGACTAAATAGTAGTGACGACGAACTTGGCAAATTTTTATTTTTATTTTTTTATAATTATTCAATGCCTAACACGCAAGATTATTGTCTAAACCATGTTAACAATCGATAGTTTGATAGCAATCTTTTGTGGTCCACCCACAATCCATAATTAAAAAAATAATATTTAACAACATTATCCAACTCTTTTAACAGTAATGCTAACGTACAAACTCTTGCGCAAAATTTATTTACACAAACACTCTATGTTAAATTAATTCATATAAAATTATATGAAAGTGTTAACGTATATTCTAACAGAGGTAATAAAAACAATTTTACATAAAAATGTGGTAATAATATATTGCCAGCGTCAGTTTTGTACACAGGTGTTTGTGTTCTGTCCTTGGTTCTTTTTTAATCTCTTAACCATTACATGTATGCTTTACAAGTCAATATATATGTTATATATATAATACTTAATGTATATCAGTGCTGTATAGAGTACTAAAACAACTTTTTTAAAATTTCAAACTAGTTTATAATTGGAAGAATTTTAATTTTATTTTTAATTCCCAATCATATAATTACATGTTAGCTTTTGTATATATAATGTCACACTTTAAACTAGTTTACAATTAGAATAAAATTTAGTAATATTAATATGATTTTTTTTTTTTTTTGAATCCGTGATGAATAAAATGGTCAGTAAGGCGTGTAAATCTAGGTCGTCTTTCTTCATTCTTCATTTTTAATTAAAACAGGTGAAGCATTGAAGCAAAGCCCATAAGCCCATTACCCATACCCCATGTGGCCGTCAAGAGCGTAATCATGTTAACATCAGGCGAAGCCCAAATCATTCCTCATATAATGACAACCAGTTTCGGTACAACGTCCACGTGTGCGGAAACTTTGATGCTTTCTTCTAGCTTCTTGCCCTCTACGTCATCTGTAAGTCTCTCCTCTTTACCTAATTATCATTTCCATTTCTGTGTTCAATTTATTATTTTTGTTTTCAAATATTTTTGTGCTTGCTTCGTTCTTGTTGGGTTTCTTAAAGTTTAAAACCTGGCCATAGAGAACAGGTTCACGAACTTGGGCATCTTTGTTTCTGTTTTAGTTTTTAATTCAGTTGATGGTCTCCAAAATTTCAAGAAACAAAATACTTGGACGTAACTATTGTGTGATAGAATCATTAAAGTATTTCTCTCTCGGAAAGGTGCTGGGCAATTGATTCTAGTCTTGTTAATGGGAAATTTTTTCTAGGCTAAAGATAGGGCCTATTGGTTCATAAACATATACAAGTAATCTATTATACGAATCAAAGCATAGACAATGGTGTTTCTAGATTTACTATTTGAAAGTTGTTGGATGGTTTGGTTGTATTTTATCGGTCAGAACTTTGGATGGACTTTATATGCACTTTCTCTTCACATAGCTATTGCATTTTTATTGAAAAGGTCAATTATTATGAAAGAAAAATATAGTTCATACATAGAGACTTTTGCTTTTTATGTATGATCCATGTTTCATTTCAATCTTTAAGTGTAGGTTTTTTTTTATTTTATTATTTTTTTCTGGTTTAGAGTACATAATAATAACTATTTTTTATGTTAAGGTGGTGCTGAATGCTGATTTAATCTGATGTTTATTTGATTAGGAATCTGTTGATTGATATTCGCAACATGGAAAAATGTGCTGCCGATGAGAAGGTTCTAAGCTACAATGATGTTGTACTTAGGAGATCAGACTTGGACATTCTGAGTGGCCCGTATTATCTGAATGATCGAATCATCGAGTTTTATTTTAGCTATCTTTTGTCATGTCATGTTCCACGGGACATCCTACTGGTTTCGCCTTCAATTGCTTTCTGGATATTAAATTGTCCAGATGTTACATATCTGAAAGATTTCATAGAACCCCTTAAATTGCAGGAAAAGAAATTGGTATTCTTTCCAGTTAATGACAATGATGACGTGAATCTTGCTGAAGGTGGAAATCACTGGAGCTTAATTGTGTACAATAGAAATGCCAATGTGTTTGTGCATCACGATAGCAGTGGTGGGATGAATAAAATGCAAGCGAGGAAACTTTTTTCGACTGTTGTTGGATTTATAGGTGATTCAACTTCAACATCTAATGCCAAGTATCAGGAATGCATTAATTCACCACTGCAAACCAACGGTTATGATTGTGGATTGTACGTTACTGCCATTGCAAGAGCCATATGTTGCTGGTATGAGAGCAGTGAAGACAAAGACACGGATGGCATGTGGTTTTCTACCGTGAAGGAGCAGGTTACTCCTGCTTCTGTCTCTCAGATGCGGAAGGACATTCTACAGTTGATTAGAGGCCTTATGGAAAAGAAATAAGACCATTTTGTTACAACTAATGGCAAAATAGCAGAGTCATTATTCTTTGAATTCACACTGAGACTTCAAATGGTCTCTCATTGTTACAGGCACCTGAACTTATATTTCAACTTTCACCAGCATTTGGTTCTTGTTTTCTGACAATCTGAATGGTCTTGGTGAAGTTAAGATTCTTTTGAGAATCATGATGTGTAGAACTACTTTCTTAGTTTAGAATATTTCTAGTAAATAGTTTTGTGGCTCATTTGCTTTCGGGTCTTTGGTACTCACATTGTTAAGCAACTTATATTTTGTGCTTTTTGTGTTCTTCACCTCTGTTGAATGACAATGCTGTAAAAGAGTGTAAACAAGCTTCTTGGATGTATATGAGCTGCTGTGAAATATTTGTCATTATTTTTACTTTATTTTGAGTTTTCTTTTAAGGTTTAAGTTAGTAGCCTTTTAGGAGATCCGGCTATAATAATAATAGCTTATTTGATGACCTTGCTGCAAATTTAACGTTTGGCGGATGCAAGCAGTAAGCACAAGACACTTTTAACATTTCGCAGTTGCGAGCAATACACAAGCGTAAACGCGTCGCACTAGTTTACAGATCGAGAAAACCGTGGGTTCATGCAGAGATCAAGTTTATTTAGTTATGAGCGGAATATAAAGATTATTGGCTCCTTAAAAATTTCGACCTGTTAATAAAATCCTATTTTTACGTCAATGAATTAGGATTGACTACACATTCCACGGAGAAGTACGATTTTTGAAGTCATTTAATTACCAGATCCCCTTAAATTTATGTGAACACGACCTTGTAGGAAGGCATATCACATTCCTTGAGCAAGAGCAGTCATTCATGTTCATATAACATTATATTAACGGCGCCAGATAATTGGATATCAATAATCATAAAAATTGCACTTCACTGAACATGCCTCCATACATCAAAATGAACAAATAATACTCAGCAGAACTAGAGCAAGAGAGACACATCACACACTCAGCTAAATCTAGTATAGCAAGCAAAACATTTAGTATAAGGGCAACAAAATTGCATCAAAATGTGATACAGGTCCGAATCTGCATTAGCGTCAGTGGTCAAGCTCCGTATAACCATTATGTTATTTGGAAAATTTAAAAGGGTTTGGTTTTTATCACATCAATGAGCTCCTCATGAGCCCTGCATCAGCATTATAAAAGCGAGAAAATATTAGAGATTAAACAACATGTTGAGCTGACAGAAAAGGTCTTCTAACAAGACAAATTTTTTGTGACAATAACTGTCATCCAATTTGATGAACAAAAAATTAGGTAATCCCTGATCCCTGAAGGAAATACTGCTTAATCCTTGTTTTCTTCTTTTATGCTGCCAAAAAAGAGGGGATGCGAACTGTAGTAAAAGGGATGCATGTGTAAACATATACCTAGTCTTAAATCAACAATAAACCCCAGAAGGTAATGGGAACAAGTAAATAGAGGCAAAATGGACACATAAGAACAAAGTTCTCTCAGTGGCTTTCACAAAGAATAAAAAAGAGAGTGCATCCTGCTTTAAGTTGCTATACTCCATTCACAAATGGTTGATTTAATTTTTAATTTGGTGCTAGAAGTATCCATATTGGTTGAATCAGAATAACTAAAAAGATAGTTAATGATCACTCATCAATCTTAGATGGTAGCCCGTAGTTGATCCTAAAGGAACAACAAAAATGCAAATATTCTTAGCTCCTAATGATTTTCAAGGCTTTGATACTCATGAAACAGTTATTAAGTTAATTTTGTTCCTAAGTTTGACTAATTTTGCCATTGCTTTCCCAATTCAGCTACGTAATTAAAAGTAGCTTACCCATAAATAATATAAACTGCAAAACCTCCTTATTTGAGAGCTCAATTGTCTGCTACAACCAAGAAACAATGGTTCCAACTTTAGAACACTGAATTTAGGACGTTCTGGAAACTATTTTCTGGGACACAATGATAAATGATCAAGCCTATTCACATAACTGAAGCCTGTCCATGCTAACATTTGTTCAAAAATTGGATTCTTACACCAGTCATTCATCTCATGGTAGTGTCCACTGGATAACTCCCCAAAATTCGCAAGAATGTAGCGAACTCCTGCCAAGTGTATTCAATTCATTTCCTCCATAACAAAAATCTATTACATTAACAGGATCTACAAGTTTTCACCCAAAACAAACCTCCAAATGCCCCAAAGCATTCTGTGCCTTCTGATCGGCCATTGATGCTTCAAAATCCACATAGAAAAGATAATCAAAGTAACTGCAAGAGATAAAAAAAAAAAACATTAGTAAACAATAAATTAACAATGAAAAAAAATGATTAATAAACAGAAAACAATTATAATACTCATGTCAAAATATAATTATGAAGAGAACAAATATACTTTGCAAGGCCATTGCTGTTGTCATCAGAAGATCGCAAAGGCTGATTCCTCAGAGGACGACTTTCAATCTGGTTGAAAGAAAAAGATAGAAGGGCTATCAGCATGCCCAAATACATAGTTGCAAATGCATGTATGCTCAATAACAACAAAAGATAGAGAGAGAAAGAGACATTTAATCCAAGATAAAAAGACAAACCTTTGTAAGATTGATTTGCCTCAGAGCAAAAACAGCAAGTGCTTTAAAAAGAACTCCAGGACCCTCCTCTAATGCAAAAACTATACTCGTCTATGAAATAAGAAATTGCATTCATTACAAAAGCTCTAATGGTAATTTGTAAGCATGTACACACGCAGAGTCGCTATATAACAACAACAGCATATTGATTTGAACAGCAAACACTTTTAGTATCCCAAAAGGTCTAACCTTGAATAGCCTATCCGTGCCTGGAATAATTGGCTCCCTTGCCAGCATCAAAAATCGAGTAACATTATCACTATCATCCTATGGGGGGAAAAAAAAAACAGCCATGTGAGCATACCGAATGCATTATCCACCACCAAGACAAGCCAATCAATTAAATAAAATGACCAGGCTACAAACCTGAATATCTTGAGCAAGTACATTTAAACCATAGATTGCTGCAGCTGATGAGCTAGCAACAGCTCCCACATCTTTGAATTGGTGGAATGCAACATGCTAAACATATCAACAACTTCAAGTCACATTAACTGTGAACAAGCAATTTAATCCAAACTTCGTACAATCATAAATGACACTAATATATAATTGACTTGGACCAGGTTGGGCAAAAGGCCTTCTGAGCCAAAGTGGCTCCCAGAAATCCCATAAACAGACGCATATGGGCACATAAGGTACTTTCTTGGAAGGCAAAGAAGTACAAAGCACTCCATTTATAATTAGAGTATATCAAATATATCACAAGATATATTCAGCTCCCACACATGCAAAATCTATCAGATCGGCAGTTCAACAAGCAAATCGGGCACCCACTGTATATTGGCCTACCTTTGCTGCACCTGCTGTATCGTCCACTGCTTCCCTGACTAACCCTAACTTTGTTAACGTGTTCTCGCATTGGGCAAGAGCCTGAAAAGTGATGCAGTAATTAAATATATATACTTAAAGTGAAAGAATGAAATAGAGGTCAAAGAGTATAGTTCAACAAACCTGTGGATGGCTAAGAACCCTTTTCAAGTCCTCAACTTTAACACCAGGATTGGCAAGGAGGCAATGATGGACAGCAAGTTTAACTTCCCCAACTATGTGCAATCTATGCCGGAGTAAGAGATCATAATTTCTATGAATGCTCCCACCTAAAGAATTCTCAATCGGTAAAACTGCTCTGTCTACGAGCCACCTTTCAACAGCCTGCAGCAGGGAGCAAACATAAAAACAGAAGAAAACTCCAGGTTCATGCTATCTAAAACCAAAATATATTTTCATGCATTCAGACCTAAATTATTAATATGAAAAATTAAATAACCAGGCTCCCAACTTATACAAACATTTCAGCCAGTCCTATTATTGCAAGGACTTCCTGTCCAAATCAAAGGCCTTGTTTCTCAAGCAGCGTTGCAAAAAGAAAATGCCAAACCAGAGGGGTTTAATACCCCCAAATCAAGACCTTGTTTTGCTGACCTCTTCAAACTTTATCCAGAAACACAAGAACTCATACTAAGTTTATGTAAGCCACCAAATACCATAGCTCTAATCGAAAGATTTTTGAACTAGTTGATATACTCCATAGTCCATCTTTATTGTAGACATATATTGAGTTGAAATGCCTTAAAAAGAAATTGAAGATAAAACAAGAGGGCCAGTAATCTATAGTGTATTTACAGGCAGACTCCAAATACAAACTCTATCAGAAAAACTGCAACTTGCCATGCCATGGCATGCATGTCATAATGTAATAATCGTACAAACATAAAATACAAATTCCTAACCTCATAAACCACAAGCAGTTTGCCATAGAACCACAATTTTATGATTCTAGTGCTAAAAAATTGAGCCTTCTGTTCCATAATTGTAATAAGTTCATATAACTAACAACTCCGTGGACCAAAAAAAAAAAAGTGTTGATGTCCACCTTTTCTCACCACTCAAAGAATTACAAAATTCTTTTTCTATAATTGCCAGCCATAACCACTATTTAAACAAATTATCAAAATTTTTTTAAAAAAATAAATTGCAGTAAGAATTCAAGCAATTACTTGAAAAGCAGTGTCGAATTGATCGCACGGAACTGCTTCGCAATTTGGATACGCTTTCTCGGCTGCCGACTCACTGAAAGCTCCACGAACTCCCTTTAAATTCAATCGTCAATCAATAACCAAATGCGATAATACTAAATTTATAAAAAATATATGAATGATCTGTTCATGCAACTCAAATAAATACCTGGTATGCAACCCGAAGTGGGGGCCCATCAGGGACCGAACCTGAAAAATGAGCTGAAGACAAAGGCCCTGGAAACATAAACCAAAACCTAGAATAAGAAAATAATAAAAAATTAAGAACCAAAATGAAAAAGGAAGAGATGGTTTTTTTCTCGTACGAGGAAGCGAATTCAACGAGTCTCTTGAAACTTCATCTGGGAAATCATCTATACTCTGCTGTTCAAGAGCCCGAGTGTTTTTGTTACCGTCACCGCCCTTTTTTTGGTCGTTTAGATTAACAGAAGCCCGAACAGTTAAGTTCTGCCATTTGATGCAAGGTCCCCAGAAAGTGACAATGGATTTTGGACTCTGATCGAACGGCGACGGTTTACCGTTGAGCTGTCGAGAAAGTGGGGTCAACGGTGATCGTGCAACGGGAGCTGCCATGGAATCATGCAGGGGAGGTAGGAAAATATAAGGCGGGTGGTTCAAAAAAAAGAATAAATAATTAGCCCGTTTTATACATGTACGGTTGAAAAAAAAGAATAAACAATTAGTCCCTTTTGTGCATGCGCGGTTGATTTTGTTGGAATAGAAGAGTGAAGTACACGTAGTAGACCAGACGTACATTTGTGCACTTGGGTGTTACTCAGCGGGCCGATCAAGAGAGCGTAACGTCTGTTATATCAATAAATTAAAAAAATATATATTTATTAATTATGAATAAAAAATTAATAAAAAATTTATTATTTATTTAATATAATATAATAAATTTATAAAATTATTTTTTAACTATTTTCACCCGCTATCAATAAATATATTTTGATTGAATAATTTTATTATATTAATAAATAATACTATTATAATAAAATCGTTCTATTTAATATTTTATTACAAATTAAAATCTTATAAATATAAAGGATAATTTTGGTATAGAGATAGTTTATTTGCAGAATATATATTTATTAGTGATGAATAAAAAATTTTATTATTTAATTAATATAATAAAATAAATTTATAAATTTATTTATTAATTAATTATTTATTATTAATAAATATATTTTAATTAAATAATTTTATTATATTAATAATATTAATATAATAAAAATATCGTACTTAAAATTTTTCTCGCTCGTCAAAATCTTGCAAATGTAAGGATAATTTTGGTATTGAGTGGGTTTATTTATAGAATATATATAATTTTTTATTTATGAATAAACGGATTGCTATTAAATTAAAAATGCGGAGTGGAAATAATTGTCCTTGATTTAACGGGCAAGTGTGAAAGTCCGTGATAAAAGTAGGTTCATCCATATTGAACTCTTATCCAATAGAATATCTGGATTTTCAGGCCAAACCCAGCCACCAATGGCCGGTATTGCTTTATTTGTGTTCCTCCTTACCAGGGGCTCAAATTCGTTTGAATTCTCGGCCCCAGTGCTAACATTCGGACAGTAATATAATAATATTTATATAAATTATTTTGATTATAAATATCAAATAGGATACAAATTTTGTGGTAGGAGAATGAAATGAGGTAATTCATCTAAGTTGGAACTTTCTTATGAGAATAATGGAAGCATATTTCTTCTTAATAAAAGTAAGAATAGATATAGAAAATTTCTTATGCAGATTTTATATCCTCTAGTATAAATTCTATGTGAAATTCACTTATTTTTCGAGTAAGATTGAGTAAAATTATTCTAGCATTTTCTTGTTTGTTGATGTGCAACTTTTGTTTCTTTTTAAATTGCTGGCAAGAAGAGAATTTGCTAATAAAAAATAAAAAAAAGCTTTTAAGGCCCTCTAATATTCACTTTTTTTTTAATAATTTATAAATATATTTTTTTAGTATTTTACAAATACCTCAACTATCCCCAAAAAAAAAAAATACAAACATAATTTTTTAATATTTTACAAATATCTCAACTATGTCAAAAAAAATCCAAATTTTATATTTTTATCCTATTAATACCATCATAGCACACGATAGTTTGTATAAAAAAAAATAAAATTTGTATTTTTAGTATTATTCTATTAATTACATTTTATTTTTAATCCTAGCTATGATATCAAATTTAAGAAACATAAAAAAATTTATCTTGCTTTAAGCAAAAAAAGCTAAAGAGAGATATTTGTATAGTTATGAAATAATAATTAAAAAAATGTAATCTATACAAGAATAGTAATGTACTAAGATAGATGCTACCAAACTTATGCAGGTTTTCACAAATTTTTAATAATTTTTTATTTTTAATTATACTTATATAATTATTAAATATCAAATTTAAATTTATAAATTATCTATTTAAAATTATAAATTTTTAGTATTAATTTAAAATAATATAAATTACTTACATAAAATATCAAGTACATTCAACATAAAATAAAATTGATCATAATATTTTCATAAAAAAAAGTAAATAATTATTTTACAAATTCACATTAAAATATCATAAATTTAAAATAAAAATTTACAAAGCCATAGGTTTAAAATAATAACTACCAAATTCACATATTCATTTTACTCAATTGTAATTAGAACTCACCCAACATTATTCCTACCATGGTGAATAATAATATATAAAATAATGTAGAATAAATTTTTATAAAAAAATAAAAATAATCAATTTACCTCATTAATAACATTTTCGTCGTCCAAATAAGTATAATTTTTAGTTTCTTTTGAAGAATTTTAAAGCTAATCATTCAAAAAATTAACTAACTAAAGTAATAATACTAAAAAAAATAAAAATATTTATTTCATAGAAACACAAATAAATTTTTCTACCATTAAATTTAGTTCATAAGCAATTTTGCACATACATTAAAGTCTCCAGTATCTTTGAATAAAACCTCTTACAATGTAGAGGCATAAATCTATCACCAGCAATGAAAGTCTACTTAAATATAATTGTAGAAATAAGAATGGCAAAAATATCTATAGCAATTGTTTATAGAATATGATATTTTAATCAATTTTTTTTCACCAATTCAATAGAGCGAAAGTTTTAGTTCTTGTTATAAAAAGTTCATCCATATGATAATTTAATTATGACTTAGTGTAATTAATACTAGAGCTTGAATATAAAAAACAAATCAAAACATGCCAAAAGTTCTTAATTTTTGTGCAAAATACATTTATTTTAGATGACAAATCAACTGATGATTTTATTTGATAATTTTTTTTATCTTACTTATATTGAAATTGCTAATTTATCACTAAATTATAATAAAAGTTTTAGATTTTTTTAATCTTTCTCTTGCAATTGTCTCCGCAAAACCAAAAAAAAAAATTCTTTATCAATTTTAATTTTATATCTAAGATCTAAAATAGTTGCCACAATCATTAATCCATAAATTATACTCTAATAGTTATTAAATTTTGCAATTATCTTTTCAGCCATCGACCTTATTTCTTTACAACTAGAACTCATTTACTCATAAATTACTAATTTAATTTTACAAATGTTTGAAAAAAAGATTGGTTATAGAATATTTAGTCTCAAAAAATAAAATAATTACCTCGAAAAATGATTCAAACTTGTCATATTAACAAGAGTGGATTACAAGTGAGAAAAAAACTATACCACACCTACAAAAGCAATTTCAAGCTCCACATTTGCAAAATCTTCTAATCAATCTTTCTAAAGTATAATTTACCATTTATCTTAAATAAATTTTATTACATATATCAAAATTATCAAAATTCTCTCTCAAATCAAATTACATACTCTTACTTTATAATGATCGAAAAGTAATTTAATTGTTACAACAAAGTATACAAATATAAAATTATATTTATAAAATAATGTGTACAAATAGGCTTGTGATTTACTCACTATGCTTCACTAGTAATTTTAATGAAGTAGAACATGGTATCAACAATACCACTAATGAAGTGCGCTTCAATTTACTTGCTTACCACTTGCTACCCTTCTCTTCTTTTCTTCAACTTGTTCAAACAATGCTTCCAACTCTACTTAGGAAAAATTTTGAAAACAGTTTTATTTTAATTTCTTTTAATATTTTTTACCAATTCTAATGCATTCTTACTAAAATAATTATTTTAGATAATTTTGCCATTAAACCCTACTTTTTACACTTATAAATATAATTATATCCACACTTCACCTTTACATTTGTTAACTTTAAAATTTTAATCAATTTTAATATTCAAACTTTCAATAAGTCATATAATGGTGTAAAAAAATATATTATAGTGCTTCATCTATGAATTAAAAGAAAAGTAAATTTTTATATTTTAATTTTTTATTAATTTTAAAATACATAAATATTGCTACAAAATTTATTATGATATTATAAAATTTAATTTGAGTTATAAATATGATATTTTATTTATTAAATCTATTATCATTGCAATTTACTTGAAAATTTAATTAAAAATAGAATATATATTTTTAGCATAGAAAAGAGACAAAAATAGTTGCCCTGATGTGACCAAATATCACCCTAATTTAGCCACACCAGGGTAGAAAAGTGTACCTTTCTACTTTTATATTATATGTAAATATACTTATATATTTACATAAATATATATTAAAATTATGTTAAAGATAATTTATAAAATTTTTATTTTATAATTTTTGTTTATATTGATTTCATAATTTATTATATTTTCTTAATCTATTTTTATGTATTGATTTAATTTTTTTGAAAATCTATTATTCTATTTTTTGTACTTAAAAAAAATTAATGTTCAAATATCTAAATTTTATTTTAAATATATTTGATGAAATTTTTATTTTATTATTTATTTTTTATTGAATTAATAATTTATTTTTTTATCTTATAAATTCGTTTAATTTTTTTTGCATTTATTTAATTTATTTTTAAAATATTATTTTATTTTTATATTAAAAAATAATTAATGTTTAAATATCTAAATATTTAGATATTTATTTAAGGTATATGTGTTATAGTGTGGCCATACTAAGGTATTATTATTATATACACACGCACACACATATTATAAAATTTTTATTTTATAATTTATTTTTCATTGAATTAAGAATTTATTCTTTTTTATGAATTTATTTAATATATTTTATGTATTATTTAACATATTTTTATTATATTATATTATAAAAATAATCAATGTTCAAATATTTAAATATTTATATATATATATATATATATATATATATATATATTTTAATACATTTTAGGTAGATGGCTGAGAACGTACCTTTTGATATCCGTTATGGAGGGTAATGAGTTATGTTATTTGATAGTTCAGAAAAATAATGTAATACAAAGGTCAGACTCATATCTGTTTTAAAAAATATTAAGTATCATCAATTATTGACTATGATATATGATTGTACTCAAATTAATTTAATAAAATTTAATATTCAATTGAAAACAACTTTTACAAACAATGAGATAGGGTCTGTTATATATGTAGATATTCATGATGATTATAGTGTCTTTAATTTTATGTGCAGCACTATGCCAATAAGGTCTGGACATCTCAGTCCCCTTTATGTCACCACGGAGTAAATAGTTGTTAATGATTTTAGAGTAACTTACACTATTTTGCAGATTGCCAATGCAAAAATTTCTATACAATCGCTTATTTCTTCTTAAGATAGTAATCAATTCGACTATGGTCAACATTATTTACAAGATGATATAAATTCTATAGAGCCTATACCAATACATCATAAAAGTCCTGTAAATCATGGAAGATATATACTGTGCAAAATCAATAAAGCTATGTAATATCAAATCAATAAAGATCATGTAGATTATTTTTTTTTGGAGTTAACCATATATGAAAGGTGAATGTGCTGACATTTTAAACAATACATTGAGGACCCTTTATAGAAATTATTGCAATAAAAATAATGATGCAATGACAAGCTTGGGTTATGAAACAGGTCAGAATAACATATCTTTAAGGATTAGTGAGCACATAGTTAGACTATCAAATTCTCATCGTATGTTACTTATTTCGTGATCATTTTTCAACCGCATGATACATTGTATAGCTCTACATAGAGTGTTATATATGTTGGATAGTTTTTCAATTCAAAAAAAAAGTTACGGAATACATTGAGTTTATTTACGCTAAAGAATCATTTTAAATTTCAAGTTTCAAAATCTACGATAGATCGATTTAAAGCAAAATATATAGTCAATGAATGTAAATGGCGGATTTGGGCAAACAATACAGATGGAGACGGTAAATATTGGTCTATTAAACAACTTGAAATATATCATACTTGTCGAATTGAACAACTACAGCTAGGCCAATAAGTAGTCGATTTATTAATGAATTTGTAATGAATAAATAGGAATCTAATAGTATTTATACTCTAAACAACATCCAAGATGACTTACATTGAAAGTTTAAAGTGCATTTATCGTAAGATATGGCTAATTAAAAAAAAAAATTCTAAAATTAAAGTGTAAAGATTTAATCAAATTTTTTAATTTATTGATACAGTTTTATTATGTTTTAAGATAAAGGAATTTAGGTACAATTAGACATATAAAAATAGACGAGGACAATAAATTTTTGTATTTTTTCATGGCATTTGGGGCATCATTAAATGATTTTTGTATAATAATTCATCCTATAATCATTATTGTAAAAAATTCTTAAAGATTACGTATCGAGAGACCATGTTTATTGCTATTGTTTTTTATAGGAATGATCAAATTTATCCCATGATACTTAGAGTAAAGAACTCTGAAAATGATGCATCCTGCGAATAATTTTTAAAAAAATTAGGGAATGCACTTGAACCTATTTCAGATCTGATATTTGTGTCAAATCAATGTAATAGCATATTTAAGGGGATAATAACAGTGTTTTTTCAATTTGTATCATGATTTTTATGTGTACAATATTAAAAGAAATCTCAAATCGAGATACAAGTTCAAAAATAGCAAGAAAAATATTTTATTAATAAAATTTTATATTGCAGTCAAGATATTTGTATTTAACGAATTTGAAAGGTATATGGATAAGTTCAGGCCAATATATTCTAATGTTACAAACTATTTAAAAAATAAGGTAGGATTTTACAGATAAGTTAAATCTCATTTTTCAATCTGGCGATACAATATAATAATCACTAACATTGTTATAAGTATTAATGTATTGTTAAAAGATATATGTAATTTTTCAATTATGGCCTTAATTGATCGTATTACAGTATTGATTTTACGAAAGTAGAAAGTATGCTGCTAAATATGATAAAAATATTTTAACTGGAGCAGTAATCGATAAAATTAAAATAGAAAATTAAGTCTCTTTTACATTATCAATCTATCCAGTTTCTTAATTTGAGCTCGAAATTAAAAGTATAAGATAAATTATTATATTTGATTTGAACTCAAAAACATGTCAATACAGGTGCTTCAACTTACAACAACTATCAGATACTCATGTAATGACAGCAATTAGATATGTCACAGGTTAATACGAAGATTTTTGTTCAAAATATTATAAGAATGACACATTCTTAATAGTGTATACATTAGAGATTCAAATGAAATTCGTGCTGTTGTTGTCAAATCGTCAATAGATCGTGTCTTATTTAGTAGATTAAGGAATATACATATTCAATCTTCAAGAGAAAAAATAGTCATCTAAAGGTGTTCTCATTGCAAACAACGTGGACATAATTATACAATATATAAAACCCCATTAAATCTGAACAAAAATTAGTCATTAAATTTTAAAATTTTTTACTTATATGAAATATAACTTTTTATTTTATTTAATAATATTTACTTATTTAATTGAATAATTTATTTATAAATATACATAATCATTACACTAATTTGTATAATATCTAATTACATTATATATACAATAAAAATAAAATAATATGAATATGGTCAATATAATTGGTCTACATATAAGTCAAGTAACATCTTAATCCTAAAAAACAATTTATGTTAGAAAGTAAAATTTTAATGTTGACCTAATATTAATATATTCGATAAATTTGCATATTAATATATCAAAATCTACACTATTTACGGTCTATCAAGTTATCTCAAGCAACCGGAAATACATAAACAGTATATTTACTTCATACCAATCTGACTTTACATCATAAAGCCTAAATATATACATCACAAAAGGCAATAACTCACACAAGGACTTCATAAGCTCATCTATCTCCTAGTCAAATTGTCTTAATGGCACCAAATCAAACATATATATATATATATATATATATATATATATATATATATATATTACGTCTATGTAGCTCAATAATATATGTAACCCAATGTTTACTGTAAATCAATACAGACAATAGAATAATATCAATATCACTTTAAAATCTTATATATGGCTTAATGTCTGACAAATTTATTACTTCAATACTCACATGTCTGTACGTAAAGTAACTTTGACTATATAGTTAAAAAAAAATTATTAGTACCACATTAAAAAAATATTTGAAATTATAATAATACAAAATAATTATTATAATTTTTTTAATCGAATACATGCATATAGATATGATGCACGTGGCAGGACATGTGACACCAAGGATGAAATAACCCTCGGTTCATGTGCCTGGGCACGTTAACCTAGGACGGATCCACCCTGGGCTCACACGCACACTGGTGAAAGTGGTCACATGCGCTAAATGCTTGTCGTCTTTCTGCATTTTTCCAGTGACATTTTTCCACCCATAACAACCAAAATCTTCCCTATTTTTAATTTTTTCAATAATTTATACGTTTAATTTGTAATATTTATACATTTTAATTATTATTTTTTATAAATATTATTAACTAATTATTTACAAATATTTTTAAATTCACTAATATAACAAAAATTAATAATATAAATAAGATTAATCTAATTTATTTTTGTTATTGTCAGAATTTATTTATCAATTAGTGTGTATATGTATTTTTAGAGATAAAGAAGATGAAGAAAAAAGTGAAGAAAAATAAAAAAAGATGAAATATGTGATTAATTTTAAGAATAAAATTATTAATATAATTTATTTATAAAGATAAAATTATTAAAATGAGTTATTTTGGTAAAAAATTTTAGAATTAATTACAAATATAAAACAATGTTAAAATAAACAAAGACATGCGACTAGGCAGTGACAAGCAAACAAGAGGCAATTGCAGCAGTAATGGGCAGAGGCGATGGCCGAAGCCGTGGCGACAGGAGAGGAGAGGTTTCACATTTATGCGTTCTGAGTAGCCATTGATTTACGACATATAGTTATAACATCAAAACCATATCATTTCAATAATTTCTTTTAACATTAAAACGACATTATTTTGGTGCTAACATAAAAAAAATTAAAAAATTAAATATTTATAAATACTTATTACGAATACTTACTATTATCTGTCGTACTTTTATCCATTTTAAATATGTTATAGATTTTAATTTTTTTACAAACTCACTTAGAACATATTAAATCCGTTCTATGAAAATCGAGTATTAACATTTTTGTAAATAAAATTAACATCCTTAAACTTAATCTAACACAAGTAAATTGAAACTCCATCCCAATTCGTGCACATACTCAAATTAAAGAAAATCTCACTCTAGAATTGGTGTAAGAAAGAATGATTCTTTTATCCCTTGTTTTCACTGTGATAAACCAAACCAGCTAAACTATGTTCTTAGGAACATGTTACTTGTACACTAATTCAATAAAATAGTAACACAAGTATGTGTCTATTTAAATTTACTCATCATTGTAAGATTGAGTGAGCATCTACATCACAAGTTTTCAAGTCAATAATGCCTACTGTCGTATCATTTGCTATTTTATCATATTATTTAAGCATTAAATAATATGATATCATTTAAAAGATTATTTAAAAATAAAGTATTACTAAATTTATATTCTAAATTTTTGTGAAAGTTTATGAATACAAATCACATGAGATAGGTCATAATGATATAATACTTACCTACTAGCTTGTATAAGTTTTGTATTTTTATTATTATTCAAAATAATTAATTTATGTATTACTACAATTTTCTTAAAGAAGTGTTTTGCCTTTTATATAGTTATCATCATCTGTCCTAAGCAAAGCACCTAGAATTAAATGGAGTAATGCTACAATCTAAAACATTAATTGCACAACAAGGCTTGACCCAGGCAACACCTACTTATTTAACTCTATATCAATCATGCCTAAGTCAAGTTAACATCTCATGTAGGGACTGCAACTTCACTCGTCAGCCCACTAGCACTCAAATTTTAATAGGACAAGTTTGATATGCCTCTAAACGGGTTTGAAGGGAATTTTAAAAAATTTAAATATTTATTATATTAAAATAACGTTGTTTTGATGTTAAATTTAAAGATGGCAAACAGGGTGAGTTTTCCTGCCTCACAAAATAGAGTTCAAATGACCTTATATACACGATCGCCGAGCTCGAATGGTAATCTCGGCTCACGAACAAGGAGGTCATGTGAGTTTGAATAGAAATCATTCATGCTAGGCCAGGTCGAGGCCACTTAAAAATCATGCGATTTCGCATGGCCTGTTATGCCCGGCCTATTAATCTTGGCCCACACAGGCGGTTCTGGTCCTGGACCAGGCCACCTTGCTGGCTCAAATCAAATATATATATATTATTCGGCTTCTTACTCTGGGCCCCTCTTGCATTTTTGCCCTAACTTTCGACTTCTGTGCCTAGCTCTCTCTCTCTCTCTCTCTCTCTCTCTCTCTCTCTCCTATGCCTACGTTCTTAGCATTCTTGAATTTTGAATTCTTTTGTAGGGAGTCAGTCAGCCAGAGACTCAAAGAGCAAAGTAGAATGCAGAGCAATGGGATAAATTTAAGCATGAAGGGTTTGCAGAGAAGCTCAGAAGCAGAACGACTAGAAGAAAAAGGGTAAAAAAAAGATGAAAAAGTAGGCATAAATAAAAGGTTTTTCTCAGCAGGTGCGCACGTGCATTTCTATTTTTGCATTCAGTTAATTTTCTTCTGCTCTCTTCACTCCTTCCTAATCTCTCTTTTTTCCCAAAAGGAAACCCTAATTTTGCATATACAAGGTAAAAAATTGTAATTTATTCAAGATCTAAAAACTATATTAGGTTCGAATTCTGTTATCGGTCTGAATCTAAAGTTCATATAGTCGTATGGCTACGTTTGAATTGTGTTTTTGCTATGAGTAACACAAAATAATGTGCGATAATTAAGTTGTGCCCAACGTTCTAGTGATTTAATGATACAAATGATGCATCATCAAACTTTTTTCTTTACCTAGACTTGTCAACAGTCAATTTTCTTGCTCTTATCGTGTTCTTACTTTAAATTTGTATCCTTTGCTATAACCATTTTTAGTAGGAATTTTGCAATGCTAAAAATGTAATTTGGCTCTAGCAATTTCATAAATACAATGATCTGGTGATTTCATTATATTTTTTCAAACTTGTTTAAATATATGACAGCATTCAGCTTATCGAGTTTCTGATGTCAAACTACTTATTAAATTGGTTAAGTACTGAAAGCTTTGACAACAATATGTATCAACATTTTGTTCTTCTTGTCTTGGATTAAGTTCTTGCATGTTTCTTCCACTCAGCTTAAATTTAAATCATTTTGTTTTTATTATTCCCTGATTTCTAGAAGTATAATCGTCTTAATTTTTTAAAATTTGGACTACAACTCTGTGCAAAAAGTTCATGACAAAAAAATTTGCTAAATTCTTTGTAGGGTTTGTTATATCTGTTCCAGGTCCTGATAAGGTTCCTTCCAATTTAAAGCATCATTTATTGAGCTTAAAGGAGCACAGGATACGGTGAGTAATTATTGTTTATGATGTCATTTGTTATAACGCATGCAGCCTTCTATAATGGTATGGCTGGGATGATTGAACATTAAGGCTAAGTATGTTTTGAATATACTACTTTATGGAAAATATGTTAACATGATTACAAATTGTTTATTTTTCTAAAGATATTCTAAACTTTTTGTCATTATTCTGCCTCTCAATAAAACCATTTTTATTTAAGCATGCTTTGAGTTTGAGATCATAGACCTTAAGCCAGGCTTTATAGAAATGCACTTTGGATTCCAAAATTCTAACTTGCTTAGATATTGTAAATATAAATCTTCCATTTTTAATGTCACATTTTTTTTATGTGATATATCCTTTTGTGTTATGGAGCCTTTGTTTTTTGGTCCGTCATAATCTCATGGGGATGAATATAGTTTTTCTTTAGTGTTGGATCCAAAGCGAGTGTAAAAGTTTCAGCCCCTAGGCATTTAGAAGAACCTAACACATTCTTAAAATGTGAACATATTTCTGTTTGTTTCATCCCAAGTGTATTCAAGTCTGCAATTGAATTCAACCCCGAAGCCTTTATTTTGGTCATTCAACAAAATAAAAAATAAAGAAAGAAAGAAAAAGCAAAATAATCTAAGAATTCTCCCTTTCTTCATAAAAGCAGGGTGGGTAGGTTCGTAAAGAGATGAAACATATTCTTAAGTAGTCACATAAGGCATGCCATCCTCTATGTCTTTCAATCAACATCATAATATCAAGTTGATAATTTATTAAATCTTTGATCTATGTTCTCTTCCATCCTTTCTAGTTGTCTTACTCTGCAATTTGGTACTTAACAAATGTTATCAACATGTTAATAACCCATAACTATTGGTTTTCATTTCATGCACACTTCAATTTTGATGAAATGATTTTATACATATGTATCTTAATTTTGATACGACATGATATCATATTCAACTTTTTAACCCAAAAAGAAATAAACTATTAACTTTCAAATCCTCCTAGTATTTGAAGCAGGATCTCTAGTGAAAGAGAGCTGTATGTATTGTTATTTATATTGTTGTTTAATCATAATGAGTAACAGAATTTGGGGATTTTTACACTACCAGAATCCTTCTATGAACTTTTATGCATTCTTTTTGAAGGCATGCTATCAATTTATTCATCTGGGATCAAAGAATATACCATTCTTGAATATAATTTATTGTTGTAAAAGTAAAAACTTTTTTTCCTTTGGAAAGCATAACCTGGTCTTTTCCATATTTTTTAGATGAATAATATTTCAAAAGTTGAGAAGTTTTATTAAATTTTAATCACTGACAAGCAGCAGAAAATATCTTATCACTTAAAGAAAATTGTTTTAGTTATAAAAGTATTTAACTAATGGTTGTTATGATTTTCTATTTATATACTGTCTACTTTATATTATTCATTTGGTGTTGGTATGCTTGTTTGTAGTTCTTGCGAGAGTTATATATTTATGTTATCTCTTTTCCTTCTTTGATATTCAGCTCAAGAACAATGTTGGAATTTGTTCCTGATTTATCCATACCATTTTCTTTGATTGCAGATACTGAAATTTTTACTTGCACTAAATACATACAATCTTTACTTCTTTGATATTTAGTTCAAGAACAATGCATACAATCGCATGCTTTTGCGAAAGATCGTACCTAATCTTTACTTGCACTAAATACTTTCAGAGATAACATTGTCACTTGTTTTAGATACTCACATCAATACAAGAGAGAATAGATGGTTAAATGGATTGCATCGAGTGAACATCCTTTCACTCGAGTAGAAGACAAAATTTTAAAAATTTCATAAAAAGGTACATTTAAACATTTTTAAAATTAATTCCTAGAAATAAATATAGGAGTGATTGTGTGAGTTATTTGAACAAACACAAAATAATTTGATTGTAACTCTTTATTCTTTTAAAGATGTTATTTTTATTACTTTTGATTGGCGGACTTATATGTAATAGGTTAAGTTATATTTATGTTACTTTCTATAGCATTGTTGATAATTGGATATTGTATAAAAGAATTATTATATTTCATGAATTATAATTTTCTTGTAATACTTTTTCTATTTTTTATGAAATAATGAGTGTTTCAAACAATATGACATACAAGATAAAATTTTTAGCATTATCTTTAATAATAGTTTGCTAATATTGATGCTACTGAATTGTTTACTAAGAACATAATACTTGCACATAATTTTGGTACACAATTTTTTTTAATATAAGATGTGTTTGTTATATTGTTAATTTAATTGTGCAAAATAGTTTAAGTTTAATTGGTTGCCATGTAGAAAATATTACAAATGCAATACCATATATTTCGTCACATGATTCTACCATACAAGATTTTTTTTTTTTTTTTTTTTTTTGTGCAGTATAGATTACAACTTAGAAAGTTCATGCTTGATGAGAAAATTTGTTAGAATTTTACTTTTTTTATGTTGAAATCTTATATTAATTATTTTGATACAATTATTAATTTTTATAATAAAAAATTAAGTGTATGCTATTGACTTCTAATGATTGGATTATGAAATGATTGGATTATGATATTTAAATTTATGATTTTTTTAAAAATATTTTATAATGTTATATTGTTTTGTTTACGTATTTACTTTTTTAGTCTTTTGTTGTGTTTTAAATTATTTATTTAATATTAGTTATACTTTTGCTACTTATAAAAATATTAATTAGTTTCAAAGTATTTGTTTTATTATCAAAGAGAAATTTAAAAAAATATTAGAAGAATATTCTAGTATTATTTATATATATAATAATGATAAATTCTCAAATAAATCTTTCTGATACAATTAAGTTAATATAAGCAATTGCAAAAAATTTAAATTTCACATTTGATATGAGTAACTCTTCTGAAAATTTTTTAAATAATACTTATATTTAATATTTGCGTGCAATCAAAATAAATACATCAATTTATGAATATAATGATAAATTCATAATTAATATTTATAAAAAATTTTTATGTTTAGTATAGGATTAAAAAAAAATTGATGTTTTGTAACGATGGAAAGCAAACGAAAAGATATTTTCTACTTTATTCATCATAACTTGTTATCTATTAACTCTTTGGATGCTTACAGGAGCATTGGAATATGCTCCGAGTGTATGAAATAGGATACTAGATGAACGTAATTCAAAATTGTCACCATAAATATGAAATTATGTGATATGCTTGAAAGATTGTGATAATGCATAATAGAAAAATTCAAGATTAGATTCAGAACGATAACCAAGATAATAAAATTAGAATGAAAAGTTGTTTTGATGATGAAAATTAATTTGTAATATTTATAATTTTATATTTTAAATTTTCAGTATTTGTAATTTTAATGTGAAACCAAAAAAAAATAATTAAAGTATAAATGATAGATAATTTAATAAATGCGAACTTAATTAGAATGTATTGTAATTATAGTAAAGCAAGTTTGTCTATTTAATTTAAAATTAATTTATTTAATATTGTAATTTGTATATTAAATTAATTTAAAATAAATGGATTAAAATTATTTGATAAATAAATATTTTTTTTAAGTAATGTTAAAGTATTTCTCATTTGCCAATTATGTAATGAATTTTTTTTATATTTTTTAATATATTCATGGTATTCTTTTAATCAATATTATAATATCTAAATGGTAAAATTTATAATGATTATTTAAAATTAGTAGTATTACTATTATATTTTATTTAATTATTTTTATAACAACGAAAATACAAATTATCAAAGCACACACGTGTTACATATATGATGTACATGTATAATGTGTGTTTGCCTGTTAAGATAAAATGAATACAATAAATTAATAATAGCAACAATAAAGAAAGATAACTAAATATATATATATATATATATATATATATTAAAATAATAAATAAGATAAGTAAAGTTAAGTGGGCCCCAGGCTCTTGATTGGGTTGTTACTGTTCATAGATTGGGGGTGATTCGGCCAATTGATACCTCTAGTTAAAATCATTATACGCCTCTAACTTTTTGTCATTGCATCCACAACACAAATTATACAAACAAACAAATTCACAGATTTTGTGAGTTTATAAGGTATTGATATATCTATAATTAAATTGGTACTTACGAGTTTATAGAATTTTATTTTAAATTTATGAGTGAATTTATAAAATAATAATATATTTTTTTATGAAGTTAATTTGATTAATTTTATTTATAACGATGAAGTTGACATTTTATACGAGTGATGTGTTTTATATTGAATTAATGATAAAAATTTATAGTTTTATTTACATAAATTATAAATTTGAATTTGATATTTTTAATAGTATAAATATAGTTAAAAAGGTAAAAAAAAAATGTTAAAATTGTACAAGTAGTTGCATGAGTATGATAAAAATTAAATATTTGTTAAAACAAATTTGATAAAAATTTGTTAAAACAAAATTTTATAAGCAAATTTTAAACTGACTATAAATTTAAGAAAAATCTAGTATTGAATTTTTATGGTTGATATAAATGAGTAATTGAAGTTGTTCATCCTAAACTATCCTCAACCTCATTAATAAAAGTCGGAAGTTTTTTACATTAAATAATGTAACAAAACTTATCAAAATGATTACATTCGAAATTTAATTCTAAAGATATTTATTTTAAACCAAAATGCCTTCAGTTTAACAAAACTAAACAAACCCGATTTCAGTTACATGTAATCGGAGCTGGGTTTGGGTCACAATTGCTTGTGATGGAAATTGAGTTTTGTTTCATACGCATAACCAAAATTGAAAATTTTGACTTGTCCCTTACTTCAACAATTTTGATTGGATCCTTACACTAATGGGTTTAACGAACAATAATTAATTATTTTAAGATCTAACATATTCATGCAATTTGTGTTTGAACCCATGGGATTGGGGACTAGTATGAACCATTTTAATATTTTTAACCGTTATTCATTAAGTTTCAAGTGTTTAAGGGCCCATTTGATATTTTTTAAACTTTTGGGACCAGTCAAAATTTTGAAGTCATGGTAGGTTCTGATCACAAACTAGTGTGATGAAACCTAAGATAGTAACCAACTGTAAAAATTTTTCATCGATCTCCAAATTTTTGTAATTAATGAACAATTATGAAATAGTTTAATGTCTTGCATATTATTACTCAAAAAATCAGATTCATTGGCATGAAGATGCAAGATTTGAAATATTTTGTTGTTATTCATTAATGTCAAGAGTTTTGGGGGTTTATTCAAAATAAAAATATATAAATTTTAATTAGTTTTTTAAAATGGAGGGCATTATTGTTCAAATTAATTTTTTAGTCAATTTAATAAAAAAATATAAAATAGTCATTTTGATAAAAATATATTTTCACATACAATCACTGAAATGTGATAAAATCATATATAAATATAAATTTTTTCTAAATTAAAAGATAATATTCCTCAATAATGATGTTGTTGTATTTGATTGTTACTTAATTAATTAAAATAATTTTATTTGTATAAATTTCATATATGAATAGTATTATTTGCATATTTATTTTAAAATTTAAAAAATTAATAGAAAATATTTTTAAAATTTTGACATTCAATTTAATTTATTTTAATAAACATATACAAAAATAATATTTTTTTATTAATTTTAATTTAATTTAATTTGAGCAATTGAAAATACTAAAAACTAAAATAATTCTTGATCGTCAACTCCTCAATTTTGAGCAACAAATTGGATAAGTACAATAAATTAACATTTAATTTATTTAATTATATATATTTATCAAATTAAATTAAATTAAATATTAAATCTAAAAAATAATTTTTATGGATACTTATTACTTATATATAAAATTTATATATACAAAATTATTTTAATTATTTTATTATTTTAGTTAATCAATTAATTATTAAATAAAATAATATTATTATTGAGAAATATTATCTATTAATTTTATAAAATTTTATATCCATATATAATTTTGTTAAACCTTCGAACAGGCCCTTTGGTTAAATTATATGCCCAAGGTGATGATTTTAAAAGAGTTTCCAATGATACAATGGCTTCTATTTTTCTTCTTTTGTCAATTTTGAGGAAATATTAATAAGATCGAAAATTGAATGCAACAGGTTTCGACCAAATGACTAGAGTAAGAAATTAACAGGCCCGTCAATTAAATAGCAGAAGAAAAAGCCTCAAGGCCGAAGCCTACCTGAGCCTGAAACAAAAGCGAGACAGTAGCCAGTGGTCCTGGTCCAGCTCAATTTGGAACAAAATAGCTCAGCCTATACGAATAACTTTATGATCTGTTACGGACAAGAAATAACCAATGCAAAAATTATAGGGTTAGATGGTTAATTTGCAACAAGACTACGGTCGACGGTGGAAGTGCAATTACTTCACAGGGAAGTAATTATTTATGAGATAATTTTAATTATTTGATGATAGAAATAAAGCAGATTGCCCCCATGCACGTTCAATTGTCTCATCGATTGGGGCAAACTTAGTCACGAAGGATACTATGTTTCTCGCGGTCCTCGCTTCATTTCTACAATCGTGAATCACATAAGTTGCAAATTGTCGCGTCACCATGTGCTTGCTACTTTTTAGTCACCGGAATTGTAATGTATGTGTAATGAGATCACACGAAGAAAAGCATATTCTATTAAATTTATTATAATTATTAGAGTTCACACTTTTTTTTAATAACCCATGTGACTATAAACCATGCTTAAATTCGTCCATGTTTGGTGACAATTGAAAATTCAATGTGCCCACTTGTGTTGCTTGTTGCAATTCACAATAGCGGAGGCACAATTTGACCCATGTGCCATAAAGTTACAAAGAAATTAAGTAATAGACCAAAAGCAAATAATAATTTCTAATAAAATAATTCATTTAAAAAAAATAAAACAATTTAATAAAATAAAATAAACAGTGTATAGGGACTAGAGAGAGAGAAAGTGGGGTGAAGTTGCGCAAGTATCTATGCGGAAATCATACCATACATGCATTGATCACGTTGAAGATCAGATACGTTGCCGAACGCAAACTTGGACTCTAGCATTTCAGCAACGGCAATTCAATTCCATTCATTCGTTTAGAAACCACCACCTTTTTTTGTCGGGTGTCCTTATTCTAAATCCAAGGCAGGACAAAACCAATCCGTTACCAAACTCCACCCTATCTATGAATCATGACGTCCGCGTCCCCATTCTCCGCTCGTTCCTCGCGTGATACCCATCATTTTCCCTCAACATGCCAATTAGCAAATGCCACACAACATATCGCTCTTTTCTTTTGTGTAATCATGCTATACACTTTTAATCTTTATCTTTAACAACGAATCTCCGGCTTTAAATTACCATAAATCACGTGTTATTTAATTGTCATTTTAACTATTGATTCTTTGTCTTTGCTTATAAAATTTTAGACACAATAAAATTTTGTTGAGCCCACATGCATTCATTAACCAATATTATAAAAGGATATGCTCACAATTCTATCAATGTCGGAATAGACCTCCCCCCCTCCCTCCCTCCCTCCCTTTTTTCTTTCAATTATTCGACCCAATTTTATCAAATTTTAATATTTATTCACATTCATTAATTAGCAACATTGTTGATCAATATAATCTGAAGTGAATGCTTGATTTTAGGAAGCCAGAAAATCATTTGAATTAAAATATTGATGGAGTTTATTTTTTAATATTTTTTTCGGTAATTTATTATGGAAAATAATTAAGAGAGCGCATACTAATCCAATGAGAACGATCTTATCGTAAATAATTTAAAATAAAAATAAAAAATAAAAAGTGTGAAATTTGGATTATACTTTGCTTCATTGGAGAGGAGAAGGAGCATGAGGGCCCCACAAGAAGCCCACTGCACGCTACACTCATGGCTAGAATAGGTGATGGAGCCCAGTAGTCGTAGATTTTGACGGCGTCGTTAAATGTTAATCCAATCTAGTCATTATTGTGTACTACAAGTCTCTATTTGCCGTAGTGTTCCTTCCTCGTAAACCGAAATATTCGATCTCTTAGATTTACTGTACCAGCCCACGTGTTCGGTCAGACTACCTGGCATCTGCCTGTGGCTCCCGCTTCCCACCGACCAATCACTTAGATGTGTCCCCTCCAGTTCGCTCGTCTCTGCCCCCCACCCCCTCCTCTCCTCTCCTCGCCAGCTTTCCTTTTTCCTCGCCGACGCCTGTCGTTTTCATTTGTTCATACTTTTTTTTTTTTAATTTTTTATTCATTTTATCGTCATGATAGGTATTAACAAATTCAGACCACCTAGGAATAGGGTGGTTTAATGTAAATAAGTTTATGCTGGATATTCTTAATCATTATTTTATTTTATAAAGTTTTTATTTGATTTTATCTAGTTTAATATACAAAATTTTTTAAAATTTAAAAATAAAAAGGTAATATGAAATTTTATTAACATACAACAAATTATTTTTGATAAATTATAATTCTAAATTTTATTTTAAATAGACATCAAAGAGATATTTTCAAATATTTTTTTAAAATTTGATGAAATTATATGTACATGTAAGTTTTTAAAAAATTAATATAAAGTATTCCTCAGCGATAAAATTGTTATGTTTGATAGTTAATTGATAAATTAAAATAGTAAAATAATTTAAATTATTTCATATATAATTTTAGATATTAGTGATGTTTCTAACATATTTTTTCTAAAATTTTGAAAACTAACAAAAAGTATTTATAAATTTTTTTTATATTTTAAGATTTAATTTAATAAGCATACATAAATTATGTATTAATTTTAATAGAAAATATTATAAATTACTTATTCGTGTAGAATATAAATAATTTAATTTAATAAATATATATAAAAAATTACATGATATTAATATATATAAATAGGTATTATAAATTTTACAATATCTTTATAATCATTGAAATTAGTTAAATCATAAATATTTATTTTAGAAAGACGAAAATTAAAAATTTTGTATTTTTTTTAAATTTGTAAGACGAAAATAAGATTTTATAAGTGCTTTGTCTATTTAATTTTTTTTTTGGTTAAAAATAAGAATTTATAATTCAACTAATTTGAATAATAATGAAAATATTTTATAACAGTTAAAATATTTCTATATAAGCAACCAATTTATAGCATTTGTTTGCATATATTCATGTCATATAATTTTATATATGTTTATTAAATCAAATAGATTATATTTCTATATAAGTAATTAATTTATACTATTATTTTGTTAAAATTAATACCTAATTTATGTATATTTATTAAATTAAATTAGATATCAAAATATAAAAAATAACTTTTAAGAGTAATTTTTGCTAGTTTTTGAAATTTTAGAGAAAGTGTTTAAAAAATATCATTAATATTTAAAATTATCTATAACGTTACTTTAGTCATTTTACTAATAATCAAATATAACAATTTTATTATTTAAGAATACTTTTTGATAATTTTTTAAAATTTTATATATATGCGTGATTTTATCAAACTTCAAAGTAATTATCTGAAAATACCCTAATATCAAATATCTCAGTGTCATTAGTTACATATTTTTGTGTATGGTTTCACCTAATATTTTTAAACCTGCTATCATCATTAATTCATTATAGCAATGACACAAGTTTGAGACTTGTGTCAACCTTTTTTTGTTTTAGCTATTTTTATTTTACTTTTTTATTGGTATCACAAAACTATATTTTAAAAAAAAAAGAAAAAAACAATATAATTACTTGTTAAGAATTTAAGATGTGAAAATTTTAAATTTGGTACTATTCTATTATAAATCTGTTTGTCACTTTTATAAATTCTACCCCAAATTTGCAACACGACATAAATAATTTTGTTAATTTTTCTTTTTATATCTTCTAATGTAGCATTCAATCAAGCCATTAAAGGATGTTTCTCTAATAATTAGTCAAAAGTTTTCTAATAATTACACTTAAATTTCATAACAATGAACATTTTCTTTTTTCTCTATCCAATATGTAATTGGCTAATAAATATTACTTATTATTTTACTTTTATTTTAATGTTAATTAATTGGGTCATAAAATGGTGTACTGTCACTTTATCCAATTCTTTAGTTGTAATATTCAACTTTTTTGTTATAATTTTTAAATTTTTCGTTGTTATTTTTAACTTAAGAAAATACAACAAAAAATTAAGACTTATAACAAAATAAATACGTATTACAACAAAAGAGTTTGGAATATAAGCCAAGAGTGAATAAAGTTCAAAAAAAAATGTACAACTGAATGCATCATCATAACCTTGCTTAATTAAGCAATAACATGTATTGCAACAGTCTTAAATACAGTTGTTATACTACAATATTCAATCATTCAATTGCATAATAAAATTGTAATATGTCGCATAACATTTTATATTAAAAGTTATCAACAATTTCAATGACAAATGTATCGCATGGCATGACTTGACGGTTCTATTTAAGATTGTTTTGAATCATAAGCTTTTAGTAGCAAAACGAAGAGGCATGGCATGCATTTTCCAGGTTAAAGTGGATGAATAAAGCTAGCAATAGTTGCATTACATGAGTCTGCTGAATGCCCGTCAATGAACCAGCATTAACAGCAGGAAAACTCAGCCATCGAGATTCTGCGTGAGAAGTGGGAATGCTGATTCTTTTCTTAACAGAAGATGGTACTCTTCCCTTGGGTTTCGGGTACAGTTTCCTACACCTTTTACTCTTTTTAATTGTTCAGCGTTTTTCTTACTTTGACTCATGTTTTAATTTTGACCAGTCCACTTACTTGTCTTGACCCATCCCATCTGGTAGTCCCTAATTTGAATGTTTGCTTTCCAAATTTTGATGATTTTGAAACAGGAAGGAGCCAAAGGAAGCACATGTCTTGGCATAGAATCCAAAGGATATCTAATTGGGTTCAATCATTGTATGTTTATTATTTCTCATTTCTGACAGACGATGACAGGTCAGAATTCCGGTTCGTGACATCGATTTTCTCGTCATTCCAAGAATCTTGGTCGTAAATCGCAGTTTTCTCTAAAAAAAAATAAATAAATAAAGGTGGCTACATGTTATGTTAGCTAGCCCTTTGATTGTGGCTGATTATAGTTTGAGTGCGTCGCATCTGGATTGCAAGTTTGCTTGATTGCATTGCAGATGTTAATAAATTAGGATACACTAACATACAGAAATGTGCTTTAATGATTTTATTTTATGTTTTTAATTCCAAAGAATGAATCTTTCTAGGCTGCAAATCAAAAAAATTAAAAAACAATGATTGTTAATGGTTTCCAACTTACCAAGAAAAAGACAGTATGTTATGATTTTTGATGTAAATTATTTATTATTATTATTATTATTATTATGTCTATCAGAATCGTATTCATTCTTTTCTAATTGTTAATTCGACCAACCATTCGAATTAGATTCGATTGCTTGAATTTTAGACTGGCCGATCTGTATCTAGTCAGAGTTGGTTAATTGGAAGTGTGAAGGGAAATTTCAGCACTTATAGCCAATTGCATACGTGTTCACACTCTAATCACTTTCGTAAAGATAATGACATAACAACGACAACAAAAATTTGTAGATACAAATGTGGACCAGTCACAGTCTGCATCCATGATGTGACAAAGACCATCTGGATAACAACAATATCACCATTAATTATGATAGAATGGTTTTGATTTGATAACTGTGTTACTAGGACCAGACGTAAAAATGTTTTTCGCGGCAGATGGACCATTGAATGGCACAAAGCAAAGCCAAGGCATGCTGAAAAGAAAGCAAATTCCATGGTGGGTTGGTTTGGTTGTTGTTGCTGTTAATATTATTTTAATGAACGAAGAGTCCTCTATCATTTTCACTAGTGTCCCCCCGCCAGTCCCTCACGATCATTATATGTCCACATCATCGCCACCTTCAGCAAACCACAAAAATCTGCATAGTATTGTGATCAAAATCAATCAGAACTGTTATATCTTCTTCATCATCGGCATGTTACATATAGTACGCTTGTTCACACCTAACCCTTCGACTCCTCTTCACTTCTCTTGTCTTCTTAGACCAAACTAAATCTCTGTTTGCTTCCACCTTTTTATCTTTATTTTTATTTTTAATCTCCTTCAGTAATTTTAAGAAACCAGAGGCATGCGTTAACGCACAACTGCGTTTGTTCGCAAATCGCAGAGTTATTCGCGATTAGAAGTGGTGGGGACGTGTCAGTGTGGTCCAGAGTATAGTTGCATCCACGCGATGAAGGGACCCACGCGCAGGCTTCATGGAATGGAGAATAGCACTGGCTGGGTTGGATCATACCATAATATATAAAATATCATAGAATATGAATCCGTTCCGTTGCGTTGCAGAACGAGATTTGAACAAGAGAGAACTGGAATTTTCTGAGAGGGGAAATTAATAATAATGATTTCTCTGCGTGCAAGATTATCACATCAGCGATCATCTCGTACGAAAAACTCATCATTATAAACTTATCTTTCTCTCTCTAAAATACTTTCCTTTTTCTCACTCTAAACAACCCTACAACCACCATCAACCATTTGTGCTTTATGTATATTAGGGGGGGTGTGGCCTTATTTCCTTCACTTTGCACGACTCTCCTCCCAAAAGCCAATCTCTCTCTTTCTCTCTGCAGCTACACCTAGCTTCTCACTCATTAATCGTCGCTTTGCTTTCTCTTTGTATTTCTACTTTGTTCAGCAAGAGTGTTGTGATTATTATTGATTGCTAATTAATTGTTGCATGGATGGATACTTCAAGTGAACAACACCAGGTAGGATATATCATATATCATTGTGAGAAGTAGGACAACTAGTTATAGTTACAATTCTTCTTTAATTTTTTTTGTATAACTTTACCTTTATTTCTTTCCTTCTTTTTCTTTCTATGCTTCTTTTTAACTCATGTGAATTTTGGTTTAATTGGAAAGTTGTGTGTTTGTGTCTGTGTGTGTGTGTGTTTTTTTGGGCTGAAAAGAGGTCAATAGAGAGATAAGACAAAAGGATTTCAAGCTTTGATAATTTTGTGATCTTTGCTGGGCAATATTATTTTCGGGGAAGTGGGTGTTAGTGTTTGTGTTTCTATTCTAATTCAAGTGTTTCCCTTTTGAGTTTCGCGTCAGTAGGATTAATATTTTGACACTTGATCCCAACAAGAATGAAGCTTATTCCTGATTCTAGCTTTCTTATGTTTACTTTCCCTTGTGGCTGTTTGCATATTCTCCTAAGAAATTCTTGAAAGTAAATCAAGTTCTTTCTTTCAATTGTCGAGTATTACACGAAAACAAACAGAAATTCTTTTGCACCATTTTAATCTCTTTTCATTCTTTTGTTATACTTTGTTTTTGAGACAAATCTTTATCATATATACCTTCAATTTAATTCGTAGGTCATAAAATTATCCACTATCACTAGTTAAAATTAGCTTCAAAGCTTGAATTTAATTTCCTATTATGAGATTGCAAAATTGAAAACAAATTTGGGCTCAACTGAAGATAGCTTGCTGTGACTGGGTGACTACATATATAAGCAATATGTTAATTTCAAAGGAAATTAAAAAAAAAGGACAGAAGAAAGAGTGTAATTCCTTTAGAGTATTACGATCAATTTGTGACAATTTTCTAATATGTTTTGAAATTGTTTTTGATCAATTCAGGAAATGGCTACTCAATCACTGGAAAACATGTTGGTTTGCTCAAAAGCACAGCAAGAAAGGAAGCCTAGGCCTCAACCAGAACAAGCCCTCAAATGTCCCAGATGTGATTCCACCAACACCAAATTCTGCTACTACAACAACTACAGCCTCTCTCAGCCAAGATACTTCTGCAAATCATGCAGAAGGTATTGGACCAAAGGAGGTACGCTGAGAAATGTTCCAGTAGGTGGAGGATGCCGGAAAAACAAAAGGTCATCATCTTCATCATCAAAAAGAAACCAAGATCAACCGCTCAGTTCCAACACAAACCCTCTCACTGGCTTCCCTCCAATGAGTTATGATTCCAGTGACTTGAGTCTTGCATTTGCCAGGCTCCAAAAACAAACTGGTGGGCAATTAGGGTTTGATCACGTGCATGATTTTTCTATTTTGGGAAATCCCACCACAACTCATTGTGACATTCTTGGAAACCCTAGTATGAGCAGCACATCTGCTGCAACTCCACCATTTCTTGATGCTCTTAGAAGTGGCTTTCTTGATACGCAGAACAATTTTCAGAATATGTATTATGGGTATGGAAATGGAAGCGTGGGAGAAATTGGTAATAATGGTGTTGGTGTTAGTGGAGAAATGTTAATGCCATTTGGAGATCAAATGAGCAGTAATGCAACAACAACAGCAGTTACAGTCACAACAATGAAGCAAGAATTCTGCAACAACAGAGAAAGTGAGAACAAGGTCTTGTGGGGATTTCCATGGCAGCTCAATGCAGAAGCCAACATGGGCAACGAGCTTGATTCAGGGAAAGAGAGCTGGAATACTGGGCTCACTTCAACATGGCATGGATTACTTAATAGCCCTCTGATGTAAACCTTGAAGTGTTTTTATCTGCAAGAAATTAGAAAGAAAGCATAGGATTTCTTGTGTTATCAGTCCGAAATATCAGTTTCAATCAATCCCTTCCACGTTTTGTGTCAGGAGATCCAAATTCCCTAAACTCATCTCCATCTCCGTTTCCATAAATTAATTTTGGTTCTTTATTTTATGTTGGTTGATAGGCTATATATGGGAAATGTCAGATTTGTTTGCTAACAAATTGGTAATGGCAGTTGCAGAAGTGATTTAACTTATTATTTTGTACTTTCTTAGAGAAATGGGTGAATGACTGAGAGTGATGTTTCATGGTTTTGCAATCCTAACTCTCTGAAATATTGTTTGCAGTGATTTTGGATTTTTGAATCAGGTTGGTTTTTCGACATATTCTTATTCGATCGTGTGATTGTTTCTTATTTTCAGGTAGATACTAAGGGTATTATAATAATAGATTACTTAATTAAAAATAAATAATTGTATGATAATGGGTTTGTTGGAATTTTCTTCTCATTCTCCCATAGAGATAGAGTCATCAGCGATTGTCAGACCAAATCTAACTTTAAGATTTGGGGTGAGAAAATGCTTAGTGGTCACTTTGAATATTGTACGCTTGCCTTGGAAATTTGGATATTATATCGACAGCACAGTACAGTTATCCCTTACCATGTTAGATTTTAGAAGAAATTTATGCCATGAAATGGGATATCTGCAGTCAGATTGGACGAGATGACTGAATAGGTCAAATAATGCAAAGTGTATCGTAGTTTTTTTTTTTTTTTTGGGATTCAATAATTACAATCCATATGCATATAATACACACACACACATCACAATTAATGTTTCAGTTTTTTCTTATTACTAACAAACAAAATTTCCTTGCTAATGGAGAGGTAATTGTTAACATTTAGATTGAGAGAATGAGTAGTAAATCAATTTGAGGACTTGTTGGTTTTAGTTTCAAGGTCATAGACCGATAGTCGTGGTTGTCAACGTCAAATGTGGAGCTTTCCGTTTGCTTGAAAGGTAATCATGACTTTGTTGGGCCACATTGAGGTCGTAGTTGAGCCGGAGCCCAACATTCATCTCAACTTCGTCGTTCTCAAGGACAGTATTAGAATCAATTGTGGGCCAAAATGAGCTCGACGAGGTTGGATACTACTCCAGATTTGCACCATTAATGACCGGGCCCGATCATTTTCTATTTTCAATTTGAAATTATCGGTGACACCGTTCATTAATGAACGGCCAAGGTTTGATCTTATGCCACAGCTAACCAGTTGGTAGCTTTTATTGTCTTATCATGACTTTCTGTCATCTGGAATCTGCATTATTCTGTTTAATTTTGAGCTGTTTTGCGTCAATTGGGAGTTTCTTCTAGTTCTACATCGATTTGCCGTCAAAATGTCATTGCTGGGCCGGCTTAATTCTGAAGCTCTTTCTTCTTTTTTTTTTTTTTTTTTCCCGTTTCTATTATCTGCACAGAAAATTAAAGGAGAAGTATTGCTATAGTTGTTTAAGCAAACTTCCCATTTTCATCTAAACGTTTAGGAAGTTATTTACTACCACTGGAACCATAGAACTGGAGGAATGTTAGCACACCAGAGTAGGTAATTATAACCATGTTCAATGTTACACAAAAGCAACGATAATGGCACTATTTTCTTTCATCAAATCAGAATGACATTACTACCATACTGAATTACAGACAGGAGTACAGAATGATTGTCACTCCAAGACCAAGAATTGAAAAGAAAACCAAAAAAGTAAACACAGGATATAGGCTTGGAGAGATGGTGAATCATCTTCCTCTAATGTCTTTTCCAATGCATCGCCGAAATCCCCAAGAATCCTAGCAACATATGAGGTTGTGTGAAAGATTATGCAAGCATAACGAGAAGGTCCTTGGGTAAGCATTCAATATAATCTTGCCGTATCTCCTACATTAAAGAACAAGGAATGCACCCTAACGGATAACAGCTGTGTCATGTTGCCTTCCGCCATGACTGAAACTGGGCTGAAGAACTCGGCAACCACCAACAAAGATCGAAACCCATTGCTGTCAGGAACTATATCATTAAAAACTATGCTACAGACATTTTGAATGGAACTGTTTATAAACACTATTGCTTCTTCTCTATTTTCGTATACCCATCTTAGAGAAATAGCATATGTAACAAGGCAACACATTACATAATTTTCACCCAAATCTACAGTTAGACCTTCCAAGCATGTGACAGTCTCGCGCACTAATAGATGAAATGGGTAATCAGGCATCGATAGTGCATTAAAGACAAAGTTTCTTGTTTCAAGCCATTGCCAGAAGGCTACAATTGCCTTGGAGTTATCAGAGTGGCAACCCAGGTCGATGAATATTCCAGTTGATGCTAAACGATCGATTGTGCGGAAAGCTTGGAGTTCTGGAGTACAAACCACTGCTACGGCCATTATCAACCAGAAACAGTAAAATGGTAGCTTCTTTGATGGAGCAATTCTTGGCCTTCTTTATTTTGGTTGCCTTTTGTTCTTGAGTCTTTAAAGGATGATGACTGACTGTTAATAGCGGGAAATATTTAAATAAATTTACTGTTAAGCTAGTGTTAACTATTCGTTCTATTTATTTTTTTTTAATTTTTATGAGAACTAGCGGTAAAATCAGATAGAGGACTAGGAGTTAAAAAAAAAAAAAAACCGTCCATAAAGTAAGTTAAAGATTTTGTATAATTTTATTCTCAAACTAATTTTTTTTTTAAATTTTCTGTATCATGTAAATTATGTGTATATTTTTCATTTTTCAATGCCTAGCTACATAACTTAGCTATGATACTCACAGATATTATCACTTCAAAAAAAATGTGTGTATTAAACTTAAAATAATTTTTATAAAATTTAAAACTGAGAAAAAAGAGTTAAAATATATAAAATAAATATTGAATAATACTTAAAATATGAAATAAAAAATTTAACGTATATAAAAAAAATTAAAACATGTAATAAATAACATTTGAAGCATGCATGAAAATTTAAAATAATTTTTAAAGGAGTTTAAAAAAATAACTCTTTTTTTAAAAAATAAATAACGTTATCTACATGTACGGTAGCTAAACCCACTAACTATAAATGTTAAGTTATTTGTTTTTACAAACTTAAAAGAGAATGAAAAATATATATTTGTTTTATTTAAATAATATATAAAATTGTTTATTTGCATAATATATATATATTTAGTTCAATGTTGTTCAATAAGCTATAGTTAATTATTAAAATAAATGAAAGATATAGGTTGGTATTAAAAATCTAATATCTAAACAAATGTAATATTTATAAATTTAATGTTAAAAAAATTTAATAAATTAAAAAAATTATCAATTGCACTTAACACTATTGTAGTATTCAAAAATATTGTAGTCAAAGTCTTATAAATAAGTAAATTTGTTTATTTTGAGCACATAATCATGATTTTATATTCAGGCTATTTAATACAATTTGATTCGTATTTTATGACTTAACACGTATTTTTCGTTAAATTAAAACACTTTAATAACTGAGTTTAAGTTCTTTTAGATGTTTTGGGGTTAGTTATTAACATATTTGGTTTCATCAAGTTAAAATTTGTTTCTTATTTGAATAAGTTTATCAAATTTTAATTTAAAAAGTAATCACAAATTTTTTTTTATTTATTTCTTAACATTAAACTGATATGTTAGTTGACTTTCGTATATTTATATTTTGATATTATAAATAAAAATAAAAATAAAAATAATCATATCTATTTAAATTTTAGATAAAAGTAGAAACACTACGAATTATAATTATATGATTCATTTTTAACTAGGGCCTCGTTAAGAGGTTAACTGACGGAGCATACGCCACTAATTCTATTTGCAACTAGTTACTAATTACAAAAAGTATGCTGGTGGAGGTGCGGATGCGGCTCTTTCTGGCACTGATCGTTTCTCTCACTCTTTCATGGATTTTTAAATTGCATACGTTCATTCTCGCCAAGAATTCGAGACTCTGCATGGCCATTATTATCAGTAAAAATCTGCTCTTCTCCATCTCCTGGATCCTCTTCAGTCACCACATCAGCTGGGCTTGTATTAATCAAGACTTGGGGTTGAAACGCATGCAGCACCAAAAGCCGAACCCCATTGTTTTTATTATCATTTGAACCTTGTCTTCCTGCAGATTTGAATTGAGATTGAAAAGCAAGCTCCAGAAACAGAACCAAATTATTTGAATCGCAAGTGGGTGGGACATCTGTAAAATCTGGGTCACAGACATCTCTTACAAACATCGTTATGTTTCTTTTGAGGTTCTCTTTGTTCAAATAAACAAATTGTATATAGAGCTTTTTGCCACCAATCACACTCATAAATGGAAGACAATCATGACCAGTGTGTAAGAATGATTCCTGGTCTAAATAATATAGGCGCAGTGTCGACTCCAAGGCGAATCCAAGAGGACATCCGGGCGAGCATCATAGCAACCCGGATACAGAATTTTTATAGTTTCAAGCCAATTCCACAAGGCAATATTATTGTTCCACTTGATGACCTGAGAAAATGAGTTTTTAAATAAATAAACCAAAAATGATTAGTAGAGTTTTGATATAACATGAATCCTCCATGAAGGTATGTTTTAAGCAAGTGTTTGATCAATCATTTATTTTAGGAAATAAATAAATTAAGTTAACATATATTATTTATTATAAAAGGTGTCTTTATCCAAAAAAGTGTTATTAAACTGATATAATATTCAGTTTGTATTACTTCTTAAACTAATTGTTAATTAGTTATTTTAGTAAATAAATTAATTAAATTAATATATATTTTTTGTTAGAAAAAGTGTCTTTATCCAAAAATGTGTTATTAAACTGATACAATATTTAATTTATATCACTTCTTAAACTAACTTATATTTTGGTATTTAAATCCAAAATACATTTTTACCAAATTGATATAATGTTTGAGTTTGTATCTCTTAAACTTCTATATAAAGGCATATGATTATGCAGTATATATATACAACAAAAACTCTATATTTTCTCTTTTTCTATCTTCTTTGAAATTCTTATTTGAAATGACAGAATTACTAGTCTGTGATCTCTTGGCTTTGTTATCTTGGAGGTATATTTTCTTAACCTGGCAGCAAAGTGGGGATACTAAATACTTTAAGGAAAGTATAATAATACATGCCTCAAAACTCTGCTCTTTTTTTATTTCCATGTAAAGTTTTTATTTTTTTCAACAATCTCAACAGGCTATAATTTTCTTGGACGTGTTGCAATCCAAACCGAGGTCAAGCACAAACCTTTCGCATGCTCAACAATGAACATCGTGAAAACTAGTTGTTCTGTGATTGTGAGAGTGGTCTCAGTCCCAGTCATATTCGATCTGCCCTACTTTTTGAGATGTTATTAGAAATTGGAATCCTCTCCTAGGTTTTATTAGGATACAAAAATTTAGGAAAAAAAAATTACCCTTTTTTTTAAATGGGAAGATTGAAAATTGAGGATATTTAGTACTTGGGAATTTATAAGATTCTTGACATATAATTTAGGTTGGTCGCGAGTGGAATAAGAGCTTAGTTGGAGTCCGATTAAATGAGAAGTTCCAAGCCCATGCAAATTGTAATTTTGTTATTTCCTGATCAATAACAGAAAAGCAAATAAAACCCTTTTCCCAACGACTAACTTTATGAAAGTACGTCAAATTTGTAAATTAAAAGTGTAATTTTATAAAATCTTAGAGGCTAAAATTAGAATTTTGCAAATACATTATATTTTAGGAGCTATTTTTGCTTATAATAGAATTCATCTAAAGATTAATTAACCAACAACCAAATTTAGGGGAGAGAAAATTACAGGAAAGTTCCCACTAATCACACAAAAACTCAGAAACCAATTCTATTGGTGACAATCATATCTAAAATAATAATTATCAATTATTAATTAAAAATAGTTGACTCACAAAGTACTCAATGCAAGAGACTATTGCAACTGGGAATGTTTCTTAATAATAGTTAGGGGCGTTTAAAGAACATATTATATTTAACAATATCACAGAAATGGAACGCCACATGACATTTTATTTTTGTGCAAACTAATATCAGCATGTCCTTCATCCATTGTTTCGTTTCAGAACTATATGAACTTAAAATTCCAAAAATTGAACACTGGGTTAATAATTACAGAAGCTCCGCTTTCCACGACTAGTTGAGTTTGATTAGACTATTTGGCCAGCTGACGATCGACTAGAACATCAAGCCAATTAGGTATAATTGAATGAAGAACACTCGACCGTCAGGACGATGCAGTCTGCAGAATCTTTTCAACTAACTGGGTTGATGTAATGTGGAGTGCATATATCTCACAGGGAACATCAAACAGGATAATAAATTTTTCTAACAAAACAATAGTAAAAACAATTCGGTTAAAAGAAGGGAGGAAAAAAACTCATTTAAACTAGTTTCAACAGAAGAAAAATTCTCTCAACCTGCCCAAAAAAAGGGATAGAATGGGTAAAGGAAAGGGGGTTGGGGGAATAAACTGCTCAAAAAACATGCTGAAGCATTTGATGCTAGAGTTTACGATCTTGGTTTCTCCTTCTTCTCTTTGAACAATGCCAAAAGAGACACACTTGATACCTTGACAACCTTAAACCTAACACTAAGAGTATCTCCCACAGGATGTCCCTTTCAACCTAATCCTGCAATCAGTACCTCATCCTGCACACCAATAACCAACAACACAAGGTACTGCATAAGCACAAACTTTGGAAACAAATTTTTTTTTTTTTTAACTTAAAACCACATGCTGCATTCAAATTTCTTAGCAATGCTCACATTTTCTTCAGTGTAATTCAAATAACCGTCATTTGGCACGAATGTTGAAATCTTCTTTCCATTCTTAATCGGCTGAACTCAAGCCCAGTTTCTAATAGCAGAGTTTGGCTATTTTGCCGCAATACCACTTCACAAGTCAACTAGTCAAGTACTAGTCAGTAACCAAGCACAATATTCTAACCTTAAAGAGGGAATAACCAAGAATGTAGAAAGTTGAAAATAGAAATCACACTACATTTTCTCAAGAATAATGCCTTTGGCGTGGGAGGATCCAACAAATGAACTCTTCCATTCATTTCCAAGGTTGGACTTCTTATATTGCTTGTCAACCTATAGTAATCAAGCAAAGAACCATCAACAACAGAAAATGCGAACCATCAAGCAAATAGGAAACAATCGCATCAAATGAGAAAAGCAGTTCCACTAAGTTTAAATTTCACAGACAGAAATTCAAAATCTCTATAAACGAAAAACACAGAACAAATAAATTTAGGAACACTTCACGGGGAAACAAGAGCATGAAAAATGAAAAATATTTCCCCATAGTGGCGGTGAGAAGAGGATGCCCAATTGCTACAAAATGCTTAGGGGCTTGAAAGTCGGAAGAGGAAAATAATGCTTAGTACAGGCTACCAGCAACACGCAAAAACCCTAATTTTGGATTTATAAGACTTGGTTGTTTTCAACTTGTTTTGTTTGTAGATTGTCTCTTCTATTTCACCGTATTCCAAAAATGGCACCATTATCTTATTTGTTACTTCAGTTGTGTATTTGTTGAGCCTCATTTGGCCCAGTTAAGCGTAATCCCAACCCAATAATGGTGCATCGAACAACTGTTCTGTTATTGTTTTGTCGGAGTAGCTTAAGCCCAATAAAGGTGCATCCACAGTTGTGATGTCATTCATAATTTTGTAAGATTTATTCGAGTTTGATCGACTATTGACATATTTTAGTAGAAATCTGTCATGATATCGATTTATAATTTTTGCACAAAAAATATCTCCAATTGTTAAGAATTCAAATTCGTTCCCTCACAACGAGAAAATATCCAGTTTTAAGTACTGTAAATATTTAAAAATATGCTTGGTATGCCATATAATACAACTGCAATAATTCATAAGATTGTATGAAGTATGAAATTCATTTTTGGCGACGTGTAATGAAACTAGCGGGATCTTCAATGAAACAAATGCCGACAAAGTCCATGAAATCTGAACGAGAACTAAATCTGATCTTACGATAATAATTTCATCTAAGTAACAAGAAATGTCGTGCAAATTCACACAAACAAAAGAGCAAACAGCTTGTTTACGTAGTTCAACTATCAAAGCCTACATTCACAGATGAATGGTTTCATTCCCAATTTTCATTGAAAAATCAACGAGCCAACAATTACAATTCGATCTACAAGACAATTTAATAAGAATAACTTAAGAGAATTTTGAAAAAAAAAATATTAATAAAGATACACTCAAAATTAGGTTTATATTTTACTGTATTTTTCTCTCCTTTTCTGTCCCTCTTTTTCACATTTTTTTTTTACTTTTCTTGATCTTTTCCAGCCAAGTTTATAAAGAAGAATAGCTCTATGTATATCTCTTAACTGCCCAGCTAACTTAACTCATTAGTAGTTGAGTTGGTATTCCTTAATAGCTTAACAAAAGATCTAAAACTACAGTAGCAAACTTCTTAAACTACCTTTTGAATTAATACTAACATCACAAGTCTCCATCTTGATTCACACAGTCTTTAAAGTTAAGAATTAATACAAATCACCTTTTTGAATACTTAAAGCTGATTCAATATTCACCAAGTTGAAACTAACAATTGGAAAAGGTTTTATGGGTACATCATCTAAGTTCTCAATTGACTTGATTTTCGTTATTCTGACGACAACTTCACTCAGCACATCTTTGATAAAGTGAATTTTTAATCCATTGTTTAATTCTCTCGTAATACGTATGATTTTTCACCAAATGCAAACAATTTTGGCTGTCACAATTCACATCAACACTTGATCCATAAAACTTCTTTTACTGCATTTGTGGCAACAAATAATGCTACCTTAGTGGTAGAAAGTGCAATCTCATATTGCAATGTAGACTTCTAACTTGTTATACAATTAAACAAAGAAAAGAAATCCTATAAGACACCTTCTCTTATTAAAATATTCAACAAGGTTCGTGCCTACGTAGCTAGCCACTTTCACCTCTGCTAAATTTTCATTTTCATATAGTAGTCCATAACTCTCCGTGCCATTCAAGTACTTGGGGATCCAATTTACTATATTCCAGTGCTTTTTGCTTAGATTTTCATGTATTTACTTACCAAACTAACGATATATGATATGTCAAGTTAACAATATGTGCATACCATGGTATACATTAAGCAACCTATTGAATTGGAATAAGGTACTTTTGCCATAAATTTCATTCTCTCTTTAGTAGCTAATGCTTAGTTTTTGGACGACTTGAAATAAAGAGCCAATGGAGTTAAAATCGACCGTAATCCCCTTATCCAAAATTTTTGAATTACCTTCAAACATAATTACTTTGAGAGGAAAAGTATTATCTTTTTTCAATTTCTTGTGATTTGCATCCCAAATATCTTCTTTACTTCTTCTAAGTTCTTCATTCAATCTCAAAGCTTAGCAAAGTCATAAGCTTCCTAATTTATGCATTGTCCTTACAAGCAACTCCTATTTCATCACATATAAAAACAAGTAAATCATTATCTCATCTGAAGCTCTTTTTAAATATACACAATTGTCACGAGCACTTCTATTGAAGCCAATGTTCACCATAATCATGTCAAACTTTTTGTGTTATTGCCTAAAAGATTATTTTAGATCATTAAGAGACTTTCTCAAGAGATATACATGTTCCTCTTTTCCATAGATTTCAAAATACTCAAGTTGTGACATCAATATCACTTATTCAAATTCACCATGTAAAAATTATGTTTTACATTTAATTGATCCAAATTATTTTTTACATTTAACTGATCCAACTCTAAGTTTGACTTCTTGTGATTGCTTATATAATTCTAATAAAGCTGTATTTAACCACAAGTGAAAATTTTGTATTATAACCGAAACTGAAATATCCAAGCCCAAGTTATTTTTAAAAAGCACAAATGCCAAATGAGCTCATTTTTTTGGCCTATATATTTTGGTCCACACACTTACATATTTAGTTATGTGCATATAAGTTTATTTTATCAAATCAAGAACAAAGGAGAAGAATTTAGAAGAATTAGGAAGAGCGGAGAAAAAGGAGAAAAAGAGAAAGAAAAATTTTCTAGTGAAATCCTCTTTTAGCTTTATTTTAGAAAGAAAATATTTATGTTTTAGTAAAAAAATGCAATGAAATTAGATAAAATATTTGGGTTTTATTTTAGTAGATTTGAAGTTTAGAAATTCAATCTTTTTTAGTTCTTAAATTCATAATCAATAGGTCTTAAATTGAATTTAATAAATTCTCCAAAAAAATTGTTAAAAATTGCCAAAATATTGGATGAAAATGGTTAAAATTTTTGGTTAGGGACGAAAATATAAAATTTATGGAATTTTATTTTATTTTTTAAATAAAGAGGACTTATTTACTTATATAAAAAAACATATTTTTTGGTCAAAATAAAATTTCTTATATTTTAAAGTCAATTTATAAAATACAAAAATTTTAGATTTTAGATTTGGGATTAATTTATATTTAATATCAACAGTTTAAGTTATAAGTTCTTCTAAGTAATAATACTTTTATTACTTAGATCGTGATAATAGAAAATGAGACAAGTCAATATGGTTACAGTGGAGCCGACTTTATTTTAGTTAAGGTAGGTAATTTATATATAATTGAGTAATTTATTATTTTCAAAACTAAAAAATATGATTTTACTCTTACATGTTATTATAAATATAAAATAAATTTATTTAAAATATGTAAATATTTTATTTTAAAATAATTACTGAAAAGTATTGCATGCTCATATTTTAAAAATATTAATATTTTATTTTGAAAGAATAATTTTTTGTGATTAATATTCAAAAGACATGTTATTATTTTGTTAATTTTTGTATAAATTTTCAAAGAACTTAATCATGATACTATGATTAATTTAAGTTTTCGATGTTTATTAAATATTATTGAAATAATATGAAGAAATTATTTTATTATTACTATATGTGCTTGGATTATTAAATAGTATAAGACTTTGTTTAATATCAGTGACTGCAGATGTGATTTTATTCCTACAACGAAAGCGTGTAAATTAAAATCATTAGCGATGATCTCTGGGCATGAAATTTTAAAAGTATGTAAGTTATACATTTTTTACTCTGCAATTCCTGAAAATAGTATCCTAAAATTATGCCTGGCACCTAGTAGTAGATAAATTGCTTTGTTATTTTGTTATAATTATTATTGTTTTATACTTATTGATGAAAAAAATAATTGAAAGTATAATAATTAATAATTTTTTTAAAACTTTTTTTATATATGATTATCTATTGAGTTTTGACTCACGGCCTACTTTTTAAGTTTTTTTTTTTTTTTGTAACAGTTAAAGTCTAGATGAATATAGAAGAAACATTATTCTTTAACTATATATGTTTTGAAAGAATACTTTATTGTGTATAATGTATAAAGAAAAAGGGGGATTATAATTATACTATATATTGTATATATTTAATAAGAAAAGTGTATTATGTTTTATTATTATGGATGTTAGAGACTCCAATTTTGATGAATTTATTGTTGTAGTAGTTTGAGTTTCATGAAGAATGTTAGAAATATTACAAAAAATTAAAATATTACATGTTTAAATTTTTCGAGTTCTCGTAATACAAAAGAAATTCTATCAAAATTTCTGTAACTATACATCTATAGTTTTTAAATTATTTTATAAAATCTTAAATTATATACCTTAATTTAGAGGCGTGATAAAAATTCTCATTATAAATTTACGTAGACTTACATAAAATGATAATAGATCTCATCTATTTGTGTAAAATTCTTACCAATAAATCTAGCCTTAAATCTAGTTAGTTAAATATATCATATCCTTTACATGATTTTACAAACCCATTTATAAAAATATTATTTTTCTATTTAGTGGTCTATCAACTAGTGTCCAAGTTTGATTTTTATATAAAGATGTCATGTTTTCCTTCGTTGCATTCAACCACTTGCTTTGATCTTCACTCATCATGGTTTGTTTATAGAAACTAGGTTCATTGTCATTTAAATTTCTTGACATCATATTGTCTTATGAAATCAGATTTACATATCCATACATGATTAGTGGTATGATATGCTTTCTTTCTTTGTCTCTAGTGAACTAAAATTTTCTAGATTTGGTGCTTATTTATTACCATCATCTTCCTCTTTATGTTGTTCATTGGCCATTTATTGCCTATCACTTGTTAAAAGTGTCTCTACCTCAACCTAATGCCTACTCTAAAAACATATAACTGCTTATCACTATAACTTTCTTCAACTTAGTTTTGCAGTATAACTTTTTCATTGGATACAACATCATTACTAATTATACATGTTGGGTGTACAAAACTTTGTAGCCTTTCACTTCTTCAAGGTAGCCAATGTATATACCTTTACTGGTATAGGTTCAAGCCTACTTTGCTTCATATAGGTATACGTGGATGACCAGAAATCCTTAACTTCTAAAAGCAATAGTCTTGTCATATCACATATCGTCTGAAGTTTTTAGTCTAATTACAAGTGAAAAACTTCTATTTATCGAAGAGCACCATTTGTTTCACCTTTTCTATTAGGATTCTATTTATCTTCTCTACTAACTATTTTGTTATGTAGTGTGTTTAACTGTTTCATGCTTTGTAATGTTATTTTTTCTAGCATAAGCTATCAAAATTTTCGTTATAGAATTTGAGCCCACTATTTTGAGGTATTTTGATTTTTAATCAAAGTTTTACAATTCCTAAACTCATCAAACACTTGATTTTACTCTTCAGCTAATACACCTGAGTCTTTCTTGAAAGGACATTAATGATAAAAGCAAATATTTGGCACCATTTGGTGCTGCCACTTAAACAAGTCCTCATAAATATGCATGAATCTAATCTATAGTTCTTTTAGTTCTATGGATAGCAATATTGTAGTCTTATTTGACTTACCAAGAACACATGCTTTACAGAATTCTAGTAACTTATCTAATGCTTGCCAAATAAATCTTGTTTACTTAACTCTTTGAGTCCTCTTTCGCTTATGTGACCTAGCATAAGATGCAATAGTTTGGTTTTCTCATCTTTTGCAACAACTGTGTTAGCAAAAAATGCTAAAATTTCAAGAATATACAACTTGTTTATCATTCTTATTTTCATGACAATGGTATAACCTTTACATACCTTTAGGATTCTTTTTTTTTTTTGCCTTGAATGAACAGCCTAATTCATCAAGTATTTTAAGAGAAATCTAAGTTCTTTTAGAGGTTAAACCTAAATCTAACATATTAAAGCTATTTTTTCAACTTCAAAAAATATTTTTTATTTTAATATTGCCAACACTAGCAATTTTACATACTATATTTCTTTCCATTAAAATTCTTCCACCATCAAAATAATTCAAATAACTAAAAAAGACTTATGTTTGAACTCTTATGGAAAGAGCATCCTAAATCAAGAACCCACTCACCTTTAATTTTAGCATTTAAAACAATGACAGATAAACCATAAGATATACGATAAGATATCTATCATTTAAGCACTTTGATATGGCCTCTGATTTATCTTAGACCCCTCATATTGATGCATTATTCTTAAAATTTTGTTTAATTTCTAGTACAACAACACTTTTATTATGATTTTCTTCTCTTTTTTCTTATTTTTTTTCTTTAAATAATTTTTTATGAAGTGTTTTTTTTGTAACAAAAAATGCTTTTTTTTGGTATTTATTGATTGTAATCAAAGTGATTTTTATTTACGTTGATTTCTTGGTTTTACCCTTTTTCTCATATCTTCCTTTTGATTCAATCTTTCTCCTTCATTTTTTTTCTTTTCAAATTTCTTAATAAGCTCCTTAGAATCAAGTCAAGCTTTTACCTCTTGCATTGACAAGCTTATCTTCTCATACAACAAGGATTCCATAATGTGTTCATAGGATCTTGGTAAGAAACATACTAGCATCAAGGCATAATCTTTATCCTCCAATTTAATGTCCAAATTTTCCAGATTAATAATGATATTATTCAAAAGATCAACATGATCTTTGATTGTGGTCCGTTCTTCTGTTGAACATATGTATAACTTTTTCTTCATGTATAGCTTGTTGGCAAGATACTTGTACATATACAACTCTTTAAGTTTTTACCATAAACCAACTATTGGTTCTCCTATGATAGCTCATGAATTACTTTGTTTCTTAACATTTAAAACAATGGCACTGTAAGGCTTTAAAATGATGTCTTTCTTTTCTTTTCCTAGTTAGCATGCTAGGCATCTTTTCTTTCCTTCAAGGCCATCTTCAAGATTTGGATGGACTTACAATGTCCTTGCTTTGGTTCTCCATGGTTCTAGATCTTCACTAGTAAATTTCTTTGTATCATACTCAAAAACTAACATTGTTCCAACCCTCAGCTTGATACCAATTTGTAATGAAACTAGCAGGATTTTCAACGAAATAAGTGACAAAATAAATAATATCTATAACCAAAAAATGAATCTAATCTTACGTCAATGATATCATCTAAATATATAAAAAAAATGTCAAGTAAATTCACATAAACAAAAGAACAAACAACTTGTTTATGTTATTCAGTCATCAAAACCTACAACCATGAACAAACATTTTTAGCCCCAATTTTCATTGAGAAATCAACAAACCAACAATTAAAATTCAACCTACAAAGGTAATTTAACAATAAATACTAATGAGAATTTTCAAAAAAAAAAAAAACTCCAAAATTAATGTTATATCTACTTTGTTTTTCTCTTCTTTCAAAGTTTTCACTTCTCTCACTTGATCTTTTTCATCCAAGTTATAAAGAAGTAAAGCTCCAAATATATATTTTCAGCTTAACTATCCAACTAACTTGACTCACCAATAGCTTAATTGGCATTCCCTAATAGCTTAACAAAAATTTTTTTTATTACAATAGCTAAATTATTTAACGACCTTTTGAGTCAATATTAACTTCAGAAATAAATTGCATTCTCCATTTGTGTGTATGTGTGTGTTTGCGCGCGTGCGCATGTGCACACTAACTAAGGTTATAATTAATGTAATATGAATTAAAATTTTGAACTACATCGTAACAAAATTATTCAACATTGATTTTAAGAGATTCTTAATAAAAATATGAGCATTAAACAAAACCAAAAAAATTAAATTGCATTTGATATGTGGGTGCTAATTAGTTTAACTAATAAACTTTCTTAGACTAATACAAAAAGTTTGGCATTCAAACTCTTGTTATAGCAATTTGGGGAAGAGTTTGATTTATTTTTTTTATAACATTAATTAATATTAAACTACATTAGAGAAAATAGAAATGAGTGTTTTGTGTGCAAAATTAACCCCAGGGAAAGATGTGTTTATGTTAATCTATATTAAATTTAGTCTACTTTTTGTTTGAAATTATTCAAATACCTTAAAAAGAAAATTTTGAAAGTCTAAAGCCTAAATTATTTATTAATTAATTGTAAAATTAAATTTATTTATTATGCTTATCTTATATAATTTGTTAGACTAAGTGTGATTTGTGTTGATAATAAAAATTGGTATGGTATACCGTATACCCATCACTTGTAAGCTTGACAATTATTAATACGCTACTATTTGAAATAAGTTGATATCAAATATAAAAATTTGCAATACTTAGATCACTTGATATTAAATATAAATAAAAATAAATAAAAATTTTGTCAAAAATTAACGTGAACTTGACTGATGCTAACCTTAGAAATTACTCGCATCCATCCAATGCCTCAACATTTTACAAATAGTAAGTAAAAAATTCAGTGATATAAATAAAAAATGCATCCAAAATGTTTCAACCATAAATAAATAGTAAGTCATGACAAAATCTTTTATTATAAATAGCAAGTCAAAAATTCAGTAATATAAATAAAAAAAATAAAAGATTTTGTCAAAAATCAAGTCAAGTTTAATGTCACTTGTATCCAATGTCCCAACGGGTTAACCAAAGTCAAGAAACATCGCATCCAAAATGCTTCAGCTATGCCCATTAGAAATTCAAACACAATGTCTGTCTGGCGGGAAATTTACAGAGCAGAAGCTTTTAAATAATTAACAGCAAACAGTAGTGCCAGGCACCACAAAGTTGTCTAATGTTGAGTGGCAGACTATTACAGCCACAAAGCAACTCATCCGCGGATTGATCAAAATAAAAAATATTGCCTGAGCATTAACTTTTGATGTTTTCTACCCCAAACACATGCCTATCACCTGTAATTCCAAACAAGTGAAGCTCAAATCTACCGCAAACCATTAACAAGATCTCAATAATGCAAGATATATATCAACGGGAAAAGGAAAAAATAACCAGAATGAGCTCAGAGTCTGGGGAGAATGCCCGTTTTCACTTCATACCATAAATTGGCTTGTCTGTCTTAAGGCAGCCATCTATCAATGAATACGAAAATGCAACATGCTGTTAGGATATCAAACAAAGAGAAAAAGAAATGCAAGATTGAAAGATTAAGGTTGATTCAGTTTTAGCAAACAAATTTTACCTGCTCAAATTGTTTTCTATTTCTGTGGTTTCTTCCACAACACTCCAATTTTCTTGAGCACATTTCCATACCTCTTCTTCAGTAAATCATCATCAATGTCTTCAGAATAAGGCGAGGGTATCTTTCCCACAGCAGGATTATAGTGGCTGTCCAATGATCCACTTCTATCCATTAGTTTCCCATTGTTCCCTACTGAAAGAATAGAGGCAGCTGCCTCTGCGGCCTTCCTCCACTGGTCAGACTGCACTTTTAGCCTTCTTAATTCTGCCTCAGATTCAGAATTTGCAGCCTGTGCTGCCTCAAGTTGCTCAGCCACTCTTGCGGCTCTCTTCTTAGTCTTGTTGGCCTCCTCCATAAGAAGTCCAAGCTTCATCAGAGCCTCTTTCTCGGCAGCCGTAGCTGCCTCTACTTCTTCAGCCACATCTTTATTCAATTTAGGAGTGTCTAATTCCCTTTTGCCGATTTCCAACTTTAGGATCTCATTCTCTGCAGATATATTCTGCAGTTCTGTCTCCTTATCCATTAAATTTGCCTTCAAATCTGCAACAACTTGCTTAAGTTTCCGTAGATTATTGTTTAGTTCAGATTCCCTTTGGCACAATAGGTTTTTGTCAAGTTGCATACGGAGTCCCTCATTCTCCTCTGAAATACCCTGCAGTTCAGTTTCCTTATCCATCAGGTTAGCCTTCAACTCCTCAATGTCCAATTTTGTTTTCTGTAGTTCTGATTCCAGTCCAGCCTCTCTTAGGCTAGACTCAGATTTTATCTGCTTCACCAGCTCATAAGAACTGTTTATCTGCCCTGTGCTCCGGGCCTGTTCTTCATGGAGTTTAGTTTCAGCAATTTCTAGAGCAGATCTTAATTGTCCTACTTCTAACTGCAAAGCATAAAGCTCCTCTTGGAGCTGGTTTGGTTCCATAGACTTTTGATTTTCTTCATTTTTTTGTCCAATGTCATGATCACCAGCACAATTTTGAGAAAGGTTTCTGTTGGTGTTATTGAGGTCTGCTTCAAGTTTGCTAACTAGCCCTTCCAACAAACTTACACGGGCCCTTGACTGATCTAACTCTGAAGCAATGGAGTTGTAAGCTTCAATGGCTTTCATGCCATCTGCTCTGAGTCCCTCTACAGATTTTTTTGCAGTTTCAAGTTGAATAAGAGTTTCCCTAGCCAATGCTTGGGCATGACATTCTGATTCTTTGCTTTCTCTCAGCTGGTTTTTCATGTTTTCCACAACAGAAAGAGTTTCCATCAGGTTTCCTTTCAAACTCTGGAGCTCCATATGTGCTGATTCTGCATTCTTGGTCTGGGCAGCCTCAGATTCAGCTAACATTTGAAGTTGAGACTTAACCTGCTGAAGCTCATTCAAGGCAGAGGCCAAGGCAGCCGAGTCAACTGAGTGCTGGTTTTGCACAGCCTCAAACTCAATCTGCCATGCTTGATCTTGTACTTGGGAGACCTTTTGAACCTCAATAACAGAAGTTTCGTCAGAAGCAGAGAGCTCTAGAAGCTGCTTCTGGGATTCCTCAAGCTGTGACGACACAGCCAATAGTTGCTTCTTGGAGTCTTCAGCATCTTGCTGAGCTTGTTTCTTCCATGATTCCGATAAACTCAGCTCATCCTTCACCTTCTTCAGGTCTTCTTGAAGTCTAGAAATTTGAGATTCCAACTCAGATATTCGGCTCGGGTGCTTCTTCTGAAGGTAAAAAAAAAAAGAAAAAGAAAAGAAACAACAGTTTTAAAATCAGCAAAAGGTTCCCACTGTAAAAGCATGGTAAGTGATGCAAACAGCTGGTGATGCAGATGCAAGTACATATTTCAAAAGAATGACAATTCCGTACAGATGATAAGATAAAAAAGAGTTGGAGCACGGGAGATTATCTGTGGATACTAATACTTCAGAACATGGTGAAAAACAAATCCCATAAATCAAATCATACAAAAGGTAGAAATATATGGAAAACCCAGAGACCGTTTACAAAGTTTAGACAAATCCACAGAGAACATGGGAAAAGGTCAGATTCTGAGGAAAGAATTAAGTACTTTTCCTTTCTCAACCTCTCTCAACTACCTTTAGTAAACATTTCACCTAATCCTAGTAAGGCTCCACATAGTTAACAATCAACTCAATGATACATAACTATCTCAACGGGCAATAATAATTCAACTACAAGGTGTCATGGCAAAGGACCTGTCTAGTCTCATAGCAGTCCTGCACTCTTTCTAGGATCATGTGAGAAAATGAATGTAACACTTAATTCAGTTGAAATCCTTTCAACAGGGAACTAGATTCAAAAGCCTTCTTTATTGTAAACTATTAAGTAACTCAAAGACCAAGAGATTTTTCACCAAGAAAAGCAACTTTGAGTGAATTTATCATTTGTATTAATGTATAACAGATTCTAATAAATATTCCCAGTTAGAGCTTGAATTGAACATTAAAAACACAAAGCCCTTAATGTTTGCATTATTATACTACGCTGCAAAGCGATTTCTAAGATTCTGCTAAACTCCTGTTTAGCTGTGTCAAGTACCTCAGACACAGGACTTCTGGGTGACTTGCGTTCAACGACCTTAGGGCTTCTATCTTTTGGTGTTCTACAAGTTTGATTTGATGGAGATGCAGCCTTGGAGTCGAAGGCACTTGTATTGAGTTGCCATACAGCTCGAGGAGAGACCTTTTGGGGTGCCTCTGAGGATCCACTTCTACTATCAAAATCAGTTAGATGAAAATCAGGTACATGAATAAACAAATGTCAACATTTACATGCTTCTGATAAAAAGATTAACATTTCTTGGTTTCATGGAAAGAAAATTAGTGATAACTTGCAAATGAACTACCAGCCTATCATTTAATTTACATTACACTCTTAGTTGAGGTTGACCCATGATGATAGGGCTAGCCTCTTTTTTATTGTTTTTCAACTGAAAATCATGTGCTAATGTTGAGAAAGGAAAAGATATATCTGTTCTTTTAACCAGTTGACCACGAAAGTAAGCAAGACTAGCCAATTAATTCATCCTTAACAACAATTTAAGAATTAGGGAAACCGGCACACTAGAATTTTGAGAAACCTTTCAACTATTTGCATAGTTTATTTTCTTGACTATTAAACAAATGATTGATATGCTAAGCAAAAATAAAAGCAAGTTTTGATAATATTCAAATTTAATGCCATATATTGTGAGTTAGTAACAGTATCTGAGGATGCATGAACTAATCAAGAACATTTCGTTTATGAATGATGGAATCAGCTAAATCTGATTAAAGCCTATCTCTTACCGTCTTGAAAGGCAAATACATTCAGTGCCTTAATTAATGAGAATCACCATATACTCCAATGCCCAAGAAAATCAATTTTCTACTAACTGTGAAATTTTTGCATATCAATTCCATATAAGTTACCCATCTAACTCTAAACTAACTAGAAGAACAAGAAAACAACAGCAGAAATTATATTCCTTTCCTAAACCCAAAAAAAAAAAAAAGAAGAAGAAGAAGAAGCTTTGGTTGACAAGGTTTTCAGACAATCACTATTGAGGTTCCAGTATTTTTCTGAATATTGCAAAGTTGAAACAAAATTAACAGTGGTTCCCTGTGACATAGAAAATTTTGACAATACATGACACAAATAAATAAATAAATAAATAAATTAGCTATCAGACAAGAACCGACACAAGTTTAATTAGCTGCGTCATAGTATGCAGCACATCGTGTTATTGTAATTTCACAGCCGTTGAGTCCCAACTGCCGGACCATAATTGCCTAGAGATTAAAACAATGGATAAACGAATATGTTAATCTTTGTTTTGATAACAAACGAATATGTTGATCTTTGTTTTGATAACAAATGAAAACAGTCACGGCTCACAATTCTTACAGCCAAGTATGGTATTTTATAGCAGCATGGTAGTGAAACTTGCATAAATTTACCATTTACTCAATTGCAACATCCATGTGAGCATAGTTCCAGAGAAAAAGATAAAACTCAATCAAATGTGAAAGGCAAAAAAGTAAAGAAAAGTCGAGGAGAGGCGCCAGCAACCCAGAACATAAAGAAAACAACTACAGCCATCAATGTCCAGCAAAGAGCCTCACTGTACACCTTAAGTATTTAAATAAGTTACCACATTTGGCAAGAAGAGATAAGAATTTGCAACTTAATAATATGAGGAAGAAGCATTGTCATAAAGGTATTAAAAATTACCTTGCTTTTGGGGTCTGCATAATGTAACAATCCTTAAGGCACAAAGCTTAAAAGAAAGAAGTTATTTTTGCTTCACCACTTCAATGCTCCCTGTCCCACTAAGCCTTTAAGATGTCAGCAAATATCACAAGTTGAGACAATAGAATCCAAGGGACATGTATATGAAGAAATTAAATAGGTTCATGAAGGATAGCTATTCGTTATCATCACTTACGAAGCCATAAAAGCACAAGACACACTAACTATTCACATCGAACTTACCAAGCCAGAAGAAAAATGCGAAAGAAAAGTAAGGATAAAAGAAAATATCAAAGAAAAAGACGAGTAAACAGTGAATTTGTCAACCAGACACTGACAGTAAACGCAATTATCTCTACCCATTGAACGTTATCAGTTTTACCATGCTCATGACCAATTATTGTGGTCCAAAGGGACCTACAGCTACAAAGACAGACAGTGACAAAGTCACAGAAATACCCCCACTGAAGACAAAGGAGAAACATTGTTTTACTCTGAACTTGCTGCAAACTTGGTCCAGTTAAAGGACATTGTGGTAATTTAGCAGGTGAAGTTTCCTCCTTCATTGTTGCCATGAAGTATGGGAAATAAACTGTGATGCTCTTAATTTGAAGAACACAAACCGCTCATACGTTTTCATTTTGTCTGGTTAAAGCTAACAAAAGCCAGCAAGCCGTTTGTTTCCACAGAAACATCTTCTGGGAATGTTTTAAGGGCGAGAAGGAAAATGAAAAATAAAGTATACATTAAGAACTTAACATGCCCATCACCAAACAAGATCTAAAGCAAGAAAACAAGAACCAGCTAAAAACCCATAAATGGGCAAACAAGAACAAGCAATGCAGCTTAAAAAGCTAACAAAATAATATGTTACTCCATTGCAGAAGGAACTAAAGGGAGCAAACAAAGTGTGTAATGCAGCATCAGGCTTTTTGTGATTCGCTTTCCTTTAAAAAGTTTGGTTAAAAAGCCTGCAACTTTAAGCTGTTGAGCTCCAACACAGAGACAAATTAACTTTTCCAGCCAAACATATTTCAAGAAAAAAGAGTTTCAAAAGAAACATCATCACCATCAACCAAAAGCAGACAAACAGAAAAAACAATGAAAGAAGAAAGAAAGAACCCCTATTGAACTTACTGAGCCCAACAGGAATTAGATTAAACTATGGAAGAAGAAAAAAATAAAATAACATAAAAAAATGAGCGGCATTGTTTAGAGCCTTACTCAGAGTATGTAAACTTAGAAAGTGTAGTTTGGTCGTGGAGCTTTGTTTTTAGAGAGAATAAATGTAACGTAAGAATGAGAGAAGAGAAGACAAGAGAAGCGGACAGAGATTGGAGGGATTCGTAAGCAGAAGCCAAGAATGGTTTTGTTTGTTGTTCAGAGTAACTACTCTGCGCAGTTACCAAAACGCCCTATCTTTCTTTGTCTTTTTGATCTTGCCGGCTTGGTTGATTTTTTTGGACAGTGGAGCGTGCAGGCAGTACAAGCATGTCGTTTTACAACAGATAATTGAATATTCTTATCATAATATCTGAAGGATAATCTTCGAGCCAAAATGACCAAAACAGCGTGGTTTTTCTTTTTCAATGTTCAGATCCAATCCGACATATGCGGTTAAGTATTTGGCGGCCACCATTTAAGCCACCGTACTCGACTCTTTCTCTGAATTGGAGATTAAAGAGAACAGTAACCACTTGCTCCATAACTGACGGAAATTTAATTAAAGGGAAAGTGAAAGTGGGTGTTAATGAGAATTGACTGAGACATGGATCGACAATCACAAACAAAATCACCTGTCCTGTACAGGGCGGGAAAACTGGAACCTCTAGTATCTGTCATTTTGTTTTCATAAGGGTATTCTATGACCGAGCTAACCTGCTACGATTAAATGTTTATTGACTTTGCCTACCAATAAAATGCCAAAGGCGTTCTTCGTATGTTGGGCCACTTTGACAATCCCAACGCTCTATTATTATCTATGTGCACTTTGATCAAATTGTCAATTCTCCTTGACCCTTGATAATATCACTTGAATTAACGTAAAATATACGATAATAATGAAATAAAAATTTGTTATAACCAAAACATTATCAGTCAAATATTTGAAAAATACATTTCAAACTCATGAAATAATTGTTTTACAAAGGCTTGAAATGATTTGAAATCAATAAAATAAATAAATATAATATTTGTTTCTCGTGTCATTTTTTTTTAAATTTATCCCGTTGTCTTAAATAACTTACTTTTATGATCTAAACTTAGTGGTAATAATTTTAAATATTATTCACCAACTCAACATAAATATAAAATAAAAATAATAAATTTAAATTGATATAATTATTAAATAAATAATATGATAAGATACTATTAATAATCATATTAGATTTTGATTTAAAATTTTTGACACGTAAATTTATTTATAACACGATTAATTATTTAAATAAATATACTGTGCTAACTTATTTATGACTTAATAAACTATTTTATAATGTTTTATTTTAAAAATTTTGTAATTTTATTTATTTCTTTTAAAAAATAAAATTAATTAGTATTTAAAAAAATATTATCATAAAGAGTACAAAAACATAAAAAAAAAATTAAAATTATTAAATAAATAACAATAATATAATATATTTAATTATTTAATAATTATATTAAATTTAGATTGGTCTATTTATGTAGCAATAATAATAGAATACACCAACTTGAGTTACCTACCGTCCTCAGACCTACTATTCAAATGTAACACGTGCATTTATTGTAACTATTGATTACGTGATGAACGATTTATACGAATCACGCGGTATCTATCGCACGTTATATTCTAAACTTTCTCAATAATTAGTTCTCTTGTCCTAAAGATAGAGATTAAATGATCAATTTCTCTTGCGCTAATATTAAATGAATAAATTTTCTTTAATTTAGTCCTAGTTTATGAGATGCCATGGGATTTGAGATGAGTTAAAAAAGATATATTAAAAATTAATAATAAATTAATATTTATAAGTTAAATAATACATTTACAATCTTTTTTAATATCTTAATATTATAAAAATGAATAATTTGACATGTAATTTTAAAATAAATTTCAAGTCCTTTAACATTACTTTTTGAATAGACTTTGAAGTATTGAGGTGTCATAAGTTAAATTTTAGAGTTAAACAAAAATTACAGACATACATATACACATCATGAAGTAAGAAAAGTCTCTTAATTTTATATAATTTTTTAATTATTAGATTAATATATTTTTAATAATTAAAATTAAATTTACACGTGTATTAATTATATAAATTAAATTTTATCTTAATCAATAAAAATATATTGAATTAAGAGTTGAAAGTGTAATAAATTACGTAAAATTAAAGAATTCTTATGATAATAGAACAAATTATATATATATATATATAATTTTCTACTATATGATATGATTATTTGAATATCCATGAGTAATTTTTAATTTATAAATAATTGGAGAAATTTGCAAGCCACACGGTCGTAAAAAACCAAATTGGACCTCCCAAATAGGTGTTGCAGTTAGTATAAATATGGGGTTTAACCAGAACAATAGGAGGAGGTAAATAGCACTTCTGTAATACTTTTATGCGCAGCTGGACATCGAAAAGAATGTAGTCAAATCATAAGTTTACAAGGCTATAAATGGGTCAATGGCTGGCCCTTTGTTGTTTGGGCTCACTTCTACTTAGGCCCAATTGAACTCAATACCACATTCAATGCACAGCACTTCTAGCAGGCCTTCCACGAATGAGGCCATTAATAGGTGTAGGTGTTTGTTTGGACGAATGCTGTAAATTTTTTAAATGCAAAAATTACTACATATTAACAAACAGCAATTTTACCAGATAAAAAGATTCGTACTACTGCCATTGCCAACACCAAACTGCTTCGATAAATTCCCGCCGCGGCGTCCTCTAAGTTTCGTTTTAAGTCTAATTAATACGGGGATAACGATTAGCGAATAAGAAGAAAATAAATGCCGATGGTTGCCTGCAGTTCATGCAGAACTGAAGGGATGGTCAGCAGCCTGCTGTGGTTCCACGCGTCGGTCACTGATTGGGTTGTCAGCTAGCCGGTCCACGTACAGTCATCCGAACCCCTTCTTTTATTCTATGTATGGCTATTCTGTGATTAATAATGAATGGAAACAAACAATCTTTATCTTTTATGACATCCAATGATTTTTTTTTTTTTAATAAAAAATTCAGAATGAAACCCCTCTTACTTATTTTCCAGTTAAAAAAGAATCAGTAATATGATATTTAATTAAATCGAAAATTTAACATTAGATTATGTAGAAGTTTGATGAAATTGTAGAGCTTCAAGTTTTTAACTCGATACCTCAATAAATCAAAAATCAATTTTATCTATACGTTGAAGTTGCTTATTGCCACGGCCAACGAACGGCCAGCCTGCAACTACAACTGCATCTACAACCAGCCAATCACATTATTAGGGAGCTAGTTTCTATATATTTTATTCTTCTACAGATTAAACAAATATATATATATATAAGTGACTGTAAAGTGTGGAAATCAAATCAAGAAGCACCGACAAATTCATTTGGTAGGTCTTGTCTGTATTGCTACGTGTTGCAAAATGGGGTCTACTACGGTTTGACGCGCATACAAATCAAACTTTTTTGAGGAACTTCGTGTGTGTGAAGAATACAATAAGTGCAGCGTTCTCTACTTGGCATCAGAATCTGGACCGCACAATTTCCCATCAGAAGTCGGGACTTGAAAACAGCAGCATCCCAACAGTAATAACTAATAACCAACTGATATTTTTCAATTTGGATAATATTCTTAAGTGTTATACGAAGGAAATATGAAATATCAAATGTCTAAATTTACAATTAATTTATTGTTTATTGTTTATTATTGTTTGAATGATTGAATTTAATTTTTGAAAGTTTTTATAATGAATATTAATTCAATATCCACTGAATATTTGAATCTTGAAAGGATGGTTGGGAAGCAGGAAGACCATGATTTTTTGTTTTAATTTTCTGCATTGACTTTTTTTTTTTTGTTGGGTTGACAAGCGCAATTAAGGAGAAGGCACTGTAA
>CP135566.1:5393885-5447202 GCA_032401905.1 Swietenia macrophylla
GGTTGTCAGGCAGCACGAGATATCACATGTGCACAGAGGCAATTTTGGACAGACAATTAAAGAGCTGTTAACCGAAGGAAATAGGCTCCACTGAATGCTAGCTGTTGAAGAAAAAGCCTTTTCTTTGTCGCACCATTTTATGAAAAAAGTACCTAATTACCTTAATGTGAATGAATGTTAGTTGGCGAGGAATTTCATGGACTTTATGGGTTTCTTTTATTTAATCGGGCAAGTCATATTTTTTTTTTATTTTTTTACGTAAAAAATAAAAAATTTATTATTTAATGGGTACTGTAATAAAGAATAAATTAACGATAAATTTAAAGAATATTTTATTTTTTATAATATCGTCAAAAAAATTTTAAATCGCAGAGAATTTTAAGTTAAAGTATTTTATTATATTAATATTATTAATATAATAAATTTATTTAATTAATAAATTAAAAATATATTTATTAATAATAAATAAAAAAATTTAATAAATAATTTTATTATTTATTTAAAATAATTAAAATATTTATAATATTATTTATTATTTATTATTTATTATTAATAAATATATATTTTTTATTTTATTATATTAATAATATTAACTTAATAAAATCGCTTCATTAAATTTTTTTTGTTGGGCTGAAGCAATATAATGCTGATAATACACTCCATTTTTTATGCGGAGAGACAGCATGCTACTCGTGCCCTAAAATAAAAAGAGAGTTATGATCTTACATCGGTAGAGTCAAAGCCTAAAACCATTTCAGCTTCGTAAATCATGAACCCTAAATATCCCACCATTTACCATTTGAAAAGCGAAACCAATCAGAAAAATGGCACTTTTGATTTTAATACAACGGGCTCCAATCTTCTGCATCCAGCTCACCTCACGCCATAAGAGATAATTTCGGGCTGCGAGGGAAAAGATTGTCCATTTCCATGTAAGTGTGTAACCCTGACTGACTTGTAATAATAGTATTGTCTGTTGCTTCGCTCTACCTCCTTAACACCTATGCTATAACCTCAAGACAAGCAAGCCATCCATAACTATCGCCGTTAATTGCTCCTTAATTGACTTGAACGGTAAAGATGGACTACAACTATTAAATTGCAAAAAAATCGATAAAAATATTCGAAAAATATTACACCCAATTTCCATTATTTATTTTATGCAAGTAAATTTCCTTTTACAAGTAATATTTAATTTAAAATTTGGGATATATGATGAGGGGTAACGTCGACATTTCAGTCCCTATTTTCACTGACATCTGTCTTAAACTCAAAACGATTTTGTCTTTTAACTCTATATAATAATCGTTACCCACCTGCCAATGCATTGCCAGCAGCATCACTCTTCCTTCCTAGCTTCCAATTCCAAGTAACATATAATATATTTATATCAGCAGAAGGAAGAATAAGAAACAGCAGAGCAGGGAAGTTTCATTCAGCAAAGATGAGAACTAGCAATCACTTGATAGGCTTGTTAAACTTCATGACCTTTCTGTTGTCGATACCGATTCTCGGAGGTGGCATATGGCTTAGCAGCAGAGCCAACAACACAGACTGCCTCAAGTTTTTACAGTGGCCGTTGATAGTCATCGGAGTCTCCATCTTGGTGATCTCCTTGGCCGGTTTCGCTGGCTCGTGTTACCGCAACACTTTCCTAATGTGGTTATATCTCTTTGTCATGTTCTTCATCATTGCAGCTCTTATTGGGTTCATCATCTTCGCTTATGCTGTGACCGATAAAGGGTCGGGCCGAGTCGTCCTGAACCGGGCTTATCTGGAGTATCATCTGGAGGACTACTCCGGTTGGCTGAAGGACCGTGTAGCAGATGATAGCTACTGGGGTAAGATCAGTTCTTGTATCAGAGATTCTAAAGTTTGCGGCAAGATGGGAAGGATAGTTGGCGGTGCCCCTGAGACTGCCGATATGTTTTATCTAAGGAAGCTTAGCCCCATCGAGGTATGCAAATTTTCTTTCATTTTCAGTTTTCTTGTTTCAAGAAAATTTGTTCATAATCTTTCTGCAGAATCCTTGATTTGCGGCATGTTCATAATTATGTGTTGAGATTTCAAATTTTTGTACTCGTTTTTGTTTTTCGTTGTGTTTTTTTGGGTCAACTTGATATTTCTAGTAAAGGATTGAAAAAGGTGAAGTTAAAGGAAGCGAATAACTTGAGTCTTTTGGTTAAAGGTAGAGATCCAGTATATGCGGGGAAGGAATTCTGTTTGGTATTGTTTTGATAGAATTGTCAAACTTAATCCACCATTTCATGCTATCTTAGCAGTGCATATGATATGGTTTTTCTGGAATCCTCCTAGATGGAGAAACTCTATGAAAGAAAGATTAATGATTCATATAAATCAGTTAATTGGGAAATGCAGAACGGGCATAGTTTAATAAAGGGACCTTTATATTTATAATTATTAAGTAATTGATCCTGACAGTGAGAAATGTAAGTGCACCACACTGAGCGGTGGCTTCATCAGCCAAGTTCTAAACCCAATAATTATGTCCCATAAAAATCTAACAACCACCCTTGGCCCAGAAAGAAAAAAACAAAAAAAAAAAGGTTAATAAAGAGCAATAACCCCGAAAGACAACAACGGTGTCGTTTTCCTATTTGGCGAAACAAATAAATCTTCCTCCTCCTTAATTATTTGAGGTGAGGAAAATAGTATGTATTCTATAGTCTATCATATTTTAAAGCAAGATGGCCCAAAATTATTATGGAAGAATGTGTTGGGTAGCCTTCTCTGCTTTTAAAATTTATTTTGCTTTGGGTTGGGGGGGTGGGGTGGTGTGGTTGTGGCGGGGGACATCTTGTTTGCTTTCCCTTTCTTTTTGTTTCTTAGGTCACTCGATTAGAGCTAGAAAACTAATGTAAAGATGGAAGAGCATTGGAATCTTATCTATAGGAATTTCTCTCTCACTTTCCCTCGCTTTTCTTAGCTACCAACCGTTTATGGCCATTGTTTTCACTGCATGTTTCAGTGATATCTGCCAATCAACTAAGACAACTTAGTATCAAACCTAAAGGAATGACGCCGAGTACCATCATCTTCCATTATTCTTGATATATTCAAATAATTTCTTCTTATTTTGACTATAATTTCAGAGATCTAGTTTCTATTATGAGAATAAATATTGAGAATGTTAAATATGACGGAGTGGATCATTGTTTTTCAATTTTTGTTTTCCTAACTAACGTTTGTTATCAGTTATTGTTTTCTTATTATATCACAATGTACAGTCAGTATGCCTTATCAAAATATGGCCTGCAGTCAATTAATAGGAACAATGTCGTCAACAATGTATGTCAAAATTAAGATGCTGATAGCCTAATCTTTTGATACTTAAATAGACCTTTGTTTTTTTAATTTTCAAGACTAAAAAAAAAATTTCAGAACATACTTTTTCTGCATAGAAAAATTTAGATCCAATGCATCACACGAAAAAAGTAGATGTAAAAGAAACTTGTGTGCAAATCCATCTTCTTCAAGTAGAGAAGTTCTTGAGAACTATTTCAAATGACAACAGAATTCTAATCATATATGTCTGTAATAATACCTTTGTTTCGAAGAATGTACTTAATTACCTGCAGCATACTTTAAGCTTTGTGTGATTAGAATTTTCCTGTGTAATTTCTGCAGTCTGGTTGCTGCAAACCCCCAACAGAGTGTGGTTATGTTTATGTGAATGAAACTTTATGGAACCCTGGAGGCGGGCTGGCGGGAAGCAGCCTTGACTGCTCCAGCTGGAGCAATGACCAAGAGCAATTGTGCTATCAATGCGACTCATGCAAAGCTGGTGTTTTGGCCAGCCTCAAGAAGAGCTGGAGGAAGGTCTCGGTGATCAATATTGTTGTGTTGATAATTCTGGTGATTTTCTATGTAATCGGCTGTGCAGCTTTTAGGAACAATCGTCGGATTGATAACGATGAACCCTATGGTGAAGCCAGGATGACAAAGGCACAACCTAGTAGGATCCAGCTTTAACTGAAATGTGGAAGAAACCAAGACATGAAAGGTTAGTTTGTCAAGATTGTAATTTTCGACAATCTGTAAGGATGGTTTGTTTCGGACAAGGATCTGTAATTTTTGGTTAAATTTTTGAAATGTTGGATGTGTATGTTGTGTTCATAGCAATCTATTTTCTTCTGTCAAATCTTCCAGTTGGAAATAGAAGAAAGCACTGTCAATGTATCAGGACAAGCAGAAAGGAGAATGGTTTTATTTGATACAAATATGTACATGTATGTATGAAGCATGAAAATATTGATGAAGCAGGAAAAAGAAACCGAACATAAGAAATAAACAACAACATTAGCTCTCCAGTATTTAGACAACTGATGGAGTAATATTGACATGGACATGAATTACTGGAAGCCAAAAGTCGCAAATGTTTTTCTCCTAGACCTTCGTTAACAAATATAGTGTATTATATTTGAAAATTTGCAGGAACCATTAAGAGACAGCTACAAATTACCACTTAGCACTACTTATGCAAGTTCTTATAAAAAGGAGACTCTTGCCATAAGTAGGGGTGGCACCAAAAAAAAAAAAAAAAAACTGGTGTCAAAAAAATTAAATCAGTAGATTCAATTTTAAAAATTAAAAAATTTTAATTAAGTTTTATTTTTACATAACTAAATAAATAGTTTTGATTTTTTAATTAGAGGTTAAAAAAATCACATTGAAAAGTGGGTTGTTTAGTAAATTTATTAAAAAAAATAAGATTTTTAAAATTAAATTATATTTATAATTTATTGTATATATATTTTACAAAAACATAGATGTATTTGTCTGTGACCAAGTTTTTAATTAATAATTTGAAATAAATCTTTCAAAAGTCCAAAATTATATTTTAAAGAAATTAACTCCAATTTAAAGAAGGAACTGAGCTAGTCGATTCTGGTTGAGTTCAGACAACTCATTTGGGTCAGGTTGGAGGTAAAAAGTTGAGAAAAAAAACTTTTGATTGTCCACCCCTACCTATGGGATTAATGTCTTGGGGGAAAGAAACAAATGCCTTGGATCAATGACCTAAACACCACATTTAGTTAAATTTCTCTCAATGGATGTATAACTAATATTTGATGTTCCTATGCACGTTCCAATCTCACATGAGCATATTAAAACTCAAATTGAGACAATTCCAACCTAAGAGAACATAATTTATTGTACTAGCAAATTAAGAAATGAACGTGAGAAGAGGTGATCAATAATGACACCATAATGGGGTACATAAAACTACGTTAAGAAACACAAGCAGGAAGCGGAGGTTTTGGAGTTGAAGTTTAGTGTTTTGGATATGTCTCTCACAACTAACAATCTGGCTGTTCCCGACAAGCCATTTCATCTTTCTCGAAAACAAAACTATTTTTCTTGACTCACATAAGAAAAGAATCTTAGAGACTCCAGTCACCAAGGCAGGTTCTGCAAGTTTTTTTTGTACTTCACAATGGAAGCCAAAAAAGTTTTCTTTCTTGACCTGTCTGACCATTAATTAAACGTTCTCCTCACATGTACTGGCATCCGAAAGAAAGAAATCTGGAAGTGTAGCTTTTATTTCCCAAAACTTTGTGTAGTATGGCTTCAGAGTAATGCTCTCATGTATCTCTATAATTTATATGCCATGCAATTCACACGATTCTCCTGTCAATATTTCTAGTTCCCTATAAACTAACTGCTATTGTCAAATACCCTGTTTTCTAAGGATGCTTGATACACTTTCCTTAACTACACTACTTGCAACTGATTATTTCTAGCTATAAATCTGATTACTATGGACGGGCATGGTTTTGAACTAAGCTTTCCACACCGAGAGAGGGAGGGAAAGTCTACCATAAAGCTTTCCAGATGATAATGATGCTTCATATAAAATGTTTGCAAAGAAAGACAGGCGAATTTATTGATCAGACTAATCAACACATACGCTAAGGACCTTAATCTAGATTTTATTTTTCCTTCAGATCATAAAATTTTAGTAAAAAATCTGAATATTTATAAGTTATCAACATTTAAAGCAACAAGCATCAATCTTCGCACAAACTTCTTCAAAAAAGGGAAATCCCCTCTTCTCCCTGCTTCCTGACTCAAATTCCAATTACCAAACAGAAAAAGAAGGCCAAGCTAAAACAGAGGGCTATCCAGTGATATAAAAGCCTCAAAGTGCAAAAGGAAAAAAAAATTAAAAGAAGTTATTCAAGGCATTAGAAGGATTTATAAATAATAAAAGTAACTGAATAGACCTATCCTAGATGTTTCCATGTGAACAGTCAGTTTGGTGGAGGACAACAAGCTATACGGTTCTGACAAAAGAACCAAAGCTTTTTTTTTTTTTTTTTTAATCATCAAGTGAAACCAATTTGAAAGTAGGAGCACCTTAAATAAAATCAAGATATTTCTTGCTTGATTCCATTTCAACTATAGTTTGATCTTCTCGGAACTAATATGGACTCTATCTTGTGATTGTTCACTCTTCCACAGCATATTTCTCCGAAAATGAAGAAGTGACAGTACTTGGCTATTCTTATTGATGCTGAGAATCAACAATGATTTGGCAACACTTCCACAAAGCTGAATTGTGCAATGAAAATCAGTCCACATCCTCAATCGCCCATTTGCATTATCATTGACTTCTGATAAAACAAGTACAGCAAACTCAGAATGAACCAGAGATGGATGATGTCGGTAGGCAACAAAATCCACGCCATACTGTGCTCCTGACCTCACAACCCAATTTTCTTTCGGATATGTGAATAAGCCTTGTAAAATACAGGAAATGTTTCCTACTTGGCTTTCATGTACAACCCATAGCTCTTCATCAGTCTTTGGAGAATTATCTTCACCAATAATCATGAGGCATTTTAAAGAATGACATAAATAAAAAGCTTCCTCCATACCCAGCTGAAACCATTGCTTGTCCTTCTCTGCTGTGACAACAGGCTGGCCAAAACAAGCACGATTAAGAAGATCAGTTTGTTCTGTTTCCACTGCAAGCAGTGCACCACACGCACAGAGTAATGCACGAGCTTCTGATTGGACAAGATAAGACTGAAGTTCTGAGACAATTTTTGACATTGGATCTGCAAGAGCTTTTGCTTCTGAGCCCTTTCCTTTCCATCTTGTCCCCATGCTATCTCTCAATAGATCAAACATCTAAAATTTAGGGGCCGATTATTCCTGGAAACTTGGAATATACAGAATTTAAGAAAATGATTTTGGTTGTTTATCATAAACAGTCCGAGTCTCCGTTTGGGCTAAACTATGGCTAAGTGTCACGTCCCACGTCGGATTGGTCTTTTGGATTGATGGCAACTGGTTGGCCTATGACAAATAGTATTAGAACAAACCCAAATTTTTATTTATATGTAGACCCCAAACACATACACTTTGAACTACAATAAATGATTGCCATGTGAAACATGGGTCCCCAAAGGCCAATACATGCACTTTGAGCCCTAACAAGGGATTTCCATGTGAAATATAGGTTTTCCAAAGTCGTGAAAAAGGACAATATAGGTTAGATGGGCTCATGATAGATAGACTTGATTGTGATAAGGGCACCATATGATTGAATGGGTGAGAATGTTATATTTTACATCAAATAAAATATAGGTTGATTTTGAGTTTATAAGAAAAAATAGGTAGCATCACCTAATAAACTAGTTTTTTAGATTAATAATAAGCACTCAATCCGTAATATAAAAGCACAGTTATTGCAAAATAGAATCACTAATCACCAAGTGTGTGACATTATAGCTATAATGGGCACCAACGTCCCAAAAGTGTGTGAGACACTTTAGCTATAGTGTGCACCATAGTGTGAGACACTTTAGCTATAGTCCCAAACTAACCCTATGGGATGAGATTCAGTTGCTAGGCTTTTAATTCATAGCTACTGAAATCACTAGATGTTAAGTATAAGTGAATGGATATGTGGTGAACTTTAGCTGTTATGCTTTCAAAATTAAGAAGAATGTACAACAGTTGCAAACTAGATGTTAAGTGTAAGTGAATGGATATGTGGTGAACTTTAGCTGTTATGCTTTCAAAATTAAGAAGAATGTACAACAGTTGCAAACTAGATGTTAAGTATAAGTGAATGGATGAATGGATATGTGGCGTAACTTTAGCTGTTATGCTTTCAAAATTAAGAAGAATGAACAACAGTTGCAAACTAGATGTTAAGTATAAGTGAATGGATATGTGGCGTAACTTTAGCTGTTATGCTTTCAAAATTAAGAAGAATGTACAACAGTTGCAAACATATCCTAACAGCTAGTCTTCAATCTTTTTTTCCTCTTGGATTTATTTATAAAAATGAGTCGCTTAAAATCTAAAACCGACGATACTCTAATTTCTGATAATGTTTTTCGATTATGAACCAAAAGTTCGAAACGCCTGTTCTCTTTTGAATTAATTCTATTTAACTAAATTATGCAACTAATGAAGCTTCAAATCGTAGCTTCATCGCTAATAACCATTATTTTTTTTAAAATTTCTAATACATAACAAAGAAAAAGAAAACTTAGCATATTTCGATGATATAGCTACTAAATATAAAGAAGTTAAGCATTTCTTCGAACATGTTGGATACATATCACATGAAGATATGAACATACCCACATAAACTACAAGTTCAGGTCTCATGTAGCTTGCGATGCCGATGAGAAGTACAATAATTATCATCAATATGGGTAAATTTAATTCTTAATAGCATGCCAAATGATGATAAGTTGATCAACATTAAATTTGCCCTGTTAAGATAGCAATACCTTTTTCGGGAAGGAAATTGAGTGACCCGAGGACTACCCAGGAGTAAAACAGCCTATTTGCTCCGAAAATTTATCTTAAGCCAAGTCGTCACAGTTCGGAGCATTTGAACAATTAATTTAAACAAAGCCAATTTACTGAAAAATGGTACGCGAATCCTGAGTTTGTGAATCTGACCCTTTTTGATAATGAGAAGATGAAATTGCCTTCGCATACAAAACCTCTAACATTTAATGACCATTCTCTCTTGGCCGTTCAGAACCAAAAAAATACGATATCAGACTAAGCCTTCATTGATCATCAATATCGGTTGATGTAAGCTTCATACGAACAACTGCACATGAATGATTAATTATTGATAAAAGAAATATGTCTTGACCAGGCACGATACGCATATGAACTTGTCTGCATTAGTTCTAATATAGGTAAGCGTCAGTTCAAGAACAAATCCTAATTTCTTTTAGGCAACGCAAAGGCAAAGAAGCAAAAGCAATGTTGAAAACTGGGCTTCAAGCATAATATCCAGCACAGATAATTAAGATGATATGCAGTGAGAAACTTGAAACCTGCTCAACTATGAAAAAATAAATATTTGGGAATTGCAATGCATGGAAATTGCAGCAAAATCCAGTAAACATTGTCATGACCTGATCTAATACATGGATCATGGAGATTCTGCTGAAAACTGAAGTTAGTTAAAAAATAATCAAACGAATAACTATTGCAAGATTGTAAGAAATTCAATGTGGATTCAGGAATGGTAGTTTACTATCTGTCCTTGTAAAATTTGTATGCTTTCCAAATACATTTACAGGAGAATTTAACTTGGGGCTCGAGTATCAAAAGTAAGCTCATGTTGTTGCTCGGAACTAATTGTAGACATCTTGCTATAAATTTCTTCGTCAGGGAAACATCTTCTGTCAAAATCTTCCGTGGTTGTTGAAGCTGTCTTGCCAATTCTCTGTTTTAGAGCAAAAGTGCAAATTCAGTCCAAACTAGTTCATCAGAGATTAGAAAATCAAATAGTGCCATGGATGGAAAATTCAAGTAGTTTTATTTGAAGAGTTAAAAATGATATCAATAATCCATAAGAAAATGCCAACTTAAAAGGATGGAAAATTCTAAAGATACTAATAGAACTAATATTGATATGCCCCACTCCATATCCTCGGTACATTCAAATCATGAGCATTACAGGGTTTCCAATGAAGGAAATGAAATCCCTCTCTAATTTCATATAAAAGCCAATATCTACAATAAGATGAACTATTAAGATGTATGAAGTATAAATATAAATCAACTGATATCTATTAGCATATAGAAAATGAACCATATAGCTTGGGTTTGATTTCATAAGGATTTCTGCTCAGTTGAAAATATGAAGTTTCAAGACATTGAATCATTTGATACAATAGTGAACAATTTGTAGGACAACAATACAAAGAACTAGGATCGGTTTACTTGGCAGTGTCAAATCTTTTTTCTTTTGATCTATAACTCGCCGGAAGCAATGAATTCTTCATGAAACAACAAAGTATTTCCAAAGCAACTTGGCATCTCTTAGTCATTTACAATAACAGCTTCTACCGTTTGATGCATATGGACAGTTTTTTTGGAACTTGCTTACCTCATTCAATGAGGAGTCACTCTTTCGTTCAAGTTCACGTATTTGTTGCATTGTCATCCCAAACCATTCATCGATCCAGCCAAAACAGTTCTGGTGACTTTCTAAAAAAAGAGCACGTTCACCCTGCAAAATAATGTTCGAGTAAATAATAAAGTCCCTAAACCCTGAGAAAGTGTTAAAGACATGAACAAATGAGAATATCATTCTCTTTTCAGTAGCTCATTCTTCCTCCTATTTCACCAATGTTTGTTTGATGTTTTCACTGATCAGCTTTTGAACTTTCCTAACAGGGCCATCTGACTTTCTTTTAAAGGCAACTGCTAATGTCCTTTTCCTCCAACCAATTTTCTTAGGGAATTTCACTTTTATTTACTGTGCAAATTTGCACCAGCTCCCTGCAGCAGCTGGTAGGTGACCAGCAAAAGGACTTCTTCACCATCTACTCAGAGAGATGGTACTGAATGCACCAATGGAGGTACAAGGGAATTTGTAGCATCGCTTGTTAAAATAAATAATTTCTTTTTCTTCTTCATTTTCTCTCTCTCTTTATTTTTTTGGGTCATTTTGTACATATCCAATAACAAAATGCTCTAACTAAAAGATTGAGCATTAAAAATCATGAGCTTGAATAACCAATTGCAAGACTACATTTCTCAGAATCATAAGATCGAGGATGTCAGTGTTATTCTTTTCTCCTAGGACAAAAACATGACATTCTGTTGCAGAAAGCAAGCAGAAGTTATATGGCCATTGTCTTTGGTAATGTAATCTGCCCTATAAGTAAGATATTGGTAGATTGCATAAGTCCAAGAGATACTACCGCCAACAAAGCTTGTTCGAGTCGATAACCAAATCCCCAGTATGGTGCATCTATAGTCACCAATTTATACGCTGTCATAACAGGACTGCACCTATCCTGCAAGTGTTAATGTCATTTCTTAGTCACCAATGGAAAAAGATGCACAACGTATTGTTAGTAGAAAGTATCAGTAATCGTATCTATGGATTTCATATAACATCAATTACTGTTAAGAAAAGATACAAACCTGCCAGCCCTCTAAAAGAGGACCACGGCTGGTTCTCTTTGATTTGAATTTTGAGAAGTCTACAGTATTACTTCCAATGGCATAGCTCCAATAATCCCTTGCTGTTGAAGCAATATCAAGAACTTCAACCTCTCTGGCTGCAAGTTGTTCTTTGCTCAAGTTATGCACCTAGTTTGTCAGATTTGCAGTTAGACATGCCAAAAATCAAGAAAGCAACGACAGGCAAGGGTGCAACTTCACATTGATAAACAATTAAAATCATTCGAACACTAATGTTTCAACAAAAGTAATTATTTCAATAGAACATGTCCAAAAACTACATAAACATCAGGAGAAACTCACATTTTCTGACAGCCCATTGTCCGCTTTATGAACAGTTTCAATGGTGAGACTGAATTTGGTGAAGTACGGGCACTGCAGTCATACAAAGTCAATGAGTGTGCTGTTGACTGTAATATTAAACAATTGCATCCAGAATATAAAATGTTTGTACTAAAAGTATTACCTTGATTACTGTTGGACGTAGCATCCATTTGTAGAAGAACAAAATAACATGTCAATAACAGTTCAATACGAATATAAAACAAAGAATATGCAGAAAGTGAAACAAGAGAATGCGGTAACCTGTTTTGCATCTTGGATATGAATTCCAGGCTTCTTCTTGCATAACAAGAGCATCTGACGGTGCGAAAGTTTTAAGCCAGGAGGGAGCTTTGCTGCAAAAGAAAGTTATTACTGAGACCAGGGAACAGTTCAAATTTTCATTAAACAATGGCGAACAAGGGGGAAAAATAATTCGTAGAAACTCATCGAATTACCTTTGTAAATGATAAATTTTAAACGTGTATTGACCTCTTCCAAAAACATCATCTTCAAAGGGTCTATTCTCCAAGACTTCCACACCCTCAGTACCAGTTGAACTCTGTTGCTGCATCTTCATGACCATGTACATCTGAGCTATCTGATACTGAAATCCAAAACGATCCAAAACCTCTGTTATAAACTATGTATCTAAATGATAAACAAATACTTAAACCATATTAAAAATTTCTAACTTTAATTCAATTGGTTCACCTCTTCTAACGAAATGGGCATGACAATTCGACTTCACAGAAAGATCAGACATTGAAGTTTGCGAGTTAAGGAATTTCCAAGAGTCAATCATAAGAATACCTGTACGAAGAAACCCAGCACTGTAGCACGTATCCCATAGCACAACATCAAACATACTTTACAACAAAAAATTTCCAGATAAACGACTACCAAAAAATCATTCCATGAATATTAATCGCAAAGTTCTTCTGAAAGTAAAGGAATACAAATAGCATATGCAAATTAAGTCAACAAGAGGATACAATTCCTTGATTTGAACCATTTCCAGCAGCTTCTTGTCCTAGGCAGAGCCAAGAAAATCAATTAGAACGGTGATGGTAGACTTCAGACAAATTCTGGCGAGCTACAGGGATAGAGCCGAAAGTTGAAGACAAATAGAGAAAAGAGAAGGAAAGATGAAAGCGTGGAGTTTTCCAAATGGGAGAAAAGTAAAAGCGTTGGAAGATAAATGCAGAGCCTGCCGCCAGCGCATATTTGTTTGGACCGGCGGACGACACGACAGACAGTCAATTAGACCCCGTAAGCGTGTGCTTCATTTTTCACTTTTAGAAATCTCCACGACCACAAACGATGCCGTATAATGTGAAAGTGCCGACCATTTGATTGACATGTCGGACTGGGCCAGCTTAAGCTTGCCATTCCCGCCTCGAAATAAAAAACATACATAAGGTTTAATATGTACATAAAATATTTTTGTATTCTACAATAATAATAATAATCATATCTTTTATCTCGTTTTAATAAATCTAATTTTTATTTTAGAAAAATAGTGATTTGGTTGATTAAGTTTTCAGGAATTTCCATTATTAAAATTTAAATTTTTGTCAAATTTGATGATTTTCAAAAATATTAAATACATTTATCTCATGTACTATTTATTTTATCATTGTATATTTTATTTTAGTCAATTTTTTCTCACTATTTTTTATTATTATTACTCATTATTAGAGTTGTTTTTTAAATAAAGAATGCGTAAATAAAGTTGATCCTTTGTAGGCTTAGAGTTGCTATAATCGAATGTCCAACCCACAGAGAAATGGAGACCGAACTGAGTCAATGGTTAAGAGCCCGAGAATGAAGCCCATTAAGCTTCATTTGCGGGCCAAGGGCCCGAGATGTGACCCGAAAATAGCGTACCCAGAGAAGAAGAACCCGTTTTCCACAACGGGTAGGGTAGTAGCGTCCCGGTCTGACGCGACTAAAGTAGCAAAAATTCTAATCACTGCAGTGTTCTGTAGTTGTCAGCAAAAGAGAGTATATCCGTAGCAGACGAGAAGCTCCCCTTGGATACTCAAGAACCCTAGTTCTTTCTCCTAATAGAAACGTTGCCTCTTCCTCACTTCACTGTAATCAGAAAAACTTTTCTGTGTTTGTGACACGAACAGAGGATGAGCTACTGTTTGAGTCCCTGTGAAAATCTCTCTTTCGCGTCGATTTTCGCCAGAAAGCCTTCATTTCCTTTATCCAGACATCATAATTGTCACCTATTCTTTTACACCAACAAGAGAACAGGAAAAAACAGTAACTTGCCTTCTTTATTTTGCCTTCGTTCATGGCCGCCGCAGCTCAGTCGCTACTCGAGGTTACGATCTCCGGCCAGTTCTGTCCGGAACGATTTGAGCGCCGAGTTGAAAAACGGAGCGGTGAGTAATGCCCCGAAACTCGGAAAAAGGACCGATTTGAAGAAGATACTCATTCTCGGCGCGGGACCCATCGTGATTGGCCAGGCGTGCGAGTTTGATTACTCAGGAACGCAAGCTTGTAAGGCGTTGAAAGAAGAAGGATATGAGGTCGTTTTGATAAATTCTAACCCGGCCACCATCATGACCGACCCGGGGTTGGCGGACCGGACCTACATTACGCCAATGACTCCGGAATTAGTGGAGCAAATTCTTGAAAATGAGCGCCCTGACGGTTTATTACCCACCATGGGTGGCCAGACCGCGCTAAACCTTGCGGTGGCTTTGGCCGAGAGCGGTGCTCTTGAAAAATACGGTGTTGAATTGATTGGAGCGAAGCTTGATGCTATTAAAAAAGCAGAAGACCGGGAGTTGTTCAAACAGGCAATGAAAAACATCGGCATCAAAACGCCACCGTCGGGGATTGGTAACACTTTAGATGAGTGTATTTCAATTGCGAATGAAATTGGGGAGTTTCCATTGATTATTCGCCCGGCCTTTACTTTGGGTGGGACTGGAGGTGGAATTGCATACAATAAGGAGGAGTTCGAGGCAATTTGTAAGGCAGGATTGGCTGCCAGTTTGACTTCACAAGTGTTGGTGGAGAAATCTCTGTTGGGTTGGAAAGAATACGAGCTTGAAGTTATGCGTGATCTAGCTGACAATGTTGTGATAATTTGTTCCATCGAGAATATTGATCCAATGGGCGTGCACACAGGGGATTCAATCACAGTGGCACCTGCACAGACTTTGACAGATAAGGAGTACCAAAGGTTGAGGGATTATTCGATAGCAATTATCAGGGAGATTGGAGTGGAGTGCGGAGGGTCTAATGTGCAGTTTGCTGTGAATCCAGTTGATGGGGAGGTTATGGTTATTGAAATGAATCCAAGGGTTTCGAGGTCCTCTGCTTTGGCTTCTAAGGCCACAGGGTTTCCTATAGCAAAAATGGCTGCTAAGTTGTCGGTTGGGTATTCTTTGGACCAGATTCCAAATGATATTACCAAGAAAACACCTGCTAGTTTTGAACCGTCTATTGATTATGTGGTGACAAAAGTAAGTTTGTTCATATTGTTGTGATTATAGTTCATGTCAAAAGGTTTGCTTAGTTGTTAAGTTACTTGATGTGCGTTGACTGTAAAGTTCAACAATATTTATTTTTAAATTGTGGTTAGCTCACTTCTATGTCTACCTTAAATTATCTTTGTCACTGTTAATGCTGCATTATCCATGCTGTTATCCTAGCATTTTAAGTACTTATGTTAGATATGTTGGTGGCAATGGTGTTCTTTTTGCAGAAGGTTGACTGAATATATACCTATAGTGTACCCACTAAAACCTACAGTTTAATATACGATTCTAGTAATTCATAAATCTGGTTTGAAGCTTTGTGGACAATGTTATTGTTGAAAAATATTGTTTCTCATCAGCCTATGTACTTGTTGCTTGGCTACGTCATCTTATTGCTATTTTCACTGAATCATGCAGATTCCTCGATTTGCATTTGAGAAATTCCCTGGTTCTGAGCCGCTGCTGACAACCCAGATGAAATCTGTTGGTGAAGCCATGGCCCTAGGCCGCACTTTCCAGGAATCCTTTCAGAAGGCAGTTCGATCCCTGGAAAGTGGCTACGCTGGATGGGGTTGCTCTCAGGTGAAGGAAGTCTATTGGGATTGGGAACAACTGAAATACAGTCTTAGAGTCCCTAATCCTGATCGCATCCATGCCATATATGCTGCAATGAAGAAGGGGATGAAAGTTGATGACATCCATGAGCTGAGTTACATTGACAAATGGTTTCTCACTCAGCTTAAAGAGCTTATAGATGTGGAGCAATATCTTCTGACTCGAAGCTTGTCTAGTCTGACTAAGGATGACTTTTATGAAGTTAAAAGAAGAGGTTTCAGCGATAAGCAGATAGCATTTGCAACTAAGTCAACAGAGAAAGAAGTCCGTGTAAAACGACTTTCATCGGGTGTTATTCCATCATACAAGCGGGTAGATACCTGTGCTGCAGAGTTTGAGGCCAACACTCCTTATATGTATTCCTCCTATGATTTTGAGTGCGAATCAGCTCCTACCCAAAGGAAGAAGGTTTTGATATTAGGTGGAGGACCAAATCGTATTGGTCAGGGGATTGAGTTTGACTACTGTTGTTGCCATACATCTTTTTCACTTCAGGTTTGTGTCCATTTGTTTATTCTTTTTCTTTCTTCTCTTCTTTCATTGAAATAAAGGTAAAAAGAAAATACCCACTTTCATTTTAACAACAATAATCTGAAAGGATTCCTGTATGGTGGTTGCATGTCTATTATATTATCATTATTTATTTAAGCTTTGATCACCAATCTGGACATCTCTGTTGCTTATATACCTTGAAACTAAAGTATTTATTTCCAGTTAGTTTACCTGATAATAACTAATAAGGCATAATGCTTTGAGAGTGGCTATCTGTCTCAAATGAACATGATATGGTAGAAGGAATTCCATTTGTTAAATGCACGGAAGATCAATCGTGATTTCAGTTTGCAAGTCTGTGTTCCAGACCTATGTCTGTTTTGTCCCTACTAATTTTGCATTATGCTCTGATTCATCATCAACTCTTAAGCTGAGTTTTAGATCATGCTCTGATTCATCATCAACTCTTAAACTGAATTTTGGATCATGTGCTCATTCGTTGTCAACTCTTAAACTGAATTATGTAACAACAAAACAAGCGTGAAAGGTGGCTTTTTATATTATTGCTATACATATGCATAGAAACCTGCTTGTTTACCCTTGGTTTTATTTTTTTTCTTTTTCGCATCCATTTGCAGAATGCAGGATATGAGACAATCATGATGAACTCAAATCCTGAGACAGTATCCACAGACTACGACACAAGTAATCGTCTCTACTTTGAGCCCCTGACAGTTGAAGATGTGCTTAACATTATTGACTTGGAACGACCAGATGGCATAATTGTACAGTTTGGAGGTCAAACGCCTCTGAAGCTGTCTCTTCCCATCCAACAATACTTAGATGAACACAGGCTTGCATGTGCCAGTGGGGCTGGGTATGTACGCATCTGGGGTACATCACCAGACTCCATAGATGCTGCTGAGGATAGAGAGAGATTCAATGCAATCCTTAAGGAGTTAAGTATTGAACAGCCAAAAGGAGGTATTGCCAAAAGTGAAGCTGATGCTCTTGCCATTGCAACAGACATTGGTTACCCGGTTGTTGTCCGGCCTTCTTATGTTCTTGGTGGTCGGGCAATGGAGATTGTATATACCGATGATAAGCTTGTGACTTACTTGGAGAATGCTGTCAAGGTAGACCCGGAACGCCCTGTCTTGATTGATAAGTATTTAGCCGATGCTGTTGAGATTGATGTAGATGCACTTGCTGACTCACATGGTAATGTGGTGATTGGTGGAATAATGGAGCACATTGAGCAGGCTGGGGTCCATTCTGGGGACTCGGCTTGCATGATCCCCACAAAAACCATTTCATCTTCTTGCTTGGACACTATAAGGTCCTGGACTATCAAACTGGCAAAGAGATTGAATGTGTGTGGACTCATGAATTGTCAATATGCAATTACAACAGCTGGGGATGTCTACTTGCTTGAGGCGAATCCCCGTGCTTCCCGTACTGTCCCATTTGTGTCCAAAGCAATTGGTCACCCGTTAGCCAAGTATGCTGCTCTGGTTATGTCCGGGAAATCACTTCGTGACTTACATTTCACAGAAGAGGTTATCCCTAAGCACGTGTCTGTTAAGGAAGCTGTTCTGCCATTTGAGAAGTTCCAAGGCTGTGATGTGCTGTTAGGGCCTGAGATGAGAAGCACTGGTGAGGTTATGGGAATTGATATGTACGACGCTATAGCATTTGCCAAGGCTCAAATTGCTGCAGGACAGAAGTTACCACTTTCTGGCACAGTGTTTCTCAGTTTAAATGACTTAACAAAGCCCCATCTTGAGAGAATTGCAAGGGCATTCTTAGAGCTAGGATTCAAGATTGTTTCAACTTCTGGGACAGCTCACTTTCTTGAATTAAAAGGTATCACAGTGGAGAGAGTGCTGAAGATGCATGAGGGCCGGCCACATGCTGGTGATATGGTTGCCAATGGGCAGATACAGATGATGGTGATCACAAGCTCTGGTGATTCACTTGATCAAATTGATGGGCTAAAGCTGAGAAGGATGGCTCTTGCTTATAAGGTTCCTGTAATAACAACAATTTCTGGAGCTTTGGCAAATGCAGAGGCAATAAGAAGCTTGAAGTCTAATACTGTTAAAATGATTGCTCTTCAGGACTTCTTTGATGTTGAGACAACATCATGGAGTAGTGAAAACTTGCAGTCAGCCACTACCTCTTTATGATTTGAGTAGGGATGATTTCTGTTGAGCACTCCGGTATCTTTTCCTGTCATTGGTTGTTTTCCTATCCTTGTCTGGAACGGGTTTTCTTAAGTTAATTGTTTCTATCAATTTTTTGCTTTGTCATATCCCTTTCTGTGAGCTGATAAAATCTAATTATGAAGAATGTAATGTAGGAACAGTTGGGCTTTGAGTTATGTGATGTATATAGTATGCTGATGCAATAATTATTGGTTAACCTTGTTGTCCAGTGTTTTCTTAGAACAGAAATCACATATGGTTGAGTTAATTTAATTTTTATCATTTTGATTAAAAATTAAAATTATAATTTATTGACATATTAATATAAAATAAAAATAATTTATTTATATTTAATTTTTTAATTTTTATGTAAATTTTTTATTATTTGATATCAATAAACAAGAATAAGCTGAAGATGGAAATTCATCCTTTAAAACAAGGATTAAATTTTTTTTTTAAAAAAAATTATAAATAAATTAAAAACAAAAATATCATTATCAAAATGTCGTCAGAAATAAAAATAGTCATCTTTCTTTTATTGTTATCTCTAACTATGTTGATTAATTTGGCTGTTTACAATTTCTAATAGGAAAAAAAATTATATTCTTTTCTTGGTTATGGCTTGCCAAAGCACTTGATTGTGTAATTGTTGGGTTTTTGTGGAAATTTCTTACTCTGTGGAAAAGACCAAGCATTCTCTTTAGTTGATGTTAGTTGAGCATTTCATAATAAAAATTGATCATGGCTCGTGAAATTGAATAACGGGGTATAGGCTAAATTCTGTAGACTTGTTCTCTTCCTCTTTGCTTTAAGTTGTAACATCTTCATTTTTTATAAAGAAAGGGGCATGTCGAACCTCACTCAACCTAGGGAAGGAAGACTTCGCAGAGACCAAATACATTATGGCAATTGAGTCATGAATTAGAGCATAATTATGATTTATTGAGTAGTTTAGAGGCACATTGCTTTCAAATAAATTTAGTTGCTTATTTGTTACGAACTAACAAACCGTGCAGCTCTTTCCATTCTTTGTGGATTTAGTTGCTATTTGACTGCAAATTCCGTGGTTCAGAGCCTTCTAGTTGTTGCCGTTGCTAGGTCCGCCCTTCCCTTCCCTCGCATATCTCAACTAATTTCTACTCTATAGTTTGACAGATCTGCTGTTAGATTTGGCCAACAGAACAGGTCAGCTAATAATAAAAAGTCTATGACCCTCCTCCTCCGCAGAGCTGCTTGCTTTTCATGTTAGATTGTTCTAAACATATTTTCTCTTCTCATTTATTTTTCCTTCGCCTGCTTTATATCTCAGTATAAATATACATTACCTGTATTGTTATAATGTCCGATATTTACGAATAGAATTTTGGAGATGCAAATATCTATAGTATATTAATGTCAAAATAAAAAAATTTAAATATAAAATATTTGTGATTAAGACGTGACAAAGGAATCTGACACCATGTTCCCACTCTACTTCTTTTACGGACAGGACTTACAGCGGCATTGGTGTATAGTTGGTTCCATAACTGATCTGACTGTAATCCATGATAAGGAAGCCAGAAAGCACAGCGAGTCAGCAGACCACTCACCAGTTCACGATTTCTCTGGAAATTCGTCTACCCATAAACGTGTGGGTTTCAAATTCCCAACCTTCCAATTTTCTGCGTAATATTTTGCCGTGTCATCCAATTTGCCTCAGTCCCTTAAGTCATCGGCCAAGAAATTTAGCAAGAAAATTTTTTTAAATGACATTGTGTTCATTCTTAGCTGTAGTCATTGTTTCTTCGATTTCTCGTTAGCGGTCTCAGTGGGAAACTTGTTCTGCCAAAGCCGTGTGGACCTTTCCATTGTTAATCAGAAGAGCCCTTAGAAAACTTTGCAACACAGAAGCTGAATCAAGTTCAGTGAAGCTACTAGAAGCATGATGACAATTTGGCATCAATTCCAAGCCCTTGTCAATTTTTATATTATTGCCTCAAAAATTCTTCAAGAGCCCCTCCAAAATTGGTCAATTGATATTCCTACCCCTCCTTCTACTTTTATTCTAGAGACTTTACCTTGGCCGCCCAATTTATGCTCATTTATTTGGTTTACAACTTAGAAGGTTTGTGTTTGTAAATCTGGTGGCGATCAGATTGATCGATTTGAAAATTCTTGGTCAAGTTTCAAGAATGTTGGCCTCTCTCTCTCTCTCTCTCTCTCTCTCTCTCTCTCTCTCTCTCTATATATATATATATATATATATATATGATCATATAATTAATTTTGGTGATGGGTCGGGGTGCTTTACCTTGAAGACCGTGGCAGCATAATTGAAAGATCATTCATTTATGATAACACAAACATTGACTAACTACAATACAATAAATGACTTAAAGAATGTGCTTTTGAGAAAAGTAATCCCAACCATTCATAACATTCTTGGAATTACTTTCTAAAACCATGTCCCATGGTTTTCTAGTACGATTTTATATATTTGTTTCAATGAACCACTTTAAAAAAACGCAACGAGTCTTTGGTGCAATGGATTTGTTCATGCATGTCGAAATCTAAAATTTATGATCAAGAAAAGATTTTGATTCTTTTTATGAAATGTGGTCGCATTGGTATTAAAATTCATGATTGTATAATTAGAAGCATATTTTTGTTGTTGGGTTGATGATATAAATGACATTTATAAACCGTGCAAGCTACTTTCATCATGAGATTATTAGAAGAATTGAAGCTGGCGAAGACCGATGACTCATGACTCATCACTTATGAGAAAATCAAGTACTAATGCCGTATAATTTATGTACTCTTTATTTTATTAAATATTAAATAATAATAATAATAATATTCAATTTTATGAAGGGGGATAGTTCACACTTGAGATGGACACATCAAATAATATTGATGGCAGCTGTAAATTTGACTGGTTTGTTTTTGCACTAAAACATGGTTTAATTTGCAGATTGGATAGTTCGCAGGCATGAGGGATTAGGGGTATGTTGTCAGTCTCGACCAATACAAACGTTGATAATGTGGGCGGTGGACCGAAATAGATTATCATCATACGCCAATTGAACCCACACTCTCTACCTCAAGCAAATTCCCCAAATAGTGCAATTTTCTTATCACACTAACTCGCTGTCTTAACTATATTATAATTGCAATACGAATTCAGGTGAAATTTCTCGTACTGTATATTAAGGCAATTCCAGGTACTGCCCTAACCTGACCAACACTCAAAACTCGTACTAAAATTTTCATGCAGGCCTGCATCCGCGTGTCAGTTGACGTTAGATTGAGAGCCCACAACATGTACGCATTGCTAACATGCAAAATTCTTGTTAGTTTTGAGCGGGAATTGAAGTTTGCTGCCTTTCGTTCTGTTTACATTGCATGCCTATAACGACACCACAACCAACACCACCACACAGCCGGCCACCCCCACCTAAAAAAAAGAGAGAGAGAGAGAGAGAGAGTTGTAATAACATATATATATATATATAAATTTTATACAAATTTATTTATATAAACTAATATAATAATAGTGTCATTGTTGTATATCTTTTATTTTTAAATAATAATAATAATAATAATAATGATAAATCTTTAAAAAAAATTAAAATAAAATAAAAAAGATATATAATAACAAAGTAATTTTATATATCAATTTATATAAAAAAAAAAATTTTATCTTGAACATTATTAGTACGAGAGACATAATAGTCTTTTCAAAAGTAACTTTACGCTAAAAGCAAGATAAAAGAGAATTGGGTTTAATTTACTTTCATCTTTTACAAAAGTCAACACGCAAATGACAGTAACGACTCATAGACAATAGGGTTAGTGGTGGAGATCATAGAAAAGAAAGAAGGAGATTTCAATGGAGAATGTTGCTAGTCCTGGTCCATGTACCCAACCACTTCCACCGCAAAGTTATAGCTTAGATTTCTCCATCACTAGGAAATTTTCGTCACTTTCGATTACTACTTAATTGTATTTAAATATAATCAAGACTATTTTATATATTTTTAAAGTGCTGCTCTCTTTTACGAAAAAGACATTACTGTTAACATCTTAGTTTCTGCATGGTTCCGCACTTGCGGTCAATGTTAACTGCTTCGTCCATTTTCTTTAATTGAAAGGGTGGTAATTGTAAATGGAAGGCAATTTAAGCCTCAGAATGGGATTAGAGTTACAACAACAACTAAAATAGTTAACAAATACTAATGCTTAATGAAAATTAATTATCATTTTGTTCATAATATTGTTATAATAACTTACAAAGTCAAAATTACAGAAAGTCTAAGCATAGAAGAGTAACCAAGTAGAAAGAGAAACTTTGGTCGGATCATGTGGGGAACGAGATAGACCGGCTCTTTACCAACCATGACCCACAAATTTTGGTGTCATTGATGGTGGTTAAGGGAGTAGAAATATAGCATTGTCTCAGTGGTGCATCAAGCAGCAATCCCCGTCCCCTCTTCTATATCGTGTCATTCTTCAACGGGCTCCCACCATCTTTTAGTTATGCGTGGACCTCCTGCTTCCTTTCCTTCGCTTTATTTCATTCTCTTTTTCGATTATAACATCTTTATCTTAAATTCAGCCTAGTATTAATCCAGACTTAATCTTGCGATTTTATGTTAAATCTCGTATTCAAATTTTTCGTGAAAATTTTAAAAAATAATATTTAAATTTATATAGTAAAATTCATTAATTACGGGATTAACTCTTCTATAATGTTCGTAAAGTGCCCTTTTCCATCAAATGCCTTGGCATTAAAAAATTTGTAACTCAAAATAATCTTCTTTAATAAGAAAAAAATAAAATAAAATAGGTAAATTATAATTTCAAATGAACGCGTTTTAGAAAGGAAGTTAAGAAAGATGATGTTGTAAAAATCAAATGAATGTTGGAAACTAGACAAGACATATTCACACGTAAATTGTAGTGACCTAGATTGCCTCGTTTCTAAGCATATGCTATTTGACTTTTCCGTTATATAGTTGAAATAAAACCCTGACTCAAGTCCAAGAAAGTTGGAGAGAGAAATGAACTCCATCCTATTTCTCCTTAATTAATTGATCAGAATGCTATTTCTCTTTCGACCCTTGAAAAAAGTTAGGCAACCGACGAAGAATATTTCGTGAGAAACAAAAAATTTCTACAAATTATAGGGGAATTTAAGGAGGATGATTATGAAAATTTCTTTTAATTAAGTGTTTATTATTGGATGTAACCGCATACTTATCTCTTTCAAAATTTATTAGTTTAATCTTAATCTTATCTTTATTGTTTATTATTTTATGATACATCAATTAGAAATCTACATTGAAAAATTATTATATTAGAGATATAATATAAAATACACATTGTTTCCATTGTTTAAATTCTATGATTCATGGAACACCCATTGAAAATGTTATTAATAATTTTGGAGATAAAATATTATTTGAGAGTCTTACATCTCAATTTCATCAAAATTCGGATCAGTAATTCTTTCAACAAAAATTACAAAAAAAATAAAAAATAAAAATCCTCAACTTCTAAAAGAATGCGGACGTTCAACGAAGAAAAAAAAAAAAAGACTCCATATATAAAATGCACAATTGTTAAAGATATATTGATAGAAAAGGAAAATTTATTTTATTTTATAAAGTGAAAATGGGGAACACTTATTATCTACGAAGGTATTTATTTTATTATTTATTTATTTATTAGCTGTCAATAATAAGAAGTGAAAAAAAAAAAAGAGGAGTAATTAATTAGAGGGTAGAGATGACATTAAATTTCAATTCTGGAAGAGTTTTCGGACAAATAAATCCAAAATGGAAACCTAACGGAAGTAAAGAAAATCGTGAAAACACAGCAGCCACGCAACCTAATAATTTTCAACCAAAATCATCATGACGTCAATGTTCAACCTTGTGAAGCTCGCTTTTTCTATTTATACTCCTATCTTCATTTGCTTAATTGCTTCATAGCACTGCCCCCGCCCTCTCCCTCTCTCTCTCTCTCTCTCTCTCTCTCTCTCTCTCTCTCTCTCTCTGATCAAATTCTAACTTATTTAATTATTAAATGTTTAAGATGGAGAACTTTGAAGCTCATGCAGCAGCAACTGCCGCAAATTTAAGAATTGCAACCTGTGTTCGATCATCTTCTCCTCCTGCACCATCCTCTTCTTCTGCTGCTCCTCCTCCAAACCCACCTGTAGTTATCAGCCCTTGCGCTGCATGTAAGATTCTCAGACGTAGATGTGCTGATAAATGTGTTCTGGCACCCTACTTTCCTCCTACTGAGCCAGCTAAGTTTACCATTGCTCATCGAGTTTTTGGTGCGAGTAATATCATCAAGTTTCTTCAGGTACTTAATTAGCCACTGTCAGATCAGTGATCAACTCTTAACTCATCTAAAGAAATATCATGACCAGTGATTGTTTGTTGAGATATCAAAGTCAACACATTAATTCTGTGTACTGCATGTGCATATCCCAATATTCTTTCTTCTTTCTTATCACCATGTCTTTTCAAATTCGCTCTCGCAGAGTAAATGTTACTCAAAAAAAGTCTAGTCAATGACTCGAAAAAAAAGTCCATTTTGATCTGGATGAGACTTGCTAAGGTAGCACTAGCATAGCATGTGTTAGATCAGACGTGGGCTCGAGCTGTACTGCAAGCAGTGGGCAAGCAGATAGGCGGGGACCGGCAGATATCTGCAAATTTAGGACTATTAATTCTTTCAAAGAACAGAATTAGTACTATCACGATTAGTCTAAGGTAAATTAACCTTGATAGATTGCATAAGTTTGTTCTATTGAGTAGGGAGAGTGTGAAATGACAACAAAAGCAGGATATTTGGAGGAGGTGCCGTGGGGTATTGGCTAAGCTAAGAAAATGACAACACTAGAAGTGCAGGAAAACAGGCACCTCACGCCGAGCAATATCAGAGAAAATATGTCCTTTTTTAGTTGAATTTTTTGACAAGTAAACCGTAAGGATGCCAATCGTTCACATGGCGGAAACACTACATCTTTTCAAGTCCACAGCGAGCTGCCTCTCATACTTTGTCAAGAATGAACTTCTCAATCAACTTAGGACGAAGAAAAATGATACAAAAGTGATGAGGCTAATTTCTCCAGTTTAAGTTTGAATTGGTTTTTGTTATGTTGTCCCTGTCATCGGTTTACCTATTTTTACTGTATTTATATTAGAATTTCTTAAATTGACATTTACCTTACACAAGTCTAAGTCTGAAATGGGACTTTCTTAAATTTCGTTACAGGAACTTCCAGAATCTCAGAGGGCAGATGCTGTGAGCAGCATGGTTTATGAAGCCAGTGCAAGGATTCGAGATCCAGTTTACGGGTGTGCAGGGGCGATTTGCCAATTACAGAAACAAGTCAATGAGCTGCAGGCACAACTAGCCAAGGCACAAGCTGAGGTCGCCAACATGCAATGCCAGCAAGCAAATCTCGTGGCCTTACTCTGCATGGAAATGGCAAAATCTCCACAACCCAATTCGCCAGAATCTATCGACAATTTCATTACAAGCCCAGAAAGCCCCCAGCAAGGAAATCCCTGCTTTCTCGATGATGTCAACTTATCTGCATTGTGTCCTCTTTTGACATGGCCAAATTCATCAAATTAATATTTGTTTTATATATATATATATATAATTACGAAGATAATTAATGTAAGAACCCTACACCAATGAAATTCCCAACTCATTAAAGCTATAATGAGCAACAATGAGAAGGAGAAATTGGAGGAAAACTGGCTACCTAGCTAGCTAGATTATAAATAAACTTTAACTCGGTAGTGTGTGAAACAACATTGGAGGAAAAATATTTAGCAAGTTATAATTAGGATCTAATCTCATTGTTAAAGCTAGGCGATCGAAGTAGATCATAGGTCTTTTTCCTCCAATAAAATATGTGCCTCTTTGAGAAAAAAAGAGGCTTAATTTCACATTTGTAAGCTTATTATTATATATGAAACTACTTTTTGGTGGCCTACTATCATTACTTAAACCATTTATGTCTCTTCTATTTCTAAATTAAAATTCCTTGTCAAACGAGCTTTTGACCATCTCTTTCTTTTGGAATTGCATGCCATCGGCACCCAAAAAAATCAAATTCTTCGTCAATCTATCCAACTAATTAGACAACATACATGTGTTATAACAGTAAGCGAAATTGATTATATCAAGGACAGAAATACTGCTAATTATTTTTCTCGTTCTTTCTTTCATTACAATTTCTTCATTTAAAGTAAATTACGTAAATAATAATAATCAACAAACTTAAAATATATATATTTATTTAATTTGTAAGAGATGATGATGAATCTTGCACGTGAAGATGTTCATCTTTTAATCGACTTGTTATGGGAAGTAATGATGGTTCATATACTCCCTCAAACGCGTTTTAATTGCGTTGGCTATGACTCAAGGTCACGTGCAACCCACGTGAAAAATTGATACCAAGCAAGTCCGCAAGTTGGATTCGAGAGTCTGTCTTCTCTCTTTCTATTTTCAGACAAAATCTCCATCACTCACCCAACGTGTTATAATTTTTCCATGCCGGAAAGGGAACACGTTGTGTGTTCTTTGACTCAAAATTATTGGGCCTATAACTACAAAGGAAATCATATTAACCAAACATACTTATTAAAATATTAAAATATTGTTATTAAATACTTAAAGTCAATGTTACTCTTTTCTTCATGCTTTAAGGTTTGATGATGACCAAAAAAAATTCTTCTCTGGGTACAACCTTAGATTATGGCGAACATTAAAGGGAGCCAATAGTGCCCACAAAATCATCATCTTCTCGGATCACTAAAAAGAACATATACATTAAATTACATTGCATAGAGAGTTAAAATATTTCTAGAGATTAAATAATAATAATAATAGTAACAAATGTGAGATAAATACTTAAAATTTAAGTGAATAAATTACAAAATATTAAAATTTAATTGGTTTTTTGTAAAATATTTATTTAGTTTTGAAACTTGAAAATGAGGCTGAAAAATTTTAAATTTTTTATTTTCTATATATACAAAGCTATAATAATAATAATAATAATAATAATAATAATAATAATAATAATGTAACCAATATTTGTACATTTTGAACATGTTGTAACAAGTACTCGCGGAACTCTCCTCGAATAATTATTTATTCAGCTCTTGTCAATCATTTTTAGGGACTTTGTCGTAATGAATTTTATTTATTTTAGTTAATATTTATAATTTTATTACTTTTTGCAAGTTTTATTTATATTTGCTTATATAAAAATATACCGTAGTACTCTAATTTAGGTTAATTTATAGAATAATTACATATATACATTTTTGTAATTTATGCTTATCCCATAAACACAGAAATTATGTAGAAATGATGATGATGATGATATTCATTAATTGAGAGGCATGGGTTTGAAACACACATCCTAACTCACACAAACAACGTGAAACTGAGCAATCGAAATAGTGAATCGATAGTAGATTTTTTCAAGCAAGAAATCATTAAGGTTAACATAGACATCATTAATTGATGTGGGAGGCGATAATTAATGGCAAATTAATTCTCTCAATTAGCAATAATCAACAAGTAGTTAGCTTCGTACATGACATGGGGCCTCATATGCCATGCATCATTAATTATTCAATTATGACACGATGTGTCAGGATCATTATCAGGTAATGCGCATCATTATATTGCGATACACCATCTGTAAGAATTATTTTCACCCTTAATTATTTAAAAAAAACTATATATTTGTATCAACGTCCCCGAACATGATATGGTGTAAACTATATTGAACGTGATTGACTATAAGTTGTAATTGTGGACCTTTAACGTATTGGGAAAACTTTGAATGGTGTCTAAACATGGAAAACCAGCACAAAACATGCATAAAACGTCCTCTCTATCATGAAATTAATCCTTCAATTGATATAATCTTCTAATTAAATTCGGTTTTCCATCATGATTATAGAAAATTAAACGTGAAGTTGTCGGGGCGCAAGCTGAGATCTCTCTATCATACATACATACATATATATATATATATTATATATATATGTTTGGCTTAATTTTCTTCTGCTAAATGATGGGGCTATGCAATTTATTTGGTCATATCATTTTGGAAGTGGTATGTGGTACGTACTTGGTCAAAATTGGCAATAGTTGCACATCTATATCATTGAAGAAACTAGATTATTATTGCTGTAGTTAATTTGAAATTATACAAGTGCATTATTGTAGTGTAAGGTATTAGGTTGAACTAATAATAATAATAAAACAACAATTAAAAAAGGTCACCTATCCAAAATAATTAGTTAAATGTGATAAGATATACTGATAAGGTTTGATTGGAACCAGTCTTTGGCAAAGTATGAATTATGAAATGAGTAGGACAATTAATCATCATTTCTATCTTAATTACAAAGGAAGCTAACGACCTATAATTAGATTATTTTGGTTAAATTTGATCTGAGTTTTAAAAACATAGAAGAACTCATACATCAATTAGGTAAAAACTTAGTGATTCATATTTTCTAATGTAATTTGATTAAACGTTTATTTGATCTTAAGCGAATTGGAACAAGTCAATTCACATATCAATCAATGCATGAAAATAGCTTTAATTTTATGTGTTAATATTCCAAGGTTTCAATGAGAAGGAAGACATCGTTTATGAAAATTCGAATGTACAAGTGGGAACGTAATCAAGGCTGCACTGTATGCAAGAGCAAGAAGAAACTAGAAACCTCTGATGTTTATACCACTTTGCAAATAGTCGTTTAAGCTTAATTTCAATTCCTCTTTTCTCACTGCATCCAAACGTGTGGAAGGGAGACAACGGATATTGCGACAAACCAAATTGGCCTTCGTCAAAATTCACAAATAAAACTGTTGATTGGCGATGGCAGCAGTGCTCCTGCCTGTGATCATGTGATAAATTGTGGGCCGTTAGGCGGCCAATTTATGAGACATCGCTCTAAAGCTGACCAAGTGGGCATGCTTTTTACCAACAATTGAACGCGGAATATTATCCGTCTGTACACGCATTGTCTTTACAAAAGGAAAGCACCTCATCGATAAAGAGCTTTTCTCGATTAATGTAAACGGAGGATGTGTATTCACGTAGAAAAATATTTAATTAATAAAAAAATTTAAATTTTTTTTATTTATAAATAATAAATAATTTTTTATTTATTAATTAAATATTTCACTAAATAATATAATTAATATTATAAAATTATTGAATTTAATACTCTTAATTGCATTAAAGATATGTTTTTTATTTAATCAATGATTGCCTTGAATTAAACACCAACGGACCAAAATTTAAGGGAGTAAATTCACGTTGGATTGTGGTCAATTCAACCTGAATAACACATTTTTATAAATTTTGGTGAGCTTCTTATTATCCTTTTTTTTTTTTTTTCTCATGGCCAATTTTTCCAACACACCAGTTAAAACCCCTTTCGGCAGCGTCGTTTTTGTGCGACATTTTCTAAGTCCGCATGGTATTTGAATGGAAAATCGTAGAAGTCAGCTATGCATTTTAGACAAGTTAACTGATTGCAGTATTTTCAAAATAAAGATTTTTGTTTTATTTTATTTTATTTTATTTTATTTTATGCACTAATTTTACCTGTAATTGACTATAATTTTCACATAGAGCACCGAAGGGATAAATGATATAGACCGGCAAAGAATAAACATTATACTACAAGTAATGAAAGCCAAAAGATTTGGTAGTAAAATTCAAAAGGGTCTGAGAAAGTTCAAAATAGTGAACTATTCTAAGTAAAATCTGCCTCGTGCTTGCTTCGTAGGAGGTGGAAGTTGGAGAAAGAAACCACGTTTGAAATATGCAAATTTGAACTGACACTTGATGTAATAAAATTACATTTAATTTTTGTTTAATGACGTGGGGTTTCTCTTTATTAAAAATATATATGAGATCACGAAATGATTTAGACACATCCCCAATTCAAAATTGATAAATAATTCTATCATTAATTATGTGCACCAGATTAAAAAAAAAAAAAATTCAAACCACCTCTTGGGGATGCGTGAAATTAATGTTCATATTTGGATATGGGCTTAGTCATAGCCCATGTCATTCTATGGGTTTGATAACATCTACAAAATGTGCTTGCTTCACTTACCGCTAACCAAACCAAAGCCTCTTACCTCTCTCTCTCTCTCTCTCTCTCTCTATATATATATATATAATAATATATATATATATATATATATATATATATATATATATAAAATATATATCTATATATATAAAGACGAAAAATTCTTTAATTTTATATAATTTCGTATATTATTTTTTAAACTATTAGATTAATATATTTTTAATAGTTGAGATTAAATTTAATTTGTATGATTAATATATTATAATTAATGTATGTGTTACATTTAATCTTAACTATTGAAAATGTATTGATAAAATGATTAAAAAATTAATTTAAAAATTATATAAAATTAAAAAATTCTAATTTTTTCTCTCTTTTTATCTATAAAAATATAAAGAGAGAGTTTTTAAGTAGAGATTAACTTAGTTGACACCTAACAATTAATGAAAAAAAAAGAAGTTTTGTGTGTTTACAAATATGTATTTAACAAATAATTATACCCTTAATTCTTATGAAAGATTCATATTTTACTCATTTAGTTGATCTAGTAATTCAAGTAAATAATGTGAGTTTTGTAATAAGATATGTTCATATGATCTCATTATTGTTTAAAGTGGTTTTGAATTTTTTGTGTTTGACTTTATTGTGATATTCTCAAAATACTTAGGAGTGCATTTATAAGTATAAGTAAGACCATATAATAAGATATGAGCCTGACCTTAAAACAGATCTAGTTCTTTAGGCATGCTTCATAATTCAGATTGTAGTTTTAAAGTTAAAAGAAGGAGTTTAAATATTTGAAAAGGTGCTATAATAATAATGAGAGGTGCGAAACAAAATGGTTTACATGTACTTGAAAGATCTTCTACAAATGGCACTACTATGATCTTTGTTGAATATAAAATATTGAGAACAAGTTTTTAACACTAAAGGCTTGGTCATATGAGTGAAAATAGAATGAGAAAACTTAGAAAATAAGGATTGCTAGGTAAAGTGAAGATTGATGCTTTTAATTTTTGTGAGAATTATATTTTTGGTAAGTTTGTAGAGTCAAAATCATCAAAGTTATCCACAAACAAGGGGAACACTTGGCTATGTACATTTAGACCTTTAAGACATATTTGGTTCATTGTATTAAAATGTTAGACTATATAAAAAAATTGTATAATATTTGGCAGTTACAAAGACTACATAGGATTGTATAATTAGAATGGTATAGTGTAGGTGAAGGTGCCAAGGCTTGAGCTATACTCCCTGATAGCTCAAGCCTAGCCCTACTTGTTTTTATGCCAATTATCTTCAATGACATAATGAAGTAATGGTTGAAATTCATTTTTAAGTAACTACCCTAAGAAATCCTATTTATGCTCAATTCTTTTGTTCTTATTTCATAAGTAAATGTGACAATTTTTGTTATTATAATATAATATAACATAATAAAATATGATATATTATACTATATTATATAATAAAATTTAATACAATAAAATGCAATAATACAATAATATAATTTAATGTTAGTATAATTTCAAAAAAATAAAATCAATATAGTTTAATAAGTCATTGCACCAAACACTTGTTAACTTATAATATAGTATAGTATATGTTGCACTAAATATAATACATGTTATCATTTAATTCATTGAAGTCTAATCCACTTCAGTGCACTTTAGTCTATTTAAAATAATACAGTATACTATTTGTTACTAAACGAGCTTTTGGGGGTTTTACAAGTTCCATCACTTAGTCAAGGAAGATACTTTTTATCTTTGATGGATGATTTTCTAAGGAAGGTTCGGTATATATTTTTAAATCAAAAGATCAAACCTTTGAGAATTTCAAGGAATGAAAAACACTTGTGAAAATTCATACTAAAAGGAAGATAAGAGACTTAGAATAGATAATGACCTAGAGTTTTGTTAAAATATTTGAATACTTCTCCAAAAAGAACGAAATTGCTAGGCATAAAATAGTTTTACATACATTTTAGTAGAATAGCTTAATTGAGAGAATGAATAAAACTTTAATTGATAATGAGGTGTATGTTAGTTAAATCAAAGCTCTTTAAGAACTTTTGGGTAGTTATAACAAAAACTTATTATTTATTCAATCTGAGTTCATTATCAAGAATTAACTCAAAGATACCATAAGAGATGTGGAGTGAGAATCCAAGGAACAAAGGCAAAAGGTAATGCAAGAAAAGATAAATTTTTTGAATTTGTTCTTATAGATTGAAGGATTGTGAACCAGAAATAGATCTTCAAGAAAAGAAAGAAAATTTAGTCGATAAAGCTTTAAAATATGACAAGATTAATGGTTGGGGTTTTTACTCAAAAAGAAGAAATAGATTATAATAAAATGTTCTCTTTTATGGTGAAACATAGCTTAATCAAAGTTCTTTTATCCATAACTGTTGTTCTTAACCTTTAGTTTGATCAAATGGATGCCAAAAAAGACTTTTTACATAGTAAGCTTGAAGAGCATATTCTAATGACACAACCTAAAGATTTTGAAGTTTCAAACAAAGAAGATCATATATGTTTGCTAAAGATATTGTTGTATAATTGGAGATTATTTTCTAAGCAGTGGTATAGGAGGTTTAACTAATTTATAATTAGGAATGATTTTCTTAAAAGTGAATATAATAGTTGTGTTTACTATCAAGACCTAGAACAAGGTGCAGTAATTGCAATCTATCTCTTGTTATATGTTGATAAAATGTTTATAATATATAAAAAAAATGAAATTAATAAGTTGAAAAGGATAATAAATAGTGAGTTTGAAATAAAAGACTTGGGTTGTGCAAGTAAGATTTAAGGATAGAAATCAACAGAAATAGAAATGTTGGTACATTAATATTGCTATAAGAGAATTATTTGAAGAAAGTGTTTTTACCAGGTTTGGAATGTCAAAAGCAAATGCTGTGCAAACCCCTTTGTTAGCACATTTCAAATTATCCATTTCTCAATATCTAAAATTTAAAACAAGATTGACATGGCCAAAATACCTTATGCACAAGTTAAGCATGCTTAATGTATGCGATAGTGCACATAAAGCTTAACATGGCTTTTGTTATTAGTGTAATTAGTTGATTTATCGTAAATTTAGGTAAGGCACATTAGATTATTGTAAAATAGATCTTAAGGCATTTGAGACATTCACTTAGTTATAGCTTGATGTATGAAAAAACTAAAAATGGAAGAGTGTAGGTGATAAGGTATGTTGACTTATATTTTGTTAGTGAGTTGGATAATAGAGAGTTAACAATAAGCAATTTATTTATTTTATGCAATTGTTTGGTTAGTTGGAAAGCAAACATATTGCCAATTGTAGCTTTATCTTTAACGAATCCTAAATTCATTACTTTTACTAAAACTATAAATGAAACTTAACGGATAAGAGGAATTATTAATAAGTTGTGGTTGAATCAAGAAGCAACAGTGGTGCACTTTTGCATTTTGACAATTAAAGAACAATATACTTGATTAAAAATCTATTAAAATATGTAAACTTAAAAAAAAAAGATAGAAATTTAATAAACAAGAGTTGAATGAAGGCAAACTATCTTATCACAAATGAGAATGCTTTCTTATAGACATATAATTAAACTTAAAGTTGTTGGAAAAACTTATCTATTTCAACAATTATTTGAATTTTTTTCCTATTTAAAACTGAAGTTAAAGAATGAGAATTAAACTTAAATAGGATTTTTTAAAAAAGTTAAAAAAAACAGCTTTATACTTCAATGCAAACTCTTATAAATTCTTACACTCCTCTTTGAAAGTTATTTTGAACATTCTAAGCTTTAACCTTAAAAATTTCAACCTTAACTTTAGAAGTGTTTAAGTCATTGTATCAGCAAGTTGAACATTAGTTAAGCAATAATGTAACTTGACAAATGAGTTCTTTTCAACTTCCTTTATAGAATGAAATTTTACATTGATATATTTGTCTTGCCATATTGGACAGGATTTTAAGCAATAGCTATAGCTGACTTGTTGCATACTAAAACTTTATGGGTGAGTTTTCTTCCTTACCTAAATTAACAAACAAATTTATCAACTATAATGATTGATTTACTACAACTATTAAGGAGATATATTTTGCTTTTTGCAGTTGAATATGCCACCACTTCTTGCTTCTTTGTATTCCAGAACCAATTGTGAACACATAATTTAAAGTGCTTTTTGTATTATCAATACTTCTTGCTCAGTTATTGTCACCATATCCTTCCAACTTAACTTCTCCTATCTTTAAATACCAAATGCGAATATTTAATATACCTTTAACATATTTTAGCATCGTTTTTATAATTTCAAAATGACCATTGCCAAATAAACTCATAAGCGTTGAAAGTAATCTAATAAGAAATATTAAATTAGGTCTAGTTGGTGTCAAGTACAACAAACTGCCTACTAAACTTCTATAGGTAGAAGGTTTTTCAAGTTTCTTACCATCATTCTTTGAAATCTTTTTATTTTGTGGCAAAAGAGTTTCTAATTCTTTACATGATTAAAGTTTAAACTTTTTAAGGACATCAACAACATACTTTTTTTAAGAAATAAAAAATATCTAAATTGTATTGGCATATTTTCATTCTAAGAAAATAATTTATGACGCCAAAATCTGACATCTCAAATATCTCTTACATTTTCATGTTGAATTTAGCTAGAAAATGAACATTGCTCTATGTTACCAATATGTCATCAACATAAAGTGATACCACAAGTTACAAACCATTATTATTTTACTTTAAGTACAGTGTAGCTTCACTTTCATTCTTTTTGAAACCAAATTGAATTAAATAAAAATCAATTTTACTATACCATACCCTAAGTGCCTGCTTTAAGCCATAAAAAACCTTGTATAACTTGTAGACTTTGTGCTCGTTATTAGTAACTTTAAAACCTTTTAGTTGTTGAACATAAATTTCTTCTTGAGGTATACCATTTAGAAAAGCCAACTTAATATCTAAATGATATACTAACCATCCTTTTGACTTGCAAAAGCAAGTAGCAACCTTAAAGTATCATGCCTAGTTACTGGTGCAAATGTATTACCATAGTTTATACCAACAATTTAAGCAAAACCCTTCACAATTAGTCTTTCCTTATGCTTGAAGATTATTCCATTTAAATTAAATTTTGTTGTGAAAATCTATGTAACACCAATTGCCTTCTTTATATCATGTAGTTCTATTAATTTTTATGTTCCATTTCTTTCAATAGCATTAATTTTTGCCTTTATTACTTCAATCCATTCTAAAAATTTTGATGCTTGTGTATAGCATATACAAGGTTACTTTTTCTTATACATCAGATAATGGCCTCACTTTAAACATTGATAAGTCTGCTATTGCTTCAATATCTAATGAGTCTAATAGGCCAGTAGTTTTTAGCTTATGTTTCAAAAATAAGTAGAGTGGCTTGAACTTTCTTCAATCCCAATTCCAACAAGAACTTTCATCAAAATGTACATCTCTACTTATCATAATCTTTTTTGTATTCAAACTATAAATTTTGTACCATTTTGATTCATATGCATACCTAACAAGCACATCTAAATTGGTTTGCTGATTTAGCTTTCCATTTATAATAGATGGCATATAAAAATAACATATACAACCAAATACTTTAATATGCTTAACAAAAGGCTTCATACTTGACCATGCTTCAATGGATGTTTTGTTTTGAATAAATTTTGTTGGCAATTTATTAAGTAAATACACTAATGTATTCATCGCGTCATCCCATAAAAACTGTAGTAGCTTTTTCTTAAATAGCGTGTACCTGGCTATGTCCATCACAGTTCTATTCTTCCTCTCAAAAATTCCATTCTGTTGTTGCGAGTATAGAACTGTCATTTAGTGTAGGATTCCAACATCTTGAAAGAAAATTTTAAACTTTTTTAGGTAAACTCACCTTTATTATCAATTTTAAACACCTTGAGCTTTTGGTCACTTTGAGTTTCAACCATTATTTTAAAGCTTTTGAAGATAGAAAGCACTTGTAACTTGAATTTTATAAAATAAACTCAAGTCATCCTCCTGAAATCACTAATAAATAACACAAAGTATATATTTTTGTTTAGAAAAATTGTGTTCATTAGTCCACAAATATTTGAATGGATCAATTCTAGCTAACAAATAGCTTTCTCTTGGACTTATTTTAAGGGAATGATAGTCGATGTTGCTTTTTTAGTTCGTAACCTTCACAAGTTTGAGTATAAATTTTGATTGCAAGCATATCTTTAATGAAACCAACTACTTGCACAAATTTGATTGACTTTATATTAAAATGGCCATATTTTTGATGCTTAATAATACTATCATCAACCTTGACACTAAAAATATGACCTCTAACTCGATCAAGTTTTAAATAAAAACTATTTTCATCCATTATAATTTTTGCTATCTCTAGACCGTGAACATTAATAATAAAGCAAAAATTTTCTTCAAAGGAAATTGCATATCCATTCCTTAGCATTTAAGCAATACTAAGTAAATTTTGATCTAGTTCTAAAATATAAAGAACATCAGTTATAGTCTTTATACCTCTCTTAGCGCTGATAGCAATTGCTCATTTTTCTTTGGTCTGCACAACCTCACCATCACCTAGCTTGACTTTAGGTTAAAATGATCTATCAATAAAGGTGAAGAATAAAAATGCTTAGTCATATGACTAGTGCAGTCACTGTTAATGAGCTAAGTATTTAAATCATGTGAGTTGAGTGCCTGAGATGCATAAATAACTGCTCATCATCATTTTGGTCTTCTTTAGTCGATTTACATTTTGTGTTTACTGTTGAGATTGCTTTTTCTTGGTCCTATAAAACTTCTCTCTATGGTTAAGTTTGTTGTAGAAATTACAAATATATAGAAGCTTATCTTTGTACCAGCAATCTTTTTCAACATGGTTGCTTCTTCTATAGCAAGAACAAGGAGGAAAGTTTCCTTTTTTTTTTTTTTATTTGATGATGCTAAAAAAGATCCTTCTGTCTTTCCTTTGTTGTTCTTCAAAGGTTTCTTTCTTTTCTAGTTTCCAGAACCTTTTCCTTTATGATTTGTGTGAAAAGCACCTTCAATGAGTTCATTATTTCTCATTGAAACTCTTTGTTCCTGAACATGAAACTTGCTGGTTAACTTTGTAATTGTGAGATTCTGCATATCACAAGATTCTTTAATTGCAAAAATCTTAACTTCAAACTTTTAAGGTACTGAAATCATAATCTTTTTTACTACTTTATAATCTATAAATGCCTCTTCAAGAAATTCGATTTGGTTAACAACATCCATTAACCTACTAGAATTGTCATCGACAGATTCATTGTTCTTTATTTTCATCAACTCAAACTCCTTTTTTAATGTCAAAATTTTAACAGTTTTGACTCTAGTATTTCCTTCAAATTCACTTTGAAGCTTGTCCCATACCTATTTAGGTGTTTTCAAATTCATAATTTTTATGAAAATGTGGTTTGCAAGTCCAAAATGTAGGCATGTGATAGCTTTGTCTTTCATGAGTCTCTCCTTTTCATAAGCCTTTATTTAAGCAATTGTTGGTTTTTGTACCATAGGTGGTGGATCGTCCTCAGAAATCACAACCTTCCATAACTCTTAAGATCTTAAATAAAACTTCATTTTAACAGACTAAATGTGATAATGTTCACCATTAAATACAGTCATTACGGATGTATTGCCAGAGATGGATATTTTTATGGCTACCAAAAAATAAATCACTCGACCTTACTGTGTTTAACATTAAAGTTGTTTTCTTCACAGCCTGTAAGAAGGATGCTCTGATATCACTGTTAAAACCTATAAACTTAAAAAAAAAATGATAGAAATTTAATAAATAAGAGTTGAATAAAGGCAAGCTACCTTATCACAAATGAGAATACCTTTTTATAGGCTTACAATCAAACTTCAAGTTGTTAGAAAAACTCAGTTATTTTTGCAATTATTTGAATTTCTTTCTTACCTAAAATTGAAAATAAAGAATGAGAATTAAATTTAAATAGAACTCTTCAAAAAAATAAAAAAAAATAACTTCATACTTTAAGGCAAACTCTCATAAATTCTAACAGAATCAAGTATTTCATTTAAAAAAAAAAAAAAAGAAACCAAGCACATTGATGCCAAATTCTAGGTGAGATGAAGTTGCCAAAGACTATGTCCAGCTAGAAAAGATTCATATAGATGTTAATCCATATGATATGTTAACTAAGGTGTTACCTGATACTAAGCTGAAGTTTAGTTTAGCTTAGAGACATTGGAGGCTGAAACCGGTAGCAAGGAGGATCAGAAAAGGTGGTGGAGATTGTTTCTTTATCGTTCCGTGATTTGATTTTTGTTGTTGATTTGTGTATTAATGTGTTGATTTGCAAATTTGAATAGATTTTCTTGCCAAGATCCTATCAGATTCTAGTTAAATATTGAGAACAAAGAGTAAAGAATTTTTATCCTAACAAACGCAAGTCAGTGAAATAAACCTTTTTCGTATTTCGGCACAAACTTTACAAAGAATGTAATGCATTTTTTTACGAAGAAGATAATCCTAATGAATACAATAAAAAAACTGGTGTGTCCAGATAAATGCAAAGATCATAGATTTCTTTGTACTTCACTCGCTTTTCTTTCAATCCTGCTTTTGCTTTAACAAATCATAAGGAACAAAGAACTACTGCAGTGTGAGGCACCTCACTATATTGAGCTAAAATGTAGACTGCAGCCTATGGCCTGTGGCCTGCTGCTTTTCTTAACAAACACAACCACTCTTTGCTCTAAACAATTCTATCATTATTGGAACCATCATTTTTGGACTTTGTATCACTGTTGATTTGCAAACTGAGCTAGATCTTCTTAACACCTAATTTTGCAGTGCAGTTTACTGGAAGAAGGCCACCGAAGCAACGCTAGATTGCTGTGATCGTAAATCAGGTCTCTTTTTGAAAACTGCGTTTTCAGCTACGATTCTTTGTGGAGAGTGTCATTCTCAGATCTTCTATCAAGATCCTTTCTAGCTTTTGATTACTTCAGTAAGATATTAATGTATTATCTTTTGTTTGGTACTGTATCATTTGTGAGTGTAGATGGATGAAAACAGGAGGCATTCTGGAGATATTTTCATGTTTTTGCAAGGGAATGTAGAGTTTCTACATTGAGTGGATTCCTGCATGCTAGTAACTTGACGGTAGCTTGCTTTGTACTGCTGTGTCCGAATTGTTTTTGTTGCTTTTCAGGCATTGAGATCCCCAAGGACGTTGACATTGTCGCTCCTCAGTACAAAAATCTAAATTCGATTTACAAGTGAGAATAAAAAGTTCATTGGCATCATTATTTGTTGTCCTCTTCTTGTTACTTTCTCTTTGTGGTTTCTCCTTCTAAGCACTTACAAGGCAGCAGGATCTTTTTATTACGTGTTGATATTCTATCTATTAAAATTTGCAATAGTGAATACGGTCACTCTTTATTGGAAGATTGATAAGAAAATGCAACATATTTATGGACTGGAAATTATACCGCTAACTTTTTTTGGATAGGGTGAGAGACTCCTGCTAATGTCCCATCAGATACTCATATAAATACATTTTTTTTTTGGAAGAATACTGACTTTAAGTCAGGATAAATATTTTCTCTTTCTAATTTAGCTGAATTTCTTGAACTACAATTGTCGCAGTTAAAAGAAGAAGAGGAGAAATCCTTGAAGGAGTCTGAAAGATTAGGAAAAGAGATTGCTGAAGTTAAAGAGATGAAGGTAACATAAATATTTCTCAGTTCTAACTAAACTAACAGCAAAAGATCAGCACCATGACTGCTGATGAATACTTTGAGAAGCATCCCCCCGAGCTAAAGAAGAAGTTTGATTATGAAATCCAGAATGATTATTGGGGATATTAATTCAATCAAATTCAAGTGTATTCATTATTGGGAGCATATTTTTCCAAGCAGAATTTGAGTTCATCACAACCGTCATGCTGTGATGGTTCATTGGAATAAGAATAATCAAATTGTTTTATTTTTAATTTGGTTGAACTGATTACCATGAAAAATTCCATGATATGTAAACTTTACTCCTCTCGTATGGACACAATCCTTGCGATTATCGAAACAAACATGGATACCTAGAGATAATGGTTAATAGCCATTCTTTCCCATTGGAATAATTTGAATTCTTTGTCAGAAGAGTGTTCTTTTTTTGCTTTAGATTCATGTGCAATCAGATTTATTAAAAAGTAATTGTGATAGGAGGCTGCAAGGTCTTTTTTGGTTTTAGCTTGAAATTTGATTGAGATGATTTGCCCAACCATATGGAAGAACCTGAAGGCGGAGAGAAAGGAATGTAGAAGATTTTGTGCCTGCAAGAGAGGAGCGAAGACCGAAGAAAACAACTAGGCAATGTAACTGCAACTTGCCCTTAATGGCTGCCGCCCTTATGCTATGAATGACGAAAAGCTTATGTAGTATTGAATGGTTATTGGCAATGCTATTGTCATCTTTCATCACTAGTTGGCAGTAAGTATGAATGCATGCAGCACAGGCCTGAAATTTATAGAAGCGAAAAATGCCCAAGCCTCTTTGGCATTTTTCCTGAAGTGTTAAAAAGACACAAATCTATATAGTGGTCGGTTTGCTGTTTCTTTATAGATACGTTGCCCTATATCCATGAGCCTTACATTCCTGAATGATCTGCCTGTGAGGCTGGAAAGTCCATTGCAAAAACCCAACTATATAAATGTAATATTTAGTTGTGATTCTTCTTCCAAAACCAACCTATTATGTTGTGCATGCCATGGATTATGTTGGGCAAGGACCACCACAAGCACTACCAATCCAAGTCTCTGTGGCTACGGCTGTATGTCCTGTGCTATATTTGGGATTGCGATTTAGCCTTGCGGTCCTCGCTTTAATGGAAAAGGTCGAGGGACTATCTAGAACTAGAGTGGACTGTGTTCTACCATTTAGAGCTTAAGATAATTATATTATCTAATGGGCAATATATTAATAAAGTAACTCATAATAGAAATTTGTGTTGTATCTATATCAAAAATGAAAAAAATTATAAAATGTTAACTATAAAGAGTCATAAAACATTATAAGAAATGAAACTTTTTAGTGAACTTTCAGTTTTCTTTAATGAATTGAATCATCAAAGAAGTTTTGTTATATTTTAACTTTCTCGATAATAATTGTCGAATAAGATATAATTTTACTTAATAACTTTAATTTATCAAGAAAAATTTAATATTTATAAAAAATATTATATTTCATCTTTTATCTCATGATTGTATATAAATTTTCACTCGATTTACATTTTTATTAACCAATTCACGCATTTTTACTAAAAACAAGTATTCACAATGCCTTAGTAACATTACATTACCTGAACGAAGACAAATATATTAAAAAATATATGTTATAATTTAACAAAAATAAATATATGATGTTAATACTTCACTCATTTTTTTAATAAACGTATTTGTAACAAAGTTTTTTTTTTGAAGTAATTTATATCAAGAAAGAGTGTTAAAGTAAAGAACAAAGGAGATTATTGGGTGAATTTCTTTTAACAATTGAACTCATAAACAGTTTTGATTAAAAAATGAATGTTTTGACCACGAAGTAAAAAATTTAAAGTAGATAAAACTAAGTATGGGCTAAAAAATGGCCGTAATGCAGAAAAATATTTTTATATAAATTATAATTCAAAATTGTTAAGTTTACAGTTATTTATGAATATTTGAATAAAATTATTATATTTATCTTTAGTAAATGAAATACGTCCATTTTATTAAACATAATTAATATATATTTCGTTTATCTTAAAATTTAAGATATAAAATATAAAATTATTAATATAAAATTTAAAATATACAATATAAAACATTTAAAACACACACTAATATAAAATTTGTCATGACCCAATATAGATTCTAGGCCTTGATAAAGTGCAAGCAAATATTTGCTTTTCTTTTAAATTTGAATTTATTCAAATCTATACATTGTCCATGTATCAAAATTTATGATTTATATTTTGCAAAGTTTTTTATTTTTTTTTAAAGTTTTATTAGAATATCACTATCTCTGCTCATGGGGTACACATACTTTGGAAGTGTAATTGATGTCAAAAATTTTAAATTATTTTTTAATTTATATTATGAAATATAAAATTAATTTATAAATTTAATTAAAATATAATTTAAATTATTATTATTATTTATGTCACCTGGCCATCTCTCTTTGTATTACATATAGAAAATGTAAACAAAAAATCCTGACCATAATAATAATGTCGTTGTTAGTGACAATTTCTAAGTGCCATGAAAACATGATTGAATTTTCTTAACAGAATCCACAACACTATCACCCTCGAGCGTTTGAATTGGCTCTATAACGGCAGTATCAGCAGTTACTCGCAGTAAAAGCACGAAAATAGAAGTTATTCTATAACAAATGCCTAAAACAATCGACTGTTTTCGACGTTTGGCTGTAATGACTATTTGCCCACTTGGGCTAACATCAGCTGTCATCTTCCATCACCTAATCCTTTATTACTCACCAACCTTCTCCTCCAATTATCACCACAAGCTCCTCTGTCGCACTAAACTGCAAAAATTCATCAAAGATTTCTTTACTTTCTCGGAGAATGTTATGAATTTTAAACCAATTTCGAAATTTTCCTAGAAGGTTTATACCCATGTAGAAGACATAAATCAAAAGTATGAATTATATTCATTTAAGAAAATGGGCAAAATTGAGGGAAGGAGATGTCTCCATCCAAGTCTCAAAAGGGCATTTCATTTCTAACCGAACCTTTTATGAGCTCTCTTGTCATCCATTAGTGTTTCTTGTTCCCATCTTTTAGTAAAAATTTTCACCTTTGCGTTATAGTGAAGTTCCTCATATACAATAATAAAATTTGTTTCTTTCAAGGAAGTTCTAGCTTATTGTGTTAGAATTACTGCAAAAATAACTTTTAGTTAAAATATTGTTATGTTATTTCCTATTTATCATGTATTTAGTTGGTAAATGGGTCCTTTATTTTAGGAGATTAGTTACACATATTTGGGGGGTCTATTTTTAATGCGGATCTTCTGGGACTTATTGTATTTATATAAGTTTTTCCGTTCATGAATAAAGTGAGCTCAGTTTTTATTTTTCAGAATATACTACCTTGTAATTGTTTACCTCTCTCATCCTCACAGTTGCGGAGAGAAGACTTTCTAATTATTCCTGCAAACCAGATTAACAATTGGTATCAGAGCCATGGCAAACAATCACAGTGGAGTTAATCCAACAATGCCTACAATATCACTGTTCAAAGGGCAAAGCTATGATGTTTGGAGTACCAAGATGAAGACTTTACTTATTTCCCAAGTCTTGTGGGAATTGGTGGAGAAGAGCTATTCTGAATATGGAGTGACTGCTGATGTTCTCAATGACTTTTGAAAGAAAGACGCTAAAACTCTTTGCCTCATTCAACAAGCTGTTGATGATAGCATTTTTCCACGAATCACAGCAGCGACGAAGTCCAAAGAAGCTTGGGATGCACTTCAAAAAGATTATCAAGGTACTTCTAAGGTACAAATTATTGAACTCCAAACACTTCGTAGACAATTTGAGAGTGCCTTTATGAAAGAAGGGCATTCTATGCAAAATCACTTCTGTAATTTAAAGGAAGTTGTCAATCAAATTCACAAGCATAGAGAGCAAATGTCTGATCAAAAAGTTATTGAAAAAATACTGAGAAGCTTGCTTAAAAAATATGAGTCAGCTGTGGCTGCCATAGAAGAGTCAAAATACTAAAGTGTGCTAACCGTTGATGAGTTCTTAGGATCTTTACAATCTCATGAAGACAAGTATAAAAGATATGATGAGAGCACTGTGGAGAATGCATTTCATACAAAATTGCAGCTGTCCAAACTCAACGCTAGCGGCTATGCAACTAAGTCGCGCATAAAGAAAGGAGTTGAACGCCAATTTCCCTGAAGCAACAAAAGCCATGGATATGTAGGTGGCCGCAACCAGCATTACAAAAATGTTGATGACGGTAATAAGACCCAGAACAGAACGATTCAATGCTATTATTGTAAGAAATTTGACCATATCGAGAACTTTTGTAAATTGAAAGAGAAACATGCTAAAGTTGCTACAGATAAAGAAAGGGATGACTCTGAAAATCTATTTCTTACATGTTTTATAGCTAAGACGTGTTCTAGATGCTTGGTTTATGGATAGAGGTTGCAGTAATCACATGACAGTAAATTTGAAGGCTTTTATCAGCTTCGATAGATCGGTTAAGACAAGCGTAAAGATAAGTGATGGTACAATCCGCAAAGCAGAAGGTAAAAGAGTTGTGAGGGTCAAATCATCTCAAATGAGTTGCATAAAAAATGTCTTGTATGTGCCCAACTTGGCCTTAAACTTGCTCAGTGTACAAAGGGTTAAATTTTTGAGGACCTTTCATGCACCGTTTATGCTGATAAAACCAAACAACACATGTTGTTCCAAGTTTCTGTGGCTAAAAACAACATCTTTCCTTTATCAATGGGTAGTGAAAAGGAATTATTTTCGTTTTAATTTTTTTTTAATTTTTATATTTGTAGAAAAAAATATAAATTACATAGTTTTTTATTAATTATGTAGATTTTTTTTATGACACAAAAATTAAGTATTTCTTAAGCACAAAATTGCCGCAAGAGAACCACATTCCAACCAATAATCTATCTCAATTGCTAGAATAATAGCAAAAAAAAAAAATTCACTGACAAAGGGAACCTGCGATTTCATTGATTTGCATGGAAATAATTTTAAAATTAGTAAAGATTTAAGTTTTATTATATTTAGTAAAGGTGGGTAACAATTTTTAAGCTAGAAAAATATGAACATGCAATACCCTTGATTCAAAAACAATTTATGCTTATTTTTACCTTGTAACCGATAGATTTCCGGTTGCATTGTTTACAAGGAAAAAAGAGAAAATGTTTTCAAAGTGCCATTTACGGCCAGAAGAGGCATTGAATTAGATAGCACTGTTACTTTGTTGTAGCTTGAAATGAAAGGAAACCTTCAGTGTTTTATCTTTACTAGATAAAACTGTATCGTTTAGCTTGAGATTATAACGCCAACCATTGTTGTTTACTACATGAACTTCTGCATCTATTATTCTGAACAATTAACTTTTGAGAGGTTAAAACGTCGTGATGCTTAAAAGAAAGTATAAAGAAATAAAAGATTGTTTCAGGGAGCAGTCCGTAGATGTGCTAAACGTCCAAGACATTAAGCTTCGATTTTGAAATTACGTGAACACAAGATTACTCTTACCAGTTATCTCCACTTTCTTCCAAATGGTACACGCGTATCAGACATTGGCAAACAAGTTGTCAGACAGTAAGCACATTGGAATGCTTGATTTATAACAATGCAACACAAACAATAAGCACATGCATCACAATCTAATGCGTTTGATTTCTTCAACGGGGGCCCTGTTCTGGCTAGTGTTTTGTAAAATATGTTCCTCCAAGAATAAGCAATCAATCAATCAAACTATTTAAATCATCTTGTTTATTAATTAATCAAGCAATCAAACTATTTTGATCCTCTGGTTTGGCTTTTTCCCTCCGCTCTGTCCCCCACCCCAATTAACATAGATGATAACAGCAGCATCAAGATGCTTTGTCAAACGAGCTGTTGTACATTTGCACTAGCTTCTATCAGCTGCAGAATGCACTTGTTTCGCGGCTAGAGTTGGTAAGATTGTCATTGCCTCACCATCAAGAACAAGAAGTTCACCATTCTTAACACACTTCGTTGAGATTTTACTCTAAATCACAAAACCAAAAATCCAATTCAGTCTTCATAGTATGTTCAACAAAATGAGAAACTTCTCTTAGCCTTGTAAACTTACAAGTATCTCTTCTTGGTCTCTCTTACATTAAGAGCTTGTACCCCGCCAAGAACTTCATCTCCAATATAGACTGGCAACCTGAAATGCAAGCTTTGGAAACATATACCACTCCAGGCTACATATTACCAAAAGATTGATAAATCAGACACCCCTTGATGGTTTTGCATATGGGACTCAGAGTATGAAAAAGCAACTGAAACATGCCATCTAAAGAAAATTACTATGCACGATCTTAGCAGGAAGAACCACGGTCAGATAAACCCCCACAGGAAAATTACATCCTTGTATAGGTTCAGTGCATCCATTACTTCATTTTTCAATAGCAAGTTCCTACCAAAGAAAATTTGCGTATGGGTTGCACTCGGAGTTGAGTTGAACTTATCTCTTCTTGTTTCTTTTTAATTATTCATTTAATTCATGAACATCTTTTGATATGTGCAACTTGTACCATTTTTCACTGTCTTTCACATAAAATCAATAGCAATTAGTGAATAACACTAAACAAAAAAATTAAGAAGGGAAAGAGAAACCAAATGTCCCATGGACAAGTCGATCTTCAAAGCCTGCATTTCTAGCAGATTCAGAATCGAAATGCAGAAGATTCAAGTTGTGACTGACTTCAGAATATCCAAGAACATCTTCACCAGAGTACATCCTTGTTTGTCTTAAGATATTTCCAGTTCTAAGTATACGTGGTCCTAGTGATGAAAAGCATCTCAAGAAGGGGAGTTTACTTGAGAGCAAACTCTTGATGAACATCCTTGAAACGATCTTGAGAGGGTACCTTCTTGTTGGCTCCGAACAGGAGAGATGAAAGTGAATTCAGTAGCAAAGCATTCTGAGGTAAGAAAGGCTGTAGAAAGAACTAAGCTTTTGAATTCCTTGACAAGAACCGAGTAATCTGGTTCACTGGGAAAAAAAAGGGTGTTAGGTGGTTTTCTTTATTATTTTTTTCTAACTGCAACTGACACAATAGTAATTCATTAACAGTTTTGGCATCAATTAAATAGAAAGGGGCAAACAAGAAAAAATAGTTTAGTTCAAGCTAACATAGCATGTGTCGCATAGTTTTCTGCTACTATATTACACACGTCACTACCTTGAGCTGCTTTTCCAATACAAGCAAAAAAATTTCACATTCAATATTGTTCAAAAGCTTAGCTCCCGTGTAACCTCTGCCACAAGAGCAAATCAGTAGAATTCCTCAACAACCCAAGTAAAAGAACTTAAAAAACTAGTCATGTGCGCACAAGATCAATCAGATAACTCTTGGTCAAGCGATCATACAACACAGAATTTTCAGTTTGAAGCACGACCACCCGATCAAACCATCGCTCCGGAAAGAAATCACACCCGTAGTAGTCCACAATATTTCCCCCTTGTTCCATTAAATCCTCAAGTTCATCACAGACCTACAAAATCCACATAATAAAACTTTTATGGTTCTTGAATTTAAGTGCATGCCATTACTCAGCTCGGTAATCAATCAAAATGCATATAATTAGGAAAGCTACATAAATGATTATCATAATTCATAAAAAATCCTAAAAAAATTAGAGAAAAGACTACTTGCTTAAATCCCATACGTTAGATTGATTAGCGAATTTCAATATGCTTTTCTGGGGTACATTTATCTAATGAAAATCTGTTAACACAAACTAAAATTCATAACAAAAAATCCAAAAATGATAATCATAATGAGAGTTCAGGAACTATTTGATAGTTCAATGGCTAAGAATACAAACATACTTTACTGAATTTAAAACTAGAAAATAAAAAAAAGGGAGATTCAGCTAAATAAATTATTGAAAGTTAAAAACTAAAATATACACAAGAAGAGCAAGACTATTAATAAGGGTTGGGACATAAAATACCAGGTCGTCGTTGATGACGTGGCACTCAAGCTCATCGTCCCCGCCGTCTTGTAAATTCTTTTCTCTGACCAAATCTCCGATGTTTATGTGGCGCAGCTGAGTCGACTTTGCTAGAGCAGACGACATCGTCGTTTTTCCGGTTCCCGGTATTCGAGTCAACAGTATGTTTGGTCCATTTCTCTTGCCATCCTGCACCATGGTGTATACTGCCCAAACCTTTTTTATATTTTTACCTCTGTGGAGTCCCCGCTAAACGCTGACTGAGAATCAAGGGGAGAATGTAGCAGGAGTTGATTTGTCTACGATGAGCTGTACGAGTTGGAGTTCCGTGGGCCAATAAGATAGCGCCAATCCATATTCCAAACTGCAAACACACACACACACACACACATTATAATAGAATAGTGTTTTGTTGTTGCTGGTATTTTTCCATTTAATAAACGCTTTTTGAGTATTTAGCGAGCAAAAACTGTGTATAAATTAGTGGTAGTATAAAATATTACATCCATTAAAATGGATATGATGGTATCAAAGCATAAGCCCTATGCCGCCTGTTTTTGAAATTAAATTTGAAAATAGTTTGTGTACCGTTTAATCCGCAATCGCAATGCCTAGCAACTGTTATACCGAGGCTAACGAAGGGGGTGCAGCATTAGGAATAAGTTTAATTGCGTCTGATTCTCTATACCTATGTATTGCATCCTTGCAGACAGGCCTACGCAGAGAGTATGGAGTTTGAGTAACATGCTTGCTTTTCACTCGCAAAATTCTTGATATTTTTAATAAATAGATAAATAAATTGATCGGCCTTGTGTAAAAGAGTTTCTCTTGTCCTTGAATTATAGCGACATATACATTTATCTGTAACTTGTAAAAGTATGTATATCTATATATCGTTTGTTTAAGACTGCAAGTGCATGTTCATTGTCAGCATGGGAACATAGAAATGTGTTCTAAAAGTAGGAATTATATCTAATTTTCTTTTATATAAAACACCCAGTTTCTAAAATGCTTCTCCACTGTGTTTAAGCTACTCTGCTGTGGTTTAAAGTAGTAGTATTTGACTGTTGATGTAACATAGACATGCTTATATCTATTACATTCATATCTATGTTGCCAAATGAAAGGTTTGCATTGCAGTCCATTGAATGTGCAGGATCGGATTCAAACTGCCCTTTTCATGTTTGGTGTACTTCAAAGAGTTAATCATTCTATATATATTCATCTTTGCCTGTTCAATTTGTAATGTTTTCCACCTTCCTTTCCTTAATTTCTTTCAATATGCAGATTATTATCCTCTTTAACTCTATTTCTAACGCTATATGAATATATTCAGATCTTGACAAGGCTCACTGGAGTGCTTGAATATACAGGAGTCCTCTGCCTGATCATATGAGGTCCGTTCTCTTGGAGGGTCTGACTGTAGGAGCTTGAGAGAGTGAGATAAGGAAGTAGAGAGAGTATATTTTGCTTTGAAAGTACATTGTTAATGTCTTGCCTATCTATTATTCTATCCGTACTTGTATGAGAAAAACCGAAAGATCATTGGCGGATGAGTGGCCTAAATGGGAAAAGCAGTTGAATTTTAAAAGTGTTTGATATATATATATATATATATATATATATAATGTTTATTTATGAATGTAAAGACTGAAATTATATATATATATATAATGTTTATCTATGAATGTAAAGACTGAAATTGTAAAGTAATTGTCTGATATGTAATTTCGTTGTCAATAAATATGATAAGTAAGAGAGAAAATTCCAAAGAACAGAAAATGATGGATCCCAAGAGAAATTCGAGCAAATAAAGACTTTGTCTCACAGTTCTCGGACAGAAGCAGAAAACTCAACTGTGTCTAACCCAAAATATGCCAGCAAACCTACAAACTCTGCATGGAAGCCACGTATTTTTCTTCATTCTTCCCTTTTCCTCGTTATAAACCCCCCTCCATAGAGTAGAGAAACAACACTTTTAAAGAAAAAAAGAAGGAAAATATCGAACTGAGATTGAGGCTGAGGAGAAACTGCCTATAATGAGAAGTCTAGCAACGTTTTTGGTCCTGGCGCTGGTATTGTGCCATGGACTAACCGTGGCGCCGGGCTACAGAGAAGAAGAGGAGGATTGGAGGAGGGAAAGAGAGAGGGAAAAGGAACAAGAAGGATCAGAAGGAGAACAAGGAAGTGGAGAACGAGGACAGGATTGGTTCCTATTGCAAGATTCCCAGCATGTTATAAAGACTGAAGCTGGAGATGTGAGGATAGTTAGAAGTCTTGGAGGGAGAAATATTGACAGACCCATGTATATTGGCTTCATTACTATGGAGCCTAAAACCCTCTTTATTCCTCAGTATATTGACTCCAGTTTGATCCTCTTCGTTCACAGGGGTACACATTTTTAATCTCCTTCTTAACCTTTTCTTTTCAACAAAGTAATAGCTGCATTAAAATTTGTTCATTTTAGCAATTTGTTAAAGAAACTAATAGCAATGCACTTTCTAAAAGGCTAAAACTAAGTACTAAACAGACTAAACAGTGGATTAGCTTCTGAACTCTGATGGGTCATTTTAAAATTCGTTGCAGGGGAGGTTAGACTTGGATACATCTACAAAGACGAGCTGGTGGAAAGGCACCTCAAGAGTGGAGATATTTATAGAATTCCTGCCGGATCATCATTCTATTTGGTTAACACAGGGGAGGGACAGAGGCTTCACGTCATAAGCAGCATTGACCCATCTGAGAGCTTGGGATTGAAAGCTTTCCAGGTCACTACCAAGAATTCTATAGCAAACGCGCGGCTTGATAATTAACACAGCATTTTCTTTCCCTTATTTAGTTTCTTCAAAATCTCTAACGAATATTAGTTACTTTCTGATATGCAGTCTTTCTTCATTGCTGGAGGGACATATCCCACATCAATTCTTTCTGGATTTGGTACTGAAATTCTCTCAAATGCTTTTAATGTAAGCAAATTTAGTACTTTTTTTTCTTCCGTATAATATGAACTTTTGTGATATTGCTGCAGTAAACTTGATTAACAAATTGGATTTCGTCACAGGTCTCCGAAGAAGAAGTGGCGGAAATCTTAAACAGGCAAAATCAAGGACCAATTGTGTTCATCTCAGATTCTCATGCACCTAGTATGTGGTCAAAATTCTTGCAATTGAAAGAGAAAGAGAGACTACAACAACTGAAGGGAATTGTGAAGTACCAACAAGAACCTCAAGATCTGGAGCAAGGAGAACAAGATGAAGAAATAAAGTGGTCATGGAGGAAACTCATGAAGTCGGTATTTGGAACCCAAAATAAGAAGGGAGAAAGAGGAACCCAAAACAAGAGGGGAGAAAGAGGAATCCGTAAGTCCCCGGACTCATACAACCTCTATAAAAGACGACATGATTTCCAGAACAACTATGGATGGAGTATTGCACTTGACCATTCTGATTACAGCCCTCTTAAACACGCTGGCATTGGTGTTTATCTTGTCAATCTTACTGCGGTAAACACGTCAAATCACAATTTTTCTTCCATCGAAAAATGCATAATACGGAATCATGAGTCTTTTATTTTTTTCCTTCCAGGGATCAATGATGGCGCCACATGTGAATCCAACTGCCACAGAATACGGCATTGTATTGAGAGGAAGTGGTAGAATTCAGATTGTTTATCCAAACGGAACCTCCGCATTGAGCGCTAAAGTGAGCGAAGGCGACGTATTTTGGGTGCCGAGGTACTTCGCATTCTGCCAAATCGCATCACGAACAGGCCCATTTGAGTTCTTCGGATTCACAACTTCAGCACGAAAGAACAGGCCACAATTCCTTGTAGGCGCAAGCTCACTTCTGCGGACACTGCCAAATCCCGAGCTGGCGGCTGCTTTTGGCGTGAGCGAGGACAGGATTCGAAACTTCACGGATGCTCAACGCGAAGCAGTTATATTGCCAACGGCACCTGCAGCACCGCCGCATAAGAAAATGGCGAAAGAATTTGACAAGGTGGAGAGGGTAGTCAGGAGTTATGGAAATGACATGATTATGGGGTTTGACTAGGAAGGAAGGAATTAATTAAATATGAGTTCGTGAATAAGACGGTGAAATGTGAGTTTGGGTAGAAATTAAATGGGTGTTTGTAAACTCGGAATTCGAAATTTGAAATTAAAATGAATATTGTAGTTATTTATTAAAATATAGAAATAAATTTAATATGAAAATAAAGTCAATGGATTTTACATCAACGCAATTTTGAAATGAAATTTTTATTTTTAAAATTAATTATTTTATTTTTATTTAATAATTTTATTTTTTATTTTAATTAAAAATATAAAAATAAAAAATAATTAATTTTTAACTTTTATAATTATAAAAGTTAAAAATTAATTATTTTTTATTTTTATATTTTTAATTAAAATAAAAAATAAAATTATTAAATAAAAATAAAATAATTAATTTTAAAAATAAAAATTTCATTTCAAAATTGCGTTGATGTAAAATCCATTGACTTTATTTTCATATTAAATTTATTTCTATATTTTAATAAATAACTACAATATTCATTTTAATTTCAAATTTCGAATTCCGAGTTTACAAACACCCATTTAATTTCTACCCAAACTCACATTTCACCGTCTTATTCACGAACTCATATTTAATTAATTCCTTCCTTCCTAGTCAAACCCCATAATCATGTCATTTCCATAACTCCTGACTACCCTCTCCACCTTGTCAAATTCTTTCGCCATTTTCTTATGCGGCGGTG